>CM060691.1:15301000-15901000 GCA_030686995.1 Artemisia argyi | reverse complement strand
CAATCATAAACTTATCTAAGTAAGGCTTACACACACGATTCATGAGATCCATGAATATTGCTGGTGCGTTAGTCAACCCAAACGGCATCACCTGAAACTCGTAATGCCCGTAACGGGTTCTGAAAGCCGTTTTCGGAATGTCTTCCTCGCGAACTCGAAGTTGATGATATCCCGATCTCAAATCGATCTTCGAATACACACTCGATCCTTGTAGTTGATCGAACAAGTCATCGATCCTAGGTAACGGGTATCAATTCTTCACCGTTAACTTATTCAACTCTCTATAATCAATACACATATGAAACGATCCATCCTTCTTCTTCACAAATAAGACTGGGGCTCCCCAAGGTGAAGAACTTGGTCTTATGAATCCTTTTTCGGCTAACTCCGCCAATTGTTTCGACAACTCTTCCAGTTCGGTAGGTGCAAGACGATAAGGTGCTCGTGCTACAGGTGCAGCACCAGGTATCAACTCAATCTGAAACTCCACTTGTCTAGTCGGCGGGATTCCCGGCAAATCATCGGGAAACACATCAGGAAAATCACGAACTATAGGCACATCTCCAATGCACCTTTCCTTTTTCTTCGTCTCTCCCTTCTCAGAAATTTGTGCTAAGAAAAGGTAACATCCCTTCTCCATTAGCTTCGGTAACTTTGTGCAAGATATGACTGCTAGTCGGGATGGGCTCCTAGAATCCTTTCGGTCTCCCAATATGTTTAGGACTTCCTTTCCGTATGGTACACGCACGATCTTCTCGTCGCAAAGTATGTGAGCACGATACTTCGACAACCAATCCATACCAATGATGACGTCAAAACTTCCTAACGTGACGGGTAGAAGATCTATGTTGAAAGGGTGGTTCAAGAAATTTAGCGTACAACCGCGAATGATGGTATTAATCCTTTCTAGGTTTCCATTTGCTAACTCAATATCATATCCAACTCCTAAGGCCATCGGGGGTTTCTCTAGTAAGGGTGCAAATGTAGTGGACACAAAACTCCTATCGGCACCAGTATCAAATAGTATGGAAGCATAACGATTATTGAGAAGGAACGTACCAGTAACGACGTTCGGATCTTCTCCTCTCTCGTTCCCGAGTGCATACACTCTTCCCTGAGCAGCTCCAGCTTCCACACGTTGGTCCCCATTATCTTGTCGTCCACGGTTTCCTCCAGTTCCACGGTTTCCGTAATTGTACCCATTACCACCCGAGCCTTGATTTCCACGGTTCCGCGATTCTCTACACTCATTCCTATAGTGTCCCTTCTTTCCACACCCATAACAAGTAACATCTGCCTTATTTCTCATCTCAGGAGCAGCTTGAACCATAGCAAGAGGTCGAGCTCTACAGTCCCTAGTTGTGTGTCCTTTCTTTGAGCAATTCTGGCATTTCACACTACACCATCCAGTATGATGCTGGTGGCAACGATCACACTTGGGTGCATCACTGTTCTGATTCTTCTTATCTCCATTCCCAATAGCATAAGCCTTAGCTTGTCTCTTGCTTCGGTGATCATTACTCTTAGAGTGACGGTCCCTCTTTCTCTTTCCATTCTTCTCCTTATCAGCTTCTTCTAATTCCAATGAATCCATAAGTTGTTGAGCAATTGTGATTGCCTCATGGATGTTTGCAGGCCTAGCAGAAATCACATCATTCCTCGTAGCTACAGGCAACCCATCAGTATACCTCTCGATCTTTTGAGTCTCAGTTTTCACCATATCTGGGCACAACAAGGCTAATTCCTGGTAACGACGATTGTAAGTCGCCATGTCAGTACCTTTCACCTTGTGGTTCCAAAACTCAATCTCTAGCTTCTTGACCTCATTCCTTGGGCAATAAGTCTGAATCAGCAAGGACTTAAATTGCTCCCAAGTCATAGCATAAGCTACATCACTTCCAACTGCATTTCGGTAGTTGTTCCACCAAGTCAAAGCTTCATCCTTGAAAGTAAAAGAAGCAAACTTTACCTTCGCATTCTCCGCACAACCGCTGACATTAAACACTGACTCAGTCTTCTCAATCCATCTGACTAAGTAAACCACTCCTTCAGTTCCACCAAACTCAATGGGTCCACAAATCTTGAATTCCTTGAATTGACATCCATTAGCACGAACAGGTGGAAAAGTTCTAGCAGAATTGTTGGAATGATTTGACTCAGCTAGTAGTTCAGCAACTCTTTGCTCCACGAGTTGGTTGATCGTTGCTTGATCTACAGTAGGTGCATTAAGTGGAAAATGATCATTGTCTCCCTGAACATCAACATTTTGATTCCTGTTGTTGCGGTTAGTGGTGTCCAGGTTGTCAGGAGTAGGGGTTTCAGCATTTCGAGTAGGTCGACGTCCTCGGCGACCAGGAGTAGTCACAGCAGGACCAGTTCTGGTAGACCTAACAGGGTTTCGACGTGGTGCCATTGATCTGTAACATCATACAAGTTCATGAGTCTCCAATAGAACTTATCGATATGCTCAACAAAACATTTCAACGAAACCAATCATGGAAAGAATAGCAACAATACACCAAGTAACATCAATAAAGCGAATAAGGACTCAATTTCCATAACACCCAAAATCACATAATACCATATACTAATAATCATCAACCATACAATAGCGATCTAACATCGTTCCAACTAACGGATAACACAAAACATACTAATCGTTCCAAAAGAGACGAATACTGAGCAAAATACATCAAGATATGATAAATAGCTTTTCTAACCGAACACTCCTCGGTTAAGAAAGCAAAAGATAACATAACCCAAACAACTAGCCACGTGGCTGGCGGAGGCTCCTCAACTCCTGCCTCAAGCCATCAAGATCCCTCCATAACGATCCTAGCTCCACGCTATGGGTGTCTCGGTCTCTCTTGAGGTCAGCCACCTCCTTCTCTAGCTCGGCATTCCTTTGCCATAGCTTACGGTCGGCCTCACGAGCAGTAACAAATCCTCGCTGCAAACTATCGATATGCTCGTGGACATCCATCAAAACTCTCCTTAGCTCAGTAGTCCTGCCCACAACGACAGTCAAGTCAACTCTCAAATCTGCTAAAAACTCTCTAATAACTCTCTCCAGTCGATCAGATACACGTGCAACTCTCTCACTAAGCTCTGTAATCTGAGCCCACAACCTGCCAATCTCACCCAACTCTGCATGCTCAGCAGAAACCTCAGAAGATGCATCCGACTCAACGGGACTACCAGGTGGCAACTCAAACAAGAACGGATGATCAGGTGAATCAGGCTCAATCGGGTGTACAGGTGAATCAGGCTCCTCAGCCTGAGCTGGTGGTAATAACTCATCATCATCATCATCAGGCATCTCATCCTCCTGAGGGTCATCCTCCTCCTCAGGGTCATCATCATCACCCTGCTCAGCCTCCTGAGGGTCATCCTCCCGCTCAGGGTCATCAGCCTCATCCTCACCCTTGTACTCCTCCTCCTCCTCATCGGAAGAGTACCTCATCACTCGTCGTCTCCTACTAGGTGAACCATGTGGAGATGTAGTAGGTGATCTAGGACGACGACGCAATGATGTGGGTGGCGCCTCAGACAGAAGAGAATGAGCATCAATCTGTAAAGGTGATGGAGTAGGGCGTACCGACATGCGTGCCATAGCTCGGTGGGCAAAGCGTGGTGCCACATGAGCCAAAGCCTGATGAAGAGTAAGCTGCCTCGATGTACCAGGGAGCCCTAAAGAAGATGAGGGTCCCTGCGTAGATGCAGCAGGTAGTGCTGAAGTAGAAGCTGCCTGTGATACAGTAGCTGAAGACATGGCCATCTGGTAAGGGTCATCAGATGCCATAGTGAACTATGCAGGTAAAACCAATGCAGTAAGAATATCCTCGACGACATCGGGCATATGGGAGGCCATAGTCTGTGACAACGGCGTAGGGTAGGTGTAAGTGTTTCAAAACAACTAAATCACAACTCATAGTACCATACCAAATATACTCATCAAGTAGTTCAATATATAATCTCAATAAAAGAATTTCAAACACCGCATTACTAAAATGTTTATAAAACATATAGACCATATAAATCCTCGAGAACGCCATCTTATTACTAAAATCCATAAACCTCAAATCATCTCAAATATCTCATAATACCTCAAATAGAAGAAGATGCTTCGGCTTGGCGGGCTGGCGGGCGGTGGTCAAGGATCATTTTCTATAAAAATATGGTTATAGTTTAGGCGTTTATTTACCTAGTTCTCTATAACCTTGGCTCTGATACCAATCTATAACACCCCCAAAATTTGATACAGCGGAAGACTCAACAAGCTTTCGGGGTGCTACGGGAATTGGTATCCAACACAAGACAATATAGAACGAGATAAAGTAAACAAAATAAAAACACAACCAAAACGGGGTTTTAAGGTTTACATTTATCCCAAACATCATTCAGAGTCAGGCCCAAAATAAAATAACAGTAGGTCCAAATTTAGTTATCAGAGTTTAGAAAAATAGATCCATAAACCGCGAGCCTTGGCCGAGCCTTCCATTCCAAGCATGCATCTCAACACTTAATTACCTGAGAAAACGTGCTAAAAGTCAGCTTTTGCTGGTGAGATCATAGGTTTAAATTCAACTAACAATATAGTGGACATATACGCAAAACGCTTGCTAGCTAGACTAAGGATTCGCTAAAAGCCTGCGGATACCCTCCGCTCTCAACATTACACACGGATACCCTTCCGTACTAACACAGATATTCGGGTAGCCCCCGCAATACCAATAATAACTCGGATAACCTCCGAAGTATTAATAACCTATAGGTGCACACTATAGTATCTAAATAAGTCAACCTTGAATAGTACACACAACATATATGTGACTAAAGCTGACAATTCCAAATAACCAAATAAGCCAACCTTGAATAGTACACACAACCTATATGTGACTAAAGCTGACAATCCACCAATAACCAAATAAGCCAACCTTGAATAGTACACACGACATGTGTGACTAAAGCTGACAATAGATCCTAGTCCATACGCATAGCAAGTTTAGAAAGAATATAAAAGCGATAATAGTCCACGTAAAATGATTTGCACGTTTCTCACCCCAATCATTGAAAACATAGTTCAAGAGTAAAAAGTGGGGCTATGACTCACCTCAAGTCCAGAAAATATCAAGTAGAAGTCGGTGGAAATAAGATGTATGATAACTCACGAAACAGCAACTACGGACTTGGCACGACCTAACAATATTAACTCTTTCAGAAAACATTTCCTCAAATTTATAATATTCCCAAACCCGGACGAGAATCCGTTTTATTTCCGAAAATCCATTTCGTATTAGTTTGGTGTATTTGCGTTTGGTATCCATACGGGTAGTGGGTCGACTCATAACAAACCAAAAAGATCACATAAAGAATAATAAAATAAACTCTGGATCTAATAGTAGCCCAATATATCATTTAAATAAATCGCCGAAGTTTATCAAATCCGTCGATTTGATAATCCTCATATTTATTTACGTAACATACCGTTCTAAGATTACACCCAACCTAAAGCACATAGCACATAATTACTATATAGTATATATCATAGTTTAATAAATTCCTCATATATATCGTCAAATTGGCCAGATTTCCCGATATATACACTCGCAATCTATTACACTTTACATATACTACAACCTATGGGCGTCGTAGGATACGATGCCCACTAATATATTCATTTCATGTAGCCAAATAACCCGGTTCAACCTTTCGGTTAAGTGGTTATTTAGTTATAGAAAACGTCTATATTAATCGTCATATATCCGTGACAACACGAACGTCACAAATAGTAACTTACCAGAACTCGAGTGACAACGATTTCGCATAACTCAATAAGTTTATCCGTTATATATCCGAAATGACATTTTATTAACCGTTTAATAATTGTCGGGAGTTTCCGTTTTATAACACACTTTTATAGTAATAACACGTTTAATAATATTACGCCACTTTCGTAGCCTAATATATATCTAATTGTATTATTTATAATGCGACTCGTGATTATTATTATTATTAATATACGCGCCTATATAATTATATATACGTTATTTACGTATATATATTCATATAAACGTTCATATTATCAATAATTATTATTACGAGTTTTATTATTTATATTTTTAATTGCAATAGTTATCGAGTTATACGAAATGGTCACATGTCCGAGTCATGACTCTCGGTTCATTGTCCAAGTCCAAAATAATAAGTAAAAGTCATAAGATAATACATCTCCGTCCAAACAATCTCAAACCACGTGCTACAACATGAGGGTCCGACTACGGCACCCGACTAACCTATCTCCGTCAATCTAACGACCGTCTCACAATCGGTCCCCAATCACACTTTTCGTCAACAACTTCACAAAACCAATATCAATATCCAATGTCGAGACCAAACACGGTCTCGACCCGCATGTATTCGGCCAAAACAAATCAACCAAAGCCAAATCCAAAACCAAGTTACCAATACAAGTTAAAATTAAGTAAATATAACCAAGTCACATTCGGGTTGGTTTACCAAGCCAAACCCGGGTCTATACGACTCAATACCACGAGTCACAAGGACTCGAACCAAACAACCATGGGTCGCAAAAATAAGCTCCAACGAGCACCCTCAAACTGCCATTCGACCACTTGGGTCGCGGCATCAATAACCATATACGACCATGAGGCCTCGACTCCATCGAGTCGAACCAAGATCAACCAAAAACAACCTGATAACCATAATTTCCAAGCCACAAGGAGCAAGTTAACGAGCCATAGGCTCGAATCCCACAACAAGCTGTGAGTCTTCGACTCACGGTTCGTTCGAACCCACAAGAAAAACTAAACCCCGGATACCAAACCATTAGAAAACGTAGTTTCATCAAAAACCCATAAATATATCACGTTTTAAATTGAAAACCCACTCGGATCTCATCAATTCGTGACCCTTGGTCACGATTCGAACCACAAATCAAGTCAAAACTCGACCTACCTTCCAAAACAATACCAAATCGAAGAGCACTCAAGAAAATAACAAGAAGGTGATGATGAACTCGTGATTATTTTGATTCGAATTGGTGTTAATGTAAGGATTAGGGCACGTGTAGGGGTAGATCGGATAGAGGATGAGATGGGGAGTCTATTGGTGGTGGTCGTGTAGTGTGGGGGTCGGCGGTGGAGCAGTGGTGGTGGCCGGAAGTTGGTGTCGGCTAGGGTTAGAAATGGGGAGGAAGGAGATGAGATGAGAGAGATGGAAATTGGTGAGTGTGTTTGTGTGTGTGTGTGGGTGAACCGAACCACACAACCTTTTATTATCTTTTTTTTTTTTTTTTATAATAATAATAATAATAATAATAATAATAATAATAATAATAATAATAATAATAATAATAATAATAATAATAATAATAATAATAATAATAATAATAGTAATAATAATATTATTACGGTGTGGAGCGGGTAATATGGGTAAATGTAAAAACATGTGGCCCGAACCCAAACTCCTTTCAAACTTTCAATATCTCTCGAAAATATCTCGTAAATAATTAAAATATAGTCGGACTCGTTAAGACGAATCATAAACTTTTGTTAGGTAATCCTAGTGCCAAAGTCAACGTAGTACCAAGTGAGAATTCAAATATACATCACCGAGCATTAAATCAAAAATGAATTATGAACATAATTCACGAATTCCATATGTCATTAATTAAAAATATCCATAAAATAGGTCTTACAAGTTCGTTGTGAAATGAAAATTTCAAATAAAAATTATAAACGAACTTAAATCGTAATGCGGGTTTTTAAAATAGCTCCCTAAATTGCCGGTTGTCACATCACTCCCAAAGTACCTAAAATTACAAAAGGAACGATTTAGGGCAATATTTGATCAAATAAATTCAATTCCGGGCTTAAATGACCCCCTAAAAGTGGTTCATTTTTCGCCTCATCAGTTAGGCATAAGAGAACTGGCAGATCTCCATTGTGTAACATGCTTGAACGTCTTAAGAAACATGAACCGATGTGTACTAGGTTTTATTGGTTGTATTTAATGCATGAGCAAATTCTAGTGATCTCATGTTAGGAGCTTTTTAGCCGGCTCGACATAGGAGTGAAGTAAGCGCTTATAGGATTGGGGAAGTAAGTACGCCACCCCATGAATGGTATTAAGGAATACAATCCGTCATCCACGCAACTGTAACAAGTAATTAACCCGTAAAAGATATCTAGGGAGTAGTGAAATCTAAGTAAACACAATTCTCCCATATATTGCTCACAACTCTAGTTAATTTAGTTTTATTTTCATTTTTAGTATTTTATTTTGATTGCATCTTAGTAATTGGGTTAGTTGACTAGCAACTAATTCCGCCCAACTCCTTCAAAACCGATATTTTTACTTGCTTTCATAAAATATAAAAATACAAAAAAGAATCATCCCTCATATCTAGACCTAGTCTTTAGGTTTTCTAATCCTAGCGACACTATTCCTAGCTGAACGATCAATCCCCCGGTACTTGTCATTATACTATACTACATCGATCAGGTACACTGCCTGGTGGGGGTTGTAAGCTTCTCGAGATCCCTCGAGAGGTAAAGCCTGGTGCAATCCCTACGCATCACATTTAATAAGACAATGTAAAAGACAATTATGATAGGATTCTTTCACTTGAGTTGCTGCAAAAGATTCAGAAATAAATAGTAATGATCATGTATTTTTTTTATGAAATGAGTAACACTAAAAAGAATATAGCACAGAAAATGTAAGAAAGTATATAAAATACCTTGCTGTTGTTTTGGCTCGTGAATTACATTTGGTTGCATTGTTGTTAATCTACGTTTTCGTGGACCACCTATGTATAATGTATCTGAATAACATAGCTACTTATTTAGCAATCACATAATTTAAATATAGAACAACGAATTAGATAGTAAAATTACCTTGGTTTTTTTGCAGATGAAGGCTCATATTGTTAGATATCATGAGACCTTTTCGTTTTTTGCTGCGTATCTGTTCGTTGTCTCTTGATACCGACCGTTGTTCAATAGGTTGTTTTCCATAGAATATATGTATAGGTTGTTTTCCTCCATTTATATTTAAATTGCCATTGTTGTCATTACAGGAATGGAGGTCAGGTGAAGACGTTACGTTTACATAATGGTTTTGGTTATTCGACAGTGACAAATCTGACCTTATATTATTTTTAGTAAGTAACTCTTTTTCTAACCCGTCTAAATCAGTTCTTATTAATCTTCTGGGCATTGCAAATATAAAATTATAGGTATAAAAACACAATAGCAAACTATGTAGCCTATATAATAGCATAAGGATCAAATGTATATGAATGAAACAATTTATGTGAAAGTTCATTGTTAACAAAAGCTATGTATTTTGAGTTAGTAAATGCAGTATGAGAGTAAAAAAATGGCGATATTAAATGAGTGCATTTAATGGTGTGATAAATCAATTGTTTGGTTACCTATGCCTCAAAAACTTTAGGGAGAACTAAAGTTCCTTCCAACTTGATGGCTGCATAGAATAATATCCAAAACAAAAGGTGAAAAAGTGAATGCACATTTAAAGTTGTATATGTATAGATTTTCACCCAACATAAAAAAAAAGTAATATGCATACGTGTTTAGGAAAAATATTCTTGTTTTTTGTCTTTCTTGATAGCAACTTTTAATGGAACTTGAAGATTCTTATGGTTTTGTATTCTTTGTTGTAGCAGATAGTGATATATGTAGATGGAGAAAAGGAAGATGTAGAAGTTTCTGGTTTTCTAAAGAAAAAGGTAGGTCATGTTGTAATTTATTCATGTAATCCAATATTGGGCCTTTATTACAGTTGGATTATGTTTACCTACAGTGGGTTTGTAAAAACAAATGTGTATGTATAATGGTCTGAAAGTAACATTACATAAACAGTGAAGTACAACCCACTCAAGCCAATTTACTGTGCGAAACACTGTTCATTTAACAGTGTTGTACAACAATTTGAAGCGGAGCAATTCCCATCTTTAGTATATAGATATAATGTTTATATGGCCCAGCCCATCCAAAACAGTTGAGCCCATAGCTTTCTGTTGTAAATTTCATATACTGATAGTGATTATGATATACAAGATTAATTAATTGTGATTATCAAAAAAATGCTTATACTGACTACAAACTAAGTGTTAGCTCCCTTTTTGGAGATAAAAAAATGTTTAAAATCGTGAAATAGTTACAGTTTGAGTTTTGTTTCAATTTATCGCCCAGCACTTCCAAAACAATTGAGCCATAAATTTTTATTGTGACTTTCATACACAGATAGTGATCATGATATACAAGATTAATTAATTATGATTATAAAAAAATGCTTATAATGAATTCAAATTAAATGTCAGCTCACTTTCTTGAGATAAAAAAAGGTTAAAATCGTGAAGCAGTGACAACATTTAAGTTTTGCTTCAATTTATTTACTCTGATATCTTTTTGATAACAAAACTACACAAAGTTACAATCATGTATCATTATTGTGAAACTTTTTTATTGAGTGACCAAAACAAAGCACTTCTCAAATTTGCTTTTTATTTTATTATTTATATTTCTCTTTATGTGTGCATAAGTTCATTGTACATTAAGATGATTGAGATTATCATATATATTTTGAAGAAAAAAAATTGATGGTAGTGGTTATGTGGTGGTAGATAGGGATGGCAACGGGGCGGGGTGGCCATCTCCATCCTCAAACCAGATTACCAAAGTTCTCCCCAAACCCGTCCCGATCCCTATCGGGGATCTAATCAGGGCACCCCGTTGGGGCGTGATAGTCCCCCAAACCCGCCCCGTATTAATCAGGGTGTCCTCTTTGGGTGCAATTCTCGACCAAAGCCGCACCATTTCACATTTATTGTTATTTTTTGCCTGTTAGCAATAACGAACCTATTAATAATCAATTACAAACGATCCTTATTAAGTTTTCAACTATAGTATTATACATAAATAATCATAAATTATACCGCCAAAAATTAAAACTTAAAAATATGACACTAAACGAGTTTCTATAATCACAATTTTACATTCTTACAAATATTAAAAAAAACAATATTAGAGTAATAATTTTTATTACGTAAATACTAACAAATTACTATATAGATATAGATATATTTGTATATGTGTATATATTAATCGGGTGGGGCAGGGCGGGGCGAGGATTCCCGCTCCCCACCCCAAACACGATTAAAATCTCCGTTTAATCCCCATACCCGCCCCGTAACCCGATTAACATGCCTTCCCCGTCCCAATTAGTTCAAGTTTCGGGTTTCCCCATCGGGTTCTAGTTTTTTTGCCATCCCTAGTGGTAGAGGGTGGTGTGGTAGTGCAGATTCAAAAGAAAATAAAAAGTGGAGAAGAAGACGAGGGTAAAATAGTCATTCGCAGGGCGTTGAACAGTAATTAACAGAAAAAATAACGATTGTTACGTCGAAGGACATAATTTGCAGCAAAAAGTAAACAGTATTGGCATAATTTGCAAAAATAGAACAATAATGACATAACGTACAAATTCAGCAAACCACAAAGACATTGTTTGCAGTTTATTCTAAAAAAACGCAACCGATCTTATGACGATCTTCATTCACTGGTCTCATAACAAACATGATAGAGGTAAATCACGTAATCTCATGATTGAAGAAATAAAATCATAATTTAAATCCGTGACCTTCACTTTTAAATTGCATGTCCCCAACCATTTAACTACTTATGCGGGAACATGACATCTACTATTAGAATGACTTTTAACAATAAATCTATAAACATGTTGTACCATTTTTCTAAACAAAATCACTTATCATACACCTTTGAATACAAAAAACATGTTGGAATACCGTAATACTTGATCTATCTTTTTTCGGGCAATGCTAGACCCAATCACAAAATTCACACAAGAAATTCACTCGTTAACATGTCAACGGGTGATTGGTGCAGTTTCTGGTAGCTTATCTCTTCTCTCTTTTATTAAACTAATCATCCATTGACACGTCAGCGAGTGAATTTTTTGTATGAATTTTATAAGTAAGTCTAGCACTTCTCCTTTAATGAATATATACCATCTTAAATTTATCTTTCTTTCAATTTCCTAATAAATTTTGGGCACAAGTGCTTATTTGGTTTTCTCTTTGGCTTAGTGGATTTAAATACCATTCGAACCTATTAAATTGATTACCGAGACTATATTGGGCCAAGAAGCCAATAGAAGAGTGCAGGTGCTTATTCGAGTGCTTATTTCTAAAAGTGCTTATTTTGTGGTTTCTAGGACTATATTCAGACCTATTAAACGATCGTTGGTATAAAGGACTATTGTTGCAAACAATCATTGGTATAAAGGACAAACGTGGCAACTGTAGTAAACGATCTTTGGTATTAAGGATTAATGTTGCAAATGACCGTTAGGTTAAAGGACTAATGTTGCCACTTTACAATTAAACTTAACTAACTGAACTAATGTCGTTATCAAAATGTGCTGAAAGTCGAACCAAACTATCGATTTTGGACTAAAACCACAACTTTTTAATAAAATGGACCAAAAATGAAATCCGCACTAAACCACAAGGACCAAAAATGTAGTTAGCTCTTGATTATATTCTTTCAAATCATCATTCATTTCACTTTGTATGTTTGTAAAGCTATGAAAAATAAATAGTAACGTGAAACACGAGAATGAAAAATTATAGTATTTTAGTATCTTGTTTGATTTGTTTATATAATGACTAGTTTTCATATATTTCCAAGTTTTAATAGCGAACATGTCCTGTGTCAATATCATTTCCAGCATAACTTCTTAACTTCTAGCATAAAGTATCAATCAAGCCAAAGATTTTTCTTAGTTTTCTATTCTTCTAATAAAAACCAAAACTTTTGAGATAGAATTTATTCGAGTCAACATCCTACAAGCTTATATATCCATTTACTTCCGGCTTGTATGAACCAATCAAAATGAAAATAACAAAGCTAAATATTTGTTGTTGGTTACTCGCCGTTCTGCTTTGTGCCAATATCCCATCAAGGCTATCTCTAGTAAATGCGACGACTGAACATTCAAAAAGCCTAGGCCTAGTCCAAGAATCTCGTGGTAAGTGTTCTTAGGCTTTACTTTTTAGCAACCTATTGTAACCTTATAATAAGTTACTGTGATTAACTATGCAGTATTAACTTGGAATGAAACTGAAGAATCCATGAAAGATGAAATGGTGTCGTTAGCTAAGGCACAAGGAGGAGGAAGGGGAAGTGGAGGTGGAAACATAAATAATACACCCCGTAAAAGCGATGCACACATTGGAGGTTCTCATCCTATGATGAAGATATTCGTTGTGTGTTTTAGTTTCTATGTTATTAAGTCTATGGTTTGCTAATATTTTCGTTACACAAAAACCTTTAGATCGTTGGTTCTGTATTGGTTGGCTTGCTTTAGAGCATAAAATGTGTCAAGTATCAACTATGGCTAGGTGCTTTTTTTTTTTGGAAAGGTTTTTCTTAGTTTGAGTCTTTGAGAGCTTGTGAAGTGTGCTTTCTATTTTGTGTTCTGTTATTTTTTCAGAGGGATTGAAATGTGCCGTTATTGATGTAATAAATAAATATGTCTTTATAAATTTTGAATTCCTATGATAATATCAATCAACTATTATTTTGTGTTGATGGCAAGAATGATTAGAAATGAAAATTGGTCATATAAAAGAGCAAGCTTTATACCCAACATATCACATATGTGTATACTCTTTAGTTACAAAGTCCATTAATTCCATCCAAAATTTAACATATAGATAGAAATGTTTATATACCCCAGCCCGTCTAAAACAGTTGAACCCATAGCTTTCTATTGTAAATTTCATATACTGATAGTGATTAACTGATTATGATATACAAGATTTTAATTAATTGTGATTATAAAAAAATGCTTATACTGACTACAAACTAAGTGTTAGCTCCCTTTTTGGAGATAAAAAATGGTTAAAATCGTGAAGCAGTGACAACGTTTGAGTTTTGTTTCAATTTATTTACTCCGATATCTTTTTGATAACAAAACCACACAAAGTTACAATCATGTATCATTATTGTGAAACTTTTTTATTGAGTGACCAAAACAAAGCATTTCTCAAATTTGTTTCTTATTTTATGATTTATATTTCTCTTCGTGTGTGCATAAGTTCGTTGTATATTAAGATGATTGATATTAGCATATAAATTTTGAAAGAAAAAAAAAATGATTTGATGGTGGTGGTTGTGTGGTGGTGCTGGTTGTGTAGTGGTAGAGGGTGGTGTGGTAGTGCAGATTCAAAAGGAAATAAAAATGGAGAAGAAGATGAGGGTAAAATAATCATTCGCAGAGCGTAGAACAGTAATTAACGGAAAAAATAACGATTGCTACGTAGAAGGACATAATTTGCAGCAAAAAGTAAACAGTATTGGCATAATTTGCAAAAATAGAACAGTAATAACATAACGTACAGTATTGGCATAGTTTGCAAAAATAGAACAGTAATAACATAACGTACAAAATCAGCAAACCACAAAGACATTGTTTGCAGTTTATTCTTAAAAAGTAACCGATTTTATGACGATCTTCATTGACCGGTCTCATAACAAACATGATAGAGGTAAATCACGTAATAGAAGAAAATAAAATCATAATATGAATATGTAACATTCACTTTTAAATTGCATGTCCTCAACCATTTAACTACTTATGCGGGAACATGACATCTGCTATTAGAATGACTTTTAGCAATAAATCTATAAACATTTTGTACCGTTTTTCTAAATAAAATCACTTGTAATACACCTTTGAATACAAAAAGCATGTTGTAATACCGTAATACTCGATCTATCCTTTTTACAGTAATGCTAGACCAACTCACAAAATTCACTTGTTAATGTGTCGGCGGGTGATTGGTCCAGTTTCTCTTTTTTCTTTCTTATTAAACTAATCACCGCTGATACGTCAGCGAATAAATTTTTCATGCGAATTTTATAGGAAAGGGTGTGGTATTTCTGTTTAATGAATATATACCATCTTAAATTTATCTTTTTTACAATTTCCTCATTCAATAAATTTTGGACATAAAAAGTAATGAAGCAACAACCTAACTTTTTCTATTATCTGATGCGCCTTGATTCGATTGGCGAGTTCGAGTGAGAGTTGGTTCAAGTATCCATGCACAGCGATCACTCGACGTGTTTCTTCCAGACTTCTCCACCAAAAACGGTGTAATCATTTACTCTTAGCCACCTGTCCCCCATACTCACTTCTCGAAACTGCGTGTCAATTTTCACCAATATATATAATCCTCCAAAACAAATTCTTACATTTGCACAAGATTAACAAAAGTTACAAATTTCTATCATACTACTATAATGGCACTAAGAGCAAGTGCAAGTATATAGTTGCATTAATTTACTGATTTCTAAGTTTTTTAAGTGTGTACATGTGTTTAAGTAATAGTAAATGTTTGTGATTACAGAATTTGGTGAAATCAATGATGTTAAGAGCAAGAGGAACCACGACATTTGCTACGTCAACGTCTCCTAAAATGAAAGCTTACGCCCCTGCAGCTGATCATGGTTATGCTCACCAAGATCCTAAGCCAAAGTAATATGTCTCATTCATTTTATTATGCTAATATTTAGTTGACCCGTTTAAGTCACCGGTTCAACCTTAGTTGAAAACTAAACTAACAATAGTTAACTTAATTCACTTTTAACCTCATTTCGACCATATTCTGAATTTTCATAGCCGCTCATTCACACACTTTTTATCAGCTTTATTATCATCTTCCTCGTACTGTTTCACCAACGAAATAAAAAAAACCCGGTCGGTTCCGATGCAACGGTTTGACCCAGGTCTGCTGAAACCTGGCTGTTCAATCCGGGTTTTGAATCTCTAGAAAACCGGCTAGCAACGGGGTTCGACCGGTTTAACCGGGCGGGTCAGGGCGGGTCAAACCGGGTTTTTAAACACTGCTTTCGTTATTTTACTCTTGTCAATAAGAATAAAAAAATGTTCACGAATCACGACTAAAAAATAAACACATGTTTGTCCGTTTTGGTCATTAAAACCTTTTGTAACATATGGTTTGGATACTTCTTTTATTAAAAACGTATTCTTAGCCTATCTTATTAAAAACATACTCTTAGCCTAGCCTAGATGGAACATTAAAGTGTTTAAACGTAGATTTAGTGCCCTAGCACAACTACATTTACTATTTCATTCTATATAAATGCCACTGTGATCTAAATTGTGTTGCTAAAGTGTGTGATGATTTTTTAGGCCGTTAAAAGGTGAATATGTGCCCGTGTACATCTCCCTTGGGCTGATTGCCATGTCGGTTAGCTTTGGATTGTATACTGCCACACATCAGCTAAAAAGAGCACCAAATGTATACGTAAAGAAGTCGAAAAGAGAGACTTTACCCGAGCTCGTTGAACCGGATGAAGTGGCAGAAGCCTCTAACGAGTTCATGAAAAAGTCGTTCTTTAGGAAGATTGCACATGTGCAAGATGCAGACAGACAAGAAATCATGGCTGATCCTATTCGTGGAGATACATACGCAGAGTATGGAACTGGAACTAATATACTTTACTATAGGGGGTGTTTGTTCCGGCTTATAGCTTATTTGGTTTTGGGCTTACGTTTTAGAAGCTCACTTATTGTGGCTTATTTTGAAACTTTTCGGCTTATATAAGTTTATTATGTCAAAATAAGTTTATATAAAGCCGAAAAGTTTCAAAATAAGCCGTGAGCTTATGAAACATATGCTCAAAACCAAATAAGCCATAAGCCGGCTATATAAGCTTAAGCTTAATGTTACCATGAGTACATAAGAAGTTTGAAAAACTTTAAAGTTGCTTATTTAGGAAAACCTAACCTGTTAGCAGTTTGGGTCTTGGGATAAGCAACTCGCATATGGATCATTTTATGTCTAATGTGTTTTGGATTATAGCTTATTTTGTAAGGTCGAGCTTAAGCTCTTCCAAATAGAATCTTACTAAGCTGATAGAATGTCGTCTTTCGAAACCGAAAGAAGCGAATAATTTCCCAAAATAAGCTATTCCAAACATTACCCTAAGCTATATTTTTGGACATATAAGCAGAGTCAGGATCAAATGGTTCTTGGTTCTTTAGTTCTGATTTTGTTTTTTGGATTGCAGGCACCCAAAGCCATATACCGAGTCTTTGAAATCGGTTGGAGTCGACATAGAGAAGAAGCCATTCGTTCAGCTACCACCGAAACATTGAAGATTTGAAGCTGCATTTGGTTTTTTCTCGACATGATCACATAAACTTCTATTTTGGTTATGTTTGTTTTATTTGTTTTAATTAGAAACGGACTTGTATGTATGTAAATATGCAAATGATATTTCCTCAACTCCTCGCGATTTTAGTTTTGAATTGCGATGAAGTGATAATGAATTATCCACACATCTTTGAGTCTTGTACTTTTCACTTCTCGTTGCATAGAAACTATACTTGTGTACCTACTGTTAGACAACTTTGGCTGTATGATTATATTTATGCCATCACAAATGATATATTATGGTTCAAACTCCCCGGAACTACTCTAAAATCAAAATGTATAGCGTGTTGATATAAAGTATCAACCAGACAACCACTGCTACACAAAGTGTTTTATGAGATGGCAAATTGATACGTTTATGAAAAAAACGTACCAAAAAACAAATGTTGCAAGTTGTGTAGCAGTGAACTTAGAAATGCTGCGAGTTGAAATTTATTGATTTCAGAATTTGATAATTAACATTTTGACAAATGTTATTACTGTAGATGAACAGCAATAACTTAAACCATTAACCTCTAATTATATGTCTTTCATCACAAAATAGTAACTAACGCTTGGGTAGCATAACGGTAAACATTGCTTATGTTAGGCAATGTCAGCGAAAATTACTGAGAGGAATTAAGACATTGCTTTGTTATGTTTTTCGTTTGTTCTTCCAGGTCTCTTCCTCAATTTAATTTGCTTGTTTAATTGGGGTGAGATGCCATTTCTTTGTATCATTGTTCTTTTGTGGGTTCTATTTATTTGTTGCCTTTCTAAAAAAAAAAAAAAAAAAAAAAAAAAAAAAAAAAAAAAGACATTGGCTTTTAGTTCGGACTTACTTCTTTCTATGACCAGATCAGGGGTAACATGTGAAATGAGGACCACTTTTTGAGGAATTACCTTAACAACTCGTGACCAATAAGGGGAGGGGGTCACGAGTGAAACGTGTGGCCACTATTGATCACTAAATTGTTTTTAATTTGTATTGTCATTTTATGTAATTGTTTATTAATGAAATTTAATTTTAGTTAAATATATTGTTTTAATAAAAAAAAAATAAGAAATAAAAAAAAATTATGCACAATTGCATCAGAAAATTGATGTTATGCAAGGGAGGGTGTTTTGGTGCCATAGCCAAAAGATGCTGAGCTGACACCACTTTTTCCCATTGAACCAACTCACGGCACCAACTGTACCTATCACTCTTAGTCATCCCACATAGGTAATTAAATGATAAAAGATATATTGTTAGGTAATTTACGACAATGTAACTGATCACGTATCTTGATATAATTATCATGTTAGCCTACATCTTATCAAATTAGTTAACTATAACATGATGTTAGATATGTGGATTTGGGCTAGAAATTGAATTGATTTCAATAGTTCTAACAGCCAACATTTCATTATAGATGTTGAGAATATTATTGACCCGTCTTCTTCTTCTTTAAAGCTAACTTCACTTAAAAGATCTAATGTTCCACAAAGATTTGCGGAGTTTTCCTCAGAATGTATTTGATGCATATACACAACAATTTTGTCATTCATTTAAGCATTGTTTTGTTTCATTAAGTCTATTTTTGGTTACATTTTCTGGACCTTCTTTGACATATTTGGATTTAGGAGATTGTGATCAAGCCTGTGAGCATTGTATTGCCCAATTTTGGTATGCAGAATGCCTTCAAAAGCATGCTCCTAATGAAAGTATTATGTGCTGGATTTCATATGATGCAATGGACCTAGCCTAACAATAAATTCCAAAACCATGTGCTGGATTTACGAACAAAAGCCCCCAGTCTTTACTCTGAATTTCTTGGTTCTTTCTTTTCCATGTCTTTTTATTAAGAATCTTTCCTTTCCATGCAACTTGGGTATAATCCATGCAACTTGTTTTTAGTCGGGTTGGGCTAGTGGCTCTTGATCATATCGCTAGTTAAACTATATGATATATAATAGATTTTATATCGACACTAGGTAGGCTCAAGGTGTGAACGTACAATTGGTATAGTTAAGGGACCAAAGCTAAAAATACTTGCCTATATAAGACAAGAGTACAAGACCACAAGCTAGCTAGCATCACTCTCCTTATTTGTTCTTCGTATGCAGATGATCATCTCCCTTCAGCTCGGTATACATTAACAACTCTCTCTTGTCATTTCTTTTGGGTTATATACCATTTACTATCGTTAATACATTTGCCTAAATTATAAGAGGCAAGACTTAGTTACTTTGGTGTGCCATTGTCAAGATTTTACTATATATTATAGAGCTAATATCCTATAAAATGTATCATAGTTGTCATAATTTCCTTTATATTTATCGAACAAATATTTTTGCTACTCTATGTACTAAACTTGCATTTTTGGTACTTTTGTGTATTTCATAACTATTTTGCCTCTCATTTTATTAACCCGGGAGGGGCAAAATGTTCATAAAATACACAAAAAGAAATACCAAAAATGCAAGTTTACTACATAGAATAGCCAAAAAAAAATAATAATAATAATAATTTGTTCGATACATATAGAAGAAAATCATTACATGCAACTATGATACATTACCGTGTAATTAGCCCTATATTATATCAGCATATATACTTTCAGATACATATAAGTTATTTTAGTAATTATAAGTATAGATTTTTTTCACAATAGCACACCAAAATGGCCATATGTATCATTTAGAATCTATAAATATGTGCAGGATGGAGGATCGCAAGTTGGCTATAATTATAAGGCCACCAGCTAATCTTAATCTGCCAAAAAATTTAGAAATGTATAAGAGGATTGCTGCACTCAATAAGATAAAGAAGGGGTTCAACTTCGCGTGGGAATCAGGAAACGTTGTAGCTACCGCATGTCTGAAAGAAACAAATTGCGAGCCCGCTAATGGTAGTCAAAGGCCGTCATGTGCTGGATTTTTTTGTGTTTACAAAATGATAAATCAACAAACGATGAAGTGCAAAAAGTTCTGCGGCAAAGGACCACCAGAAGGATGCTATTATGATTTAACAAAGACATGTATTCAGTACTGTAGTATATTTGTATTTCCTTCCTAGAGACATGCATCTCTGTGATAAAAATTGTAGTATATTTGTATTTCCTTCCTAGAGACATGCATCTCTGTGATAAAAATTGTTGGATTATTAACCAAACTAAAAATAGTTTGCCATTTATAGTTTGTGTTTACACTTTAATACGTACTACATGGGACATTCTTGCAATTATCTATTCTTGTAGAAGTTTTGTGTCCAAAAAGGAGAAGTGCAAAGTTCAAGGTTTGATATTGAAACTTCTCAGGTTATATGAGCACAAGAGATAGATCTAGGATATTATTAGCGAATAAGAATTGATCTCTTAAGTTGAATCAAACATGAAAGTAGTGTGATATATAAAATTAATCCTATTATGTTTACTAATCACAAATAAGATAAATACATAAAACCTTTTCTTTCGATAAAAATTATAGGCCCACTTATTAATTCACTCTCACAACAGAATCAACATGATCAATCATGTTTGATCATCTCTCTCTCTCTCTCTCTCTCTCTCTCTCTCTCTCTCTCTCTCTCTCTCTCTCTCTGATCTTTTGTAATCGTTCAATGATGAAAATAGGTTGAGTGTTCAGTGTTGATGCATGTGACTGATTGCATTTATTATTTGGACAATCTATATATCTTCCTTCACGTAGGTTGTTTGCACCCGTTGGGGACAAACTTTGATTAGTTTTAGTTAATAAAGTTTGACACCATTTTTACATGTTAGTAGAGCTTTGGCTTTTGACTCATCGATTGATTTGATTTCTAGAGTTTTTGACAATCTTGTTAGAAGGGGGTTTTATGATCCTCTAATAGATTGGTTGATTGTTAGTGTTATTTCAATGATTTAAGTTGAAAATTTTTGTTTTAAGTGTTTTGTAATATATGAATAATAATGATCATTAGTAAGAAAAAGTTGTTTTTCTCACTTACACTGAAAAATACTTATGTTATTTTTATATTCAAATATGAGGAGATTGTTAAACTAATTCACAGCCTAATAATCCTTAACTAGGATTTAAATATAAAATAATTTAAGTGTAAATAAAGTCCATGAATTATTATAAATAACATTCAGTAGGCTCCTTAGCAATAGTACCCCCAAAAAAAACACTGTAGCACTACAGTAACTAACGGGCGTTAATTACTTAACGACTGTTAACTAACGCCCGTTAGTTACTGTACCGATATAATTTTTTTTTTAATTTCTGTACGAAATTGGTCCTTCATCTCCAGGTTCGTTGCAAATTTAGTCCTCTCATAATTTACAGAATTGGTCCTTCATATTATAGATCCATTGCAAAGTCAGTCCTTGGTCTATCTTGCCGTTAAGTAGCTAACGACAGTTATCTTTAACAATTAAAAAAAATACATACGAACTTGGTCCTTCATCTCAGAGGTTGGTTGCAAATTTAGTCCTCACATAATTTACATAATTGGTCCTTCATGTTAAACATCTGTTGCAAAGTCAGTCCTTGGTCCTTTATGTTTACAATAATTTTGTATTTAAAATGTCCGCGGCAACGAGCGGCTTACATCCTAGTATTTGAACATTCAGGAAGTCATCTTCAAGAGTTCTTCAGAGAGTAAAAAAAAAATATCTCCACTTCTTGAGGCAGAACTCAACAATGTCAAATATGAACTGAAAGAATATGATGGAGTCAGTGAGTGATGACAGTAGCTCACTAACTCCTCTTGATCTCCTTAGCAACAAAGAAATCATGAACTTAGAATAGGCTAGAACTTTATTGAAATGATAAGTGATAGCTACTTATCAGAGAAAATCAATGAAGTACGAGAATTGGTACAAACAGGAAAAACAGTTGTCAAGGATTTACCATTAACCTAAAGTAAGGTTGGACGTGTTCTAATAATATAATCATTTAATGTAGTAAGGTACCAGTGTACTTTCCTAGTTAGATGCTTGACACGTCACTATTAACCAACGGATAACCATCTCGAGTTTGCCTATATCAGAGAATGTTGTAATGAAGTAAATGTTACCTCATACAATTAATGTGTTAGCATTTACGAGGACATTTACTCCTCCTAGAACTAAGTCCTTGAATATTTTCAGAGAGTTAGCATGGCTCTTACTTAAGCATATAACTTTGGTTTGTGTTTAAGAAAGTGAGGAAATGGTCATACTTTATCATTCAACTTTGATTGTTATTCCGCGAACAATCATAGTAAATTCTCTGATTTATTTGTAATAAGAATTTAAACGTTGAAAACCTTGTTACATTGTAAGCACCAAATATAGAAATCTCAAACTCAAACAATAGGCTAAGACTAAAATGTGCATTCCTTAACACAATTTTCTAACGTAAACGGCCCTAGACAACTAGAGGTGTCAAGTTCACTTTCTGCTAGGTGAAAAATTAATTGCAAAATTAAAATGTGTGAGGTCAAAGTTCAATTCCTGCTAGGTGCAATGTGAGATCTGAAGTTCAATTCTTTCTTGGCTTGACTGCAAATAAACTTGAAGTGATCACACCAACCTCTTGAAAAAATAAGATTTTACTCTGTTTGATTTCGTGTGATAGTGCATTTAGACCCTATGAATTAGCAAGCCAAAAAGTTGAAAACCCATGATTTAAAAATAAATAAATAAAATAAAATATCCGAAATATAATTGAGTTAATTTAATAAATGGTCACTGTGGTCTGTCGGATTTAACAAAAATAGTGCCTAATTTTTTTAACGGATAGTCTTCTTGTGGTTGCGACCCGTATCGGGTTTGGTCCCTTGACCATTAATTTCGTTAGTTTGACCGTTATGTTAGTCATGTGTCATGCACATGGAAGGATATTATTGTCTTTTCCTATAGGGCCAAATCCCATCTGGGCATCTTCATAAACACAAACTCATAGATCTTGCTTTCTCTCTCATCAAACGCACAACACAATAACTGAATAACATATTTGTGTCTCCATTCCACAACCATAAACACACATTCATGTCTCTGTCTTTCACCCTCACCAAATCACCACCGTTGCCGGTTGATCTTGCTTTCAATTCGTATTGTGTGAGTAATTTAATACTCTTTTTCCTTTTTATTTGCATTAATTTATGTCATAACCTTTTTTCGTTTTATATATATATATATATATATATATATATATATATATATATATATATATATATATATATATATATATATATTTAAAGTTGTTACCAGATTTAATTTTTTATAAATTTTGTATAGTAAAAAGTTTAGTGTTTTTAAGTTTTGAATTAAATGAAAGATTTTAAAAATGTTTTATTGATGTGTATTTTGACTTCCAAGTAAGGTTTGGTTTGATATTAATGATAACAAATATGTTTGTGTGATCGGTTAAAAGTTTTGGTTTTTTAGAAGTTTGGTTGCTTTGGGTTTTGGAGGTGGCTGGAATGTGGGGAGGTTGCTGGAAATTATGGTGAGAAGGTGGAGTAGATATGAATATAGAGATGAAAATGTTGAAGATGAGGGCAGTTTTGTCACTTCACGCCTCAATTAAGCATTTCACGGTCAAACTAACGAAATTAGTAGCTAAGGGACCAAACCTGATACGGGTTGTAACCACAGGGAGAGGATCCGTTACAAAAAAGTTTAGGAACTATTTCCGTTAAACCCGACAGATCACAGGGACCATTTATGAAATTAACTCTTTTCCATTTTTCCAACTTAATATGTTAAAATAAAAAAATAATAGGAGTAATAATTAAAAAATAAAATAAAATAAAATAAAAATTTGGCCGAGTGCTTTTGTATTGCCCAATGGATCCAAAAATGCAGATTCAGCTCGATACAACTTTACAAGGTGACAAGCATAGTACGGACAAATTTGTATATACTCTGGCTTTGTTTCAAAATATATATATTACTACATGTGCATAAAACTCTTCGCCCCTTATATTGGACGGGTATAGAATATGCTTCGACTGACTCAAAGTCTCAAACTGACGTGTATTAACTATTAATTATATGGTTGATCATAAGATAGAACACATGTACTATTCTAACCAACGAGGGACGGACTTAGAGTGTAAGTATGGGGGCCGGTGCCCCCCATGGCTAGCCGAAAAAGTTGAAATTTTAGTGTAATTTTTTTAAAATTTTGACCTTTTTTCGAAAGTGACCCCCACCCAAAACTCAAATTGCCCCCACCCACATACTAAAATCTAACATACAACGCTCTAAAGCCTTATAAATCATTCATCTATAATTAAAAATACTCGATTTATCATTACGATCTAATTTTTTTTCCACATTTTGTTGTTATGTTCAAAAAAAAAAAATTTGCCCCCCACATCCATCTTTCCTGGATGCGTCACTAAACCAACCTTGTCATGAAAGTTTGCTAACAAGTCGAATCTCATATCATGTTTTCTAGTACCAACCAGTTAGAGATAGTATCACGCTTTCAGTTGACACGGATCAACATGGAACTTGGATGAAAGGTAGTCGAAAGTTCTTTGAATATCATACCCATTTTCTTGCAAGGACGAAGCTATAGTGAGCAGGGCTGTCTTATAGATTTCGATGTCCCTGTGCCATCACCATAAAAAGATCCTTAAACACACACATAGTATACACATGTATTATTAGTGCATAAACAAATTAAACTCAAGCCTCATGCCGTGTGTATATATATAATAGAAGTGCATGGAATTTTGTGGCTCTCGTCAAGTGGTGGCCTTGTGCAATAGCACCTCTTGCACTCTAAAGACGGCCCTGATAGTGGGGTTGGCCAAGGCCCACCCAAAAACTTCGAAACTATGCTTACCATATTAGTATTAATGTAAATTTGTTCATTAAAACACACTTTGGCTCATCCAAGATTTATAAAAACGATAAATCTTGTGTCTAAATTAAGATATGAGGCTTAGTAGCTTGGTAAAATAATATACTTTGTGACAGTATCACCTATCTATAACTTGTCATATATGCAAACTTTTAGTGTTTATAATTAACAGTAAAAGGTTTCTTATTTACAGTATTGTTGATTTTCATTTCGTACCTGGCTCCGTCACTGTTTTCTTGGAAATTATATCGTGGGAAAACATTCTTGTTGAGAATGTAACTAAAGAGGCTACACAAGGTCAAGCTGAAGCTACTCAACACACTCATTTAGTGCAAAGCTTACACAGCAACCATTCAAATCACCCTCACAGGATGAAAGTGTTACACACTTCAAGTTTAGTTCAATGTAATAGAATGTGATTTTTTTTTTTTTTATTATTATTTTTTTTTGAAACGGCTGCCATTAATAAAATTAAACAAAAACTAACCAGAAGCTAGAAAATTACATCCCATCATTAAAGTTTTTTAGCCAACCTATCTAATTACACACACTTTTTTTTCGACGATTACAAATCCAAAGAAAAGCAAACCCTTTAATAGAGTCTATTATGCACTCTTTGCGCAACTCTTGATTTTTGAAAATAAAAGCGTTCCTGAATTCTCATAATATCCAGACTGTCGTAAGGCACACCGCTTCAATTACTTGTTTTTTCTTCTCCGACATGCCACACGAATCAACCCATTGCATAGTTTCGTTTATAGTCCCCAAGGTGCTGCTGACAACTGTAACCAACGAAACACCGCACGCCATGTAAAAGCTGCAACTTCACATCTACTAAAAACATGATATATGTCTTCTATCTTATTACCACAAATCGCACACATGGCGTCCCAAACATTTATCCCTCACGATAATGAGTTATTTCTCGTTGGGATGCGATCCAAAGCCACCCTCCAAAACAAAATATTTACTTGTCTTGGAATTAAGACATTCCATCACGTGGCTTGCGAATAACTCGGGAGAAATAAATTGTCTAACCAACGTCTTGTATTTATATATAATGTATTTATATATGTAATAGTGTCCAGATTCATAGTTTGTTAACTTTTAGTCAAGTTTAGTGAAATTGTATATAAACCATTTCATTTCAGGATTGTAACTAAGCCATTTTCATAATTCATTTACAAAATTCTACCCTCTCTCGATTCTCAACACATGCAAGTTGTATCAACCAAAGTACAAGTTTGACATCATATTTGGAACTTGTATTTATCCATTATGAAAACATGTAAAATTCAATTTATTCTGAAACTCTCTCCCTCAACGTTAAATAAATAGAACTCCTAGCGGAGTCTTTATTGACTTTGAGGGATCATGAGTTCGGAACATGTTGGGTTTTACATTGAATATGTAAAACATTGCCACAAGCTCGTTCGATTTGCTTATGTGCGTACGTACTTATGTATGGCAAGCTTAAATTTCTATTAAAACAACACTAAACGAGTCGAATTTCTTGCTAGTACGAAATAAAACTTTGAGGTATGGTTATCTTTTACCGAGTGAAGATCAAATAAGAAATTAAAATAAAATTAGAAGAATGAGAAAATAACCACTGCCACACATTTCATATACATTCCCATAAATTTTTCACTCATCATATGAATTATGTGGCTATAAATATTTCTCACTCTTTTTATTTTATTTTATTTTCTTACCGGATCCTTTCCCATTGTTTACCATGTTTTGTTTTACACATATTTTAATTTCCTCTATATGTATGTTGGACCTAGACAAATTATAGCCGGTAATCTCGGACTTTGCTATTGACTAAGCAAAAAAAACATGTCCTGCGTTGCAACATCTTATTAACTTTTGGTTAAACTATTTGACTGTAACCACTTTCAAGATCCATATATCACTCTATACTCTCACTCATTCACTCACTCAATAAAAAAAAAGTACCATAAACAAATATTCACATATTTGATTTAATTTTGTGTATACATTTCTTGTCGAAAAGTTGATCACCGGGTAACTATGGATGAATGCAAACGCAAAATGTGTTGTTTGCAGTTGTTTGCTTTGGTTTTGATAAGCTGTTTTGCTTTCGAGATCAGGGGCGGAGCCAGGATTTTTATTTAAGTGGGGCCGACCGTGCTTAAGGCAAGTCATAGTGATGGATATTGTTTCAGAATTTAATCTATAGTGTTGTTTTTTATTGTTTAAGTTATTCATTATTGAATTTTGTAGGTATGCCTATAAAATAAGGGTGACTGAATGTAAAAAACTAGTAGAAAAATGGCTTGTAGTCTAAGTAAATAATGACTGAAGTGGGTTGATTAGGGGTGGCTCAGCACCCACTAGTCACCCTACTAGCTCCGCCCTGTTCGAGACATACGCTTCGTCTGGCAATGTGAGTCATGACTTTTTTATGTGTTAGTTTATTGCTTCGGGCACGTACTAACGATATACTTATCAATATTTAGATATTTTACGACTCATTTGATGAATCATTTGAGAAGAACTGGATTGTTTCTGAAAATGAAGACTATTTAGTTGAGATATTTTTGGATCTAAAAGGTGCGTTCATATACTACTTGATGTTGTATTAATGTTTATTTTGTGTATCATGTAAATTAAGGGATAATTTTTTTGATTAAAATTGTAAATTAGTAGTATGTCAAAATGATTAAAAACTAATGATGAACGAATAGTAATGATAGTGCGTTGATGCCTTTTGATCTCGATACGAATTAAGATGATTTTTTTTCCTTACGTAATATGTTTTCTTTACTAAGCATTATTACATGTCGTCACTCTTAGGCAATGTTGCAAAAATCAGTTGAATCGGCCGATTAATCGTTAATCGGTCATACACCTTGTTGATTTCTTAAAATCGGTGAAAAAATCGGCCTAGGCAAAAACATCGGAAAAAATCGGCCGAATCGGTCAAAAATCGACCGAATCGCCACAAATCGGCTGATTCGGCCAAAAATTGGCTGAATCGGTCTAATTTAAGAAAATAAAAGTTTAGGCCTTCTACTTAATTTGGGGATCGTTTATTTCATTTATAATGCACAATGGGCCTCATAATAAAAATTGAAACCTTTTATTGAGGTTTGGAAACATATTAGGCTTGGAATTAGTTAAAATATTTAGTTTGCTCTCCAGAAATACCCATAACATGCAGGAAATGGAAATCCGTTTAATCACCGATTAATTCCGCCTTGGCCGATTAATCGCTGCAGGGTGGTCGACCGTCCGACTACCGATTCATAATTTTTGCAACATTGCTCTTAGGTGTATGGAACCACTCAAAGAGTGAAGGCCATTATGATTATGGGCTTCTTGTGACCCAAAAGGCTAGAAAATATGTAATCCTGAAGGAACTCGGCACACCAGTTGAGTTTAATGACGGTACAGTCGTTCTGCAATTTGAAACTCGCCTTCAAAATCGGTCTAGTGTTTGTTATATAGTAAAGATATATAATACTTTCATATATAAGTTGCATTAAATTTTAAGTGTTCAAGAATTTTAAAAATTCAAGATTCAAGAATAGAGTTGCACCCTTTATATGTAATAAAGATATGAATCAAGTTTGCTTTTCTAAAACAGTTTATTTAGTTTCGGAAAATGCATAATGTGTAGCTATATATGCTGTTGTTATTGTTATTCACTTATTCTTGTTGATCTTGAATAATATTTGGTTTTTTACGGTTTTGTTGTAATGTAATAGGTTAAAAGCTTTGATGTGAATTTGGATGAAATGTGTTGAGGGCCGGCCAAAATGTTTGGACTTGGTAGGATGGACAAAAGGGGAAATGGTGGAATGAAGGTTCAAAAAGGTATGGTGGGTTAAAACGGTGGTTCTGTAGCTTTTCGAAGGGGTTCAAACGGTGATAGAAGGGTCGTTTGGACTTAGGAGGATGGAGAAGGGAAAGTAGAGATGGCAAAAAAATCCGAATCCGATGGAGAATCCGATACTCGACCCCGATTTGACCGGGGAATCCCCGAGTTGACCGGGTATGAGGATGGGGATGGGGAATCTCCATTACTCAAAAGCGGGTATGGAGGCGGGGATGGTAATACCCTCGGGTCCCCGTACCCGTCCCCAAATATCTTTTATACATGAATAAAATTATATATGTATATAATATTTAAAATCTTCTCAATTAATAGCTAATATACTCTTGCTAATGGTCGTTGTACCTTTGCATGTTGGATTAGTTCGCGTTTTTGTTTCCAATTGTAGTCGTTTTCATACTTACGATAATTTGTACTCTTTACTATGTTTTTTCGAATGCTTGAACTTAATCTAATGAATGAATTTTGTTTGCTTTTAGTATGGTTGCACCATTTGACATCTACTTAAAATGTCAATTATGTAATGGGGGAAAATCCCCGATTCCCCACTGGGGATGGGGATGGGGATGCAATTGTGACCCCCGACGAGGATGGGGACGGGGATAGGGATAACTATCTAACTTCGAGGATGGGGATGGTATCAACCATTCCCCGCATACCCGGCCCCGTTGCCATCTCTAAGGGAAAGGGTTGAATGGAGGTTTAAAAGGGTTGGATGGGTTAAAAGGATGGGTTCTGTAGCTTTGGAAGAGGTTCATATGGCAGTTCAATAGTTTTGAAAGTTGTCATATTAGTAGTTTTTTAGGGGGCAAAATGGGTTTTCCTTAAATAAGTGTACTACAAATTGTACTTATAATTCTTCAAATCAGAAAACTATACTATAGTTAGTAATACAGGTAAATGATGCCTACTTTATAAAATAAAAAAATTGCCTACTTTCTTTTGTTAAAAATTAAAAATATTTACAATTAAACTCCTTCATTATATTACAAATACATGTTTTCCTCTTTTTTTACAAAGGAAAATAGGCAACTTTTTTACTTTATAAAGTAGGCATCATTTCCCAAATACTAGTAATATACTCTCAATTTTTAATTTAGTTAAGATATTTTATTCGATTATATTGAGGATACGACATACTCAAAAGTCAACTTTTGGAGTGAACATTTTTGCACAATCTTATTTAATAATGTTATATCCGGTAGTCTAAACCAAGGTTGTCAGGATCGCGATCCTGATCGTAGGATCGTACGATCCTACGCTCCTACATATAAAAAACGAGCAGGATCGTAGTAGGATCTTAATTCTATCAGGATCGGTATAGGATCGTAGGATCGCACGCAGGATCGTAGGATCGTAAACGATCCGATCCTACTACAAGCCCATGTTTTTATCTCGAGGGGAGCAAGATCGTTGTAGGATCGTAGGATCGCACACAGGATCATAGGATCGTGAACGATCCGATCCTACTAGAAGCTCATGTTTCTTATAGTTTTTTCTTTTATCATTCATTTAAATTCATTTATCATATAAAATACTCTATAAACGTATAAAACTACGACTTTTATACAATAATATATACATTTTCATAAGATCTTACGATCCCGATCCGATCCTACGATCCCGATCTTGTGAAGGAGAAAACGATCCTAGGTAGGATCCCGATCCTGACAACCTTGGTCTAAACATTATAAAGTTTAAATTTTGATGCTTTTAACTATGTGTTTAACAACTTTTTGAATTGTAATGCACAACTTTTTATAAGTGTTGTCCCTTAGCGAGTGTTTGGTTGTTACAAGGAATCACTATGGGTTTTGAAATCCACCATGCTTGGTGTGTTTAGAAGATACCCATGTTTGTGGTTTTGATATCCAACTTTTAGTATTAAACCCACTAACCAAATATTATGTATTGGAAATAGGGGTGTTCATTGGTACGGTTAATCGGTTTATTCGGTTAAAAAAAGAATTTGGGTCATAACCGAACACCGAACCGAAAATATCTATGACCGAACCGAACTGAGAACTGAACCGAAGTTCGGTTCGGTTATGAGTCAAAACCGAAAACCGAATTTTACACTATTTATATATTTTTTAATTTAATTATATATATTTTTGCAAAAAAAAATATTTCAAGCATAAAAAGTTTTGTTATATTAGTATAAAATTTTAATGGACATTTTATATATATAATAATAGGGAATATATTAGCTACAATTTTTTGTAGCCAATTCCCTTCATGTTATAATTTGTGGGTCCCTGAATTTTCTGGTGAGTCCTGAATCATTTTTTGTGTAACTTTAATGAGGATTGTAGCTATCTTTGCTACAATAATTGTAGCCAAGATATCCCCATAATAATAATATAAATATATAAATATATATATATATATATATATATATATATATATATATATATATATATATATATATATAAATTCAGTTTTTGGTTCGGTTTTCGGTTCAGATAGCTAAACCATATCCAAACCGAAAACCGAATTTTTAATTCGGTTCGGTTCGGTTTTGACAAATTCGATTCGGTTATAAGTTTGGTTCAGTTTTTTTCGGTTTGATTTTTGGTTTATTCAGTTTATTACCCGAACCATGAACACCCTAATTGGAAATGCAAGTCATTCCCTTACTCCAAACCCTTAAACAATACGCACTTTTAAAAAATGTTTACTTTATTTACATTTAATGACAACATAATTACATTTTAAATTTGCATCCACACACTATATTGTATAACACACCATTTGTTACAAATTTTTTCAGTTACACTTTGACAGGGGCGGTGCTGAGAACGTCAAAAAAAATTAGGCCCGGCACGAAAAGGAAAAAAAAGTACCCCTACAATGGGTATAAAGGGTTGGGCCTAGTACATATAATGGGTATAAAAAGTACCTCTATAATGGGTTGGGCCTAGTACATATAATGGGTATAAAAAATTTTAGTGCCCCTTAGTGGGTTGGGCCCGGCTCGGTTGCTGATGCTACGCCGGCCCAAAACCGCCCATGCACTTTGATTATTTTACGTTATATGCATACACGTTAAAAAGAACACTAAATAATATCGCAGCTATAAATGTTTGCCATTACAAATTGCTGATGCTATGCATGAGTACTCGCCTAGTGTATCATAACTCACAAAGAAGTATAAAAACAGCACGTTTTTATGAGGTTTTTTTTTATAATTATTTATTTATTTGGGGGGGAAGGAAAAAAAAAAAGAAAGAAAGAAAGAAAAATCAAACATAAGACAAACAATCCAATTTCACGTCTTCACAACAACTATTTTTGTATGAGCGTGTTATGAGTGATTAATGAACATCTCAAATCGCACATTCTATTAGAGTACACGGTATCAATAGCACGCCATTCGGGCATTTTTTGCCCAATGGCCCCGCCATTCACAATCATGCTGCACCGGTGTTGCTCGCCATTCGCCAGCCTAGTCGGCTTTTTTTTTTTTTTTTTTTAGTGAGTGGTATTTTTTTGATATGTTGTGGGATCCACATACATTAATAATAGTTATTTGGTGTTATAGTTATTGGTAGGATGATGAGGTGGCACACCAATAACGGTTATTGGGTGCTTCCTGCACCTCGCTCTCTTAGGTATTGGGATTTGCGAAGACCACACGTAACACGAAAGAGATATTAATCTATGACTTTAATTAACACATGAGTTATTCAACAATAACTCATAAACTTGGTTTTATAATTTACAGCATGACGATGAGTTATAGTTAGTCAGGTTTCGTGATTGGAAGCTAGGGTGACGAAAATTGAGGCTAACCTAAAGTGGAACAGATGGAATGTGGTTAAACTGGTTGGCAATATATGGGAACCGGTTTTGCCTTTTGGTGAATGAAGTTTTACAAATGTCACGGTGAAAAACAAAACTAAGGAAAGGCACAAATGTCCATTCTATTTAGTTTTATGCGTGTAAATAAAAAAGTTGTGTGTACATATCAGTTCTTTTTTTTTATGAGTCCCAAAAGTTCTCTTCTCTTAATTTCTGCTTTTCATTGTGGACCAAGTACTTTCGTATGGCCCAATGAATCCAACAATCCGAATATTAGCTCATCTTATAATTTTGTAAGGTACTGTGGTAGATATAGTACGGACAAAGTTGTACACTCTTTTGCTTGTTTTAAACATAAGATAAGTCGATCTTTTGTCCATTTGTGTCCCCTTATTTTGGACGAGCGTTATAATATGCCTTCAAATGACTCAGACTAACGTGTATTAAGTATATGCTTGATGAACACATGTACTATTCTAAATTTCTAACCAACCTTGTCATTCAAGTTTGCTAACAAGTCGAATCTCATCATGTTGTCTAGTAGCAACCAGTTAGAGGGAGTGTCGCTTTCAGTTGACACGGATCGACATGGAACTTGGATGAAATGTAGTTGAAAGTTCTTCGAATATCGTACCCATTTTCTTGGAAATTAGGTCGTGGGAAAACGTTCTTGTTGAGAATATGTAACAATGCAAATACGATATATATACTTCACGTTGCTTATACTATATATAGGTCCACAACACATGCAAGTTGTATCAACCAAACTACCAAAGTACAAGCTTCACATGATATTTGGATTTTTGTAAATTCATCCGTTATGAAAACATGTAAAGTTCAATTTATTCTGAACTCTCTCCCTCAACGTCAAATAAATAGAACTCCTGACGGAGTCTTTATTGACTTTGAGGGATGAGTTCAGAATATGTTGGCTTTTACATTGAATAGCCCATAGTACGTGTATGTTTAATGCAACTTGATGTACATCTTGAAGAACATTGCCACAAGCTCGTTCCATATGCTTATGGACGTACTAGCTTATGTCTGATAAGCTTAATTTTCTATGAAAAGACATGTACGAAATAAAACTTTGAGGTGTAGTTATCTTTTACTATGTTTTTGTTTTACACATATTTTAATTTCCTTTATATATGCTGGACCTAGACAAATATAACAGGTAATCTCGGATTTTGCTATAGACTAAGCCAAAAAAACATGTCCTGCGTGGCAACATATTATTAACTGATTTCCGCGCCAATTTTGGTTAAACTATTTGACTGTAACCACTTTCAAGATCCATATATCACTCTATACCCTCACTCACTCAATAGAAAAAGTATTTTGTGTATACGTTTCTTGTCGAAAATTTGATCTCCGGGTGATTATGGATGAATGCAAACACAAAATGTGTTGTTTGCAGTTGTTTGGTTTGGTTTTGATAGGCTGTTTTGCTTTCGAGATATACGCTTCTTCTTCTTCTGGCACTGTGAGTCATGACCAAATTTATGACTGTTTTGCTATGCCTACGTACTAACGATTTTTTTGTTGATATTTAGATATTTTACGACTCGTTTGATGAGTCGTTTGAGAAGAACTGGATTGTTTCTGAAAATGAAGACTATTTAGGTGAGATATTTTTGGATCTAAAATGTATTTTCATATGCTATTTTATGTATCGTGTAAATTAAGGGACAAGTCTAAAATAAAATCGTGCGTTAATCAATATGTTTTAAACTCTACTAAAAAGTGATGTAAATGCAGCTTTTATAGCAAATAGTAATGTTGTCATTCATTCATATGGTTGCTCAGGTGTATGGAACCACTCAAAGAGCGAAGGCCATGACGATTATGGGCTTCTTGTGACCCAAAAGGCTAGAAAGTATGCAATCGTGAAGGAACTTGACACACCAGTTGAGTTTAACGACGGTACAGTTGTTCTGCAGTTTGAAACTCGCCTTCAAAATGGTCTTCTCTGTGGTGGTGCATATTTGAAGTACCTTCGGCCACAAGAAGCTGGCTGGACTCCTAAACAATTTGATAACAAGTCTCCTTATTCGATCATGTTTGGCCCTGACAGATGTGGAGGCACTGATAAGATCCATTTTATTATAAATCACAAAAACCCCAAGACTGGAAAGCACGTTGAGCACCATCTCAATTCCCCTCCTCCAGTCCCGGGAGACAAAATGACCCATGTTTACACTGCTATAATAAAGCCAGATAACGAGATTAGTATCTTGATTGACGGTGAAGAGAAAAAGAAGGCTAATTTCTTGTCATCTGAAGATTTTCAGCCATCGCTAATCCCACCAAAGACCATTCCTGACCCGGATGATAAGAGGCCTGAAGATTGGGATGACATAAAAAATATTCCAGACCCGGATGCCACAAAACCTGATGATTGGGATGAGGATGCACCTATGGAAATATTGGATGAAGAGGCTGAGAAGCCTGAAGGATGGTTAGATGATGAACCAGATGAGATCGATGATCCAGAAGCCTTAAAGCCAGAAGATTGGGATGAGGAGGAGGATGGCGAGTGGGAGGCTCCCAAGATTGACAACCCGAAATGTGAAGCTGCGCCAGGTTGTGGAGAGTGGAAAAGACCATTCAAAAAGAACCCCGAGTATAAAGGAAAATGGCATGCTCCTCTTATCGACAATCCTAATTACATGGATATTTGGAAGCCTCGTGAAATTCCAAATGTTGACTACTTTGAACTTGACAAACCTGACTTGGAGCCTGTTGCTGCTATTGGTATCGAGATATGGACAATGGAAGATGGAATCTTGTTTGATAATATCTTGATAGCGAGTGATGAGAATACTGCAGCATCGATTAGAGATGCTACATGGAAGCCGAAGTTTTTAGTTGAGAAACAGAAACAAAGGGAAGAGGAACAAGCGGCTAATAATGATGGTCTCAAGGGTATCCAGGTAATTAACTTAAACAACTTGGTTGCAGACCGTCTTTTAAAAGATTTCGATAAATTTTCTTATGAAATATTGAAATTGCAGAAATCTGTGTTTGATGCTCTTTACAAGATTGCTGATCTACCTATCTTGGGTGGTCACAAGATGAAGGTTATGGTAAGTCAACTGAGTCGTTATTAGTTGTTCTTATTTACGGTTAAAAGGTATCTGAAACTCGATTTTATGTCTCTGCAGGAATTTATTGAAGAGGCTGAGAAAAAACCAAACATTGTTGTTGGAATAATACTTTCGCTTGCTGTTGTTATTGTTAGTCCTTTGTTGAAGATCTATTTAGCTAGCAAGAAGAAACCAGTGAGTAGCAACTTTTTTTTCCAAATAAACCTACCACAGTGGCAACTTTTTCTTATTGCAAGTGTGATAATTTATGGTTTTTCTTCAGGGAAAGGTAAATGTGGCACCAAAGAAGGATAGAGTTAAGAACTCGACCACTGAGGTAGGCGAGGATGCAACTTCCCCAAGAAGGAGGAATACAAGGCGCGACAACTGAACATGGCAAAAAGCAGTCTAGAATTAGTCTTTAGTTTTGGCGGAAGATTTATTTTGACAACAATTTGTTCTCTTTTTACCTTATTATAGAAGATTTTGTCTAATTCTTTCACATAAACAGGTTTTCTCAAGAAAATAAGATTGGACCATATGGTTGTTTCTAGAGTTAACTCGGACTTATTTCAGTGAAAGCTTTAGCACATCTCATGACTGCCTTTTACATTGACATTATACTATTCATCTCAAAATAATTGTCTACTGGATTTTAAACACGGTTTAAGATAAGCATAAGTTACTTTTAGCATAATGACAGTATACTCTTTGACCTGCTACTTAGTGCCGTCTTTGACCTGCTATCATTCTCGTCCATTTTAAAAAACAGAATTTGGGACAACAACGATATGAGTATGACTTAGCACCTTTTTGAGTTTTGAAATTTTGAGTAGATTTGATCTATCATTCTCGTCTATTCTTTAGAAACGAGCAATTAATTTGAGACAACAAGAGGATTATTACTTAGCATCTTAGCAACATGTGACTGATGTAGCCAAAGTTCAGAACACAAAAGCACTAGGCCAATGATGCATATGATATAAAGCATGATCAAATCATATTAAGATGATATTGAGCTCTTTCAATCACTTTCAAGGAAAAAGATGACTACCAACTATTCAACTAAGTTGAGAAAGGAGGTACTCAAAACTTTTTGATGAGGCAGAACACGATGTTGCCACATTAAATCGATTTGTACTTTTGCAAGACGTGTATGAAATAAATAAACTCTGGCCATAAACAGAATGGTACTGATATTACTTACCATGAGTCGATGACTAGAACATATGAAATGAGAAAAGTAGTTAAAACTCGAAACTGCAATAGCAGAGAAAGTAAACTTATATCACAAACAAACATCCGCTTATGGTTTCTTTTAAACTCTTGTTCTAGCCATGCCTTATTAAGAGTCTGTATAAATTAAACTTGCTAAAACACGAAAAAAGTTGCAAAACAAAACTGTCGTCTACCAAAAAAAATAAATAAAACAAACATCTCCAAAAAAAACATCCAACTTTCTATTACTCAGCAGTGTATCCCCTCTCCCCATAAACAAAGGACTTTAAGCACCCTTTGTAAAACTGTGATCTGCATCAAGTTTAAGTTTTAAGGTTTTTCAACGCTTTCCAGCGGTTTTCTTAGCTGATGGCAGAGGGCTCTCATCATCATCTGACTGGATGTCACCATACTCCCACATACCATACCTCTGGGTACGGGCTTCTGCTTGGTACTTTTCTAATTCATCAAGCACCACTTGTCTGTCTTTAGGCTCCCATCTCCTACGTTTCTCCAACCTCGCCACTCCCGCCTGCACCATTTTCATATTTAGGTTTAAAAAGATGAAACAGGGTGGCAATTCACAAATGGGTAAACTGTGGTTATGTTTAATCTCTAACGGACCAAATGGTAGAGATAAAAGGGAACTTAAAACGAAACAGATCATATGGGTCAAGTTCCTATTTCAGCAACAAACGTTTCTACCCCAAGAAACTTAACATACTTGCAATTAAAAAATAAAACTCGAGCTTCCAAAATATTTCAGAAAAACCCATATTGGCTTTCATAATGTGGTTCTGATTAGGCAACTGAATACGAGTTAAAGATCTCCGAAAATTTAAAAGCTTGAAAAAAAAAATAGGCAAAATAAAGGTGGGAACCAGAAATAGAAATTTGACAAGACGTTAGGTACCAAATTTTCAGTACATAAAGCCTGGTAAATCATTTTATTGAGATAATATGATCTTGTAATCATGTTGGACTGAGTAACTATTTTTTAATACAGTAAATGTTCCGAACTAACCCAGCCTGACCCAAACTGAAATAACTTATTTTGATGACCCATTACCTGACCCGACCCATTGTGCCACAGCAAAGTCTGTTGAACAGAAAAGAAGGTTCAAAAATACGAACCTTAAGCATGATGGCATTGATACTGGTATCAGCTTTCTCATCGATCAAAGTCACCAAAAGAACATTTCCAGTTCCCTGACCTTTGACTTTTCCTCCAGAAGTATCCCTTTCCTCAATTACTGCCTTAAATTCCTTCGGCTCCCCAAGTGTGTTTTCACTTAAGTGCACAGCTGCTTCCTGACCATAATCCTCATCCAAAGATGGTACCTTTAAGTAAGCCAGTTGGCAAAGTTGAGCCAATCCAGGTGCAGATGATACAGATGGATCTGCAGGACGTAACTGATTGTATGCAACAGTTTCTTGATTTCCATAATCAATGTAAAACACTTCAAATTGGTCTTTAGATGATTGAACGGTGCCACGAGGACCACTTACAACCTTCCACGAGAATAAAAAGAGAAATGTTAAAAGTCAAAACACACAAGGAGTTGATGAAACCAAAGTATAAGAATGCATCAACTCTCACCATAGCTCGGTTCCATGAGTTATCTGCAGTAAACTGAGCAAGAACGATATCACCCTTCTTTGGGTTAAATGCACCAATCACAGGTGCTTCTTTTATGTTTAGAGAAGCAAGTTGCTGCTGAATTGCCGAAACTTTCTGATCCGCAACAGCTTGAACATAGAATTTGCCTCCGTCAAGAACTTCAGTTACCACAGCCTGAAATTGAAATTTAAAAATATGAAATTTCATATGAAGCACATCAAGCATAATAATCATCAACTTTAATATAATCCTAAGTACCTTAAACTCTTCTTTCTGTTTTTTCTCAGGAGTTGAACCATTAGCAACTTCCTCTCCTTCGACATAGTTTTCCCATATCTGCAACAAAACGATATCAATTAGAGCTGATTTCATAAATATATAATAATAAATGCATAAAAGAATGTACAAGCTTCTTGCCTTTAATTTCTGCCTCTTGGCAGACTGCTCAGCCTGAGCAAGAAGGTGAGCATCTGCAATCCTGTCAGCACCAAACCCTGTCTGAAGCTTTGCAAGCCCAGCTTCCAAAAGGATGGCCCCGACATTAGTTTTTGATTCCCACAAAGATCCAATAAAGGTTCCTGTTCTATCAACTGTTTCTACTTCAATCTGAGCACAGAAAAAACAGATATACTCTTAATAAACAAATCAAAAATTAACAGACAATCTCAAGTAGAAGACTGAAAAGGAATATTACCTCCACATCCCTCTGCATTATCTTGCGTCTCATAAGAGAGATTGCATCATTGGAGTATGGCTCATCACGACCCGGACATCTAACACCAGAAAGTGAGAAAGCAATGCTGCATGTTTCCTTGGGTACAAATAATTTAAACCTATGACCACTAAGAACATATTCAACAACAGCAGTCATCCTCCTGTTGCGCTGCAGAAATGGGAGGAAATCTTTGGCTTTCTTGGCTGAGCCCTGAAAATAAACCACAATAAAATGAATATGACACACAAAAAAACGCTGATCATAAACAAATAAATAGAGTTGAGAATTCTAACCGCCAAGAGATCTGTGACATGCATGCTTGGAGGATCTTTAGCAGAATGAATCCCCTTTCTTCCAGAAGTAGCACGGGTTTCAGCTGCAAGAAGATTCTCATAGTGGTTTGATCTTTCCTCAAAGTCTCTATGTCTAATGACAGTACCAAACCCACGAGCAATAATGAGTTCAGCAACATTCAAACCGGGCTGCTGAGTGGCTGCTGCAGGGGGAGTAGCAGTAGTAGAGTTGACATCTTCACTCCCCTTCCCTTCAGACAACAAAAAGACAGACCCGAATCCCATTACCCTTGAGTCTGCAGATCCAGCTGGCGCAGCAGATCCTTCAGCAACAGGCACCTTTCGAGAGTACTCCATTGAAACTTGAACCTAAAGTCAAAGAATGTAAAAATTCAATCAGTAACTACAATATTTACATTATGTATAAACTTAGAGGTGGTAATGTCGACCCATTTTCTTAATCATAGGTATTAAAAACGAGTTAAACACACACACACACTAGATCAATGAAAAATGAGTTAAACAGGTATTAAAAACACCACACACACACACTAGATCAATGAAACTTGATTATACAAATTAATTGTGGGCCAATTAATCTAGTTTGTAGAGATACTAATTGTTGTATTTAAGTAAAAGAAAGATGTCTTACTTGACGGCCAATTAATCTTGTTCGTAGAAATTCCCTAGCTTCACGGGCATAAGGAGCGGGTTTCTCTTCTCTTCGAGGATTTCCGAGTTTTGGACACCTGATACTTGAGAGATTAACTCGTCGCTCAGCTGCTGGACTGCCAAATGGTAGAGCATCATCAGCAACAATGATGCAGTCCCCACTAACAACTTCAACTACCTGCAGAAATTTTAAGGGTAAAAAGTTAGAGATTTTAAGTGCATTGAAAAACTTTGTTATAGAGGATTTTAATAAACCCTGCTGAATATTGTAGCTTTCGAACAAACTTAAGGCAGAAACTTGAAAACAAGAAAAATATGAATTATAATTGTATAAAATTTACAGCGAAAATAAATTACAATGCGTATTTGAATAGAACTAAGACTCCTAACCTACTGAAATACTAGTAAAATTAAGATTTATCTCCTAAACACATGCTAGACGTACTATCTACAAAGATAAATCTTAAAATCTCACTCACTGGTTAACCATTAAAGGGATAGTTAACAACCTTTCCAGTGAACTTTGTGATAAAAGTTATATTTTGTAAGAAAGTTGAAAAACATACCTTTCCAGTGAAATTGTCTGAAATAGCCTTTGAATTGGTAGCTGGGGGTACATAGTTTGTCCAAAGCCTCAACTTAGTCTTCTTCGCGTGAAGTTCTGCGGCCTTTAGCTTCCTCCTGGCTTCTTCTTCCATCATACTTGCACTCCACTCAACATATTTTGCATATCCCTACACAAAAGAAAGATAACAAGGTAGAGAAAGCGAAAAAGTCAATCCATTTTCTTAAGGTAACAGATCACAAATATAACTGTTTAGGCATGGACAGAACGAATGAAGTAAGTGATTACAAGAAAAACGGAGAAAATAAAGATAACCACATAGTTTAAAGAATATATCATACATTTTCGATAAGCTCCATTGCCAGATCCTTAGCTGTTTCACCGTCAGAGTAGTACACAGAACCAATCAGATTACTAAACTTGTCAACACCCTCAAGAACAATGCGAACCTGTAGGAAGGGTAAGTTAGAAAAACTTTCAACTCATCAACACCATCTGATTAATGTATTAGATCGTATTCATTTTGCAGTTTTAAAGGGAGGCACTCAGACCCTTGCAACAAAAGATGTATTTAGCAGACAAATGATTAAGACATTGCTTACATCTCTGTTTAGCACACGAATCTCGGTAAAATGTTTAGCTTCTCTCCCAAATGCATCAGGGGAAACTTCAGTAAAACTAGATGAGGCTGTAATTCTCTGAGCTGATGTCAAGGGTCCACGAGACTCTGCATTACTATCTCCATTTGGTTCATCTGACGGTACTTCAATTGGTAAAGCAGGTTCTTGTGTTGTCCTTCTTCCCATCGATGGTGCCTAATTAAAGAAAATATTAATAAGACTGCAGGAACAGTAAAGCATATAAAATAAGAAATAAAGTGTGTAGTCTCTACCTGGATTCCAGCAACAAAGACTTGTACAAACTGAAACTCAGGAAGCAGATAAACACGAAGTGAGCTTCCATCACGAACTTGCTCAACAATAGCTTCCATGGGTTTGCCTTTGTTTGAAGCTAAGAGGCTCATTGCATCCAAATTGCTGGGATCACCAACAGCAGATGGAGGGAGGTTCCTAATGGAAGCTTCAGCAGCGCCCTAAAAGCCACCAACAAAAAAGACAGCATATCATCAATAAGATAACAATAGAACTCACCAACAACATTTATGAATTATGTTGTGACTGATAATATATGAATGAAGAAAAAGGGGGAAACCCCACAAGGAACAAAGAGTAATTAGCATCTCAGAGACATTGAAAAATTAGCTTCTTTAATAATAAAAAGAAATATTAACTATGATAGTGAAGATTGCAAACGACAGAATCGTTAAATAACTCTGAACTGTTTTCTGCTGTAACAGTAGTACATTGGTAAACAAGACGTTACCCCACAATTTTTGTAGCCAATTGGCTACAATTCTTCATATAAATTACATAAGAAAGGAATTAGGGACCCTCTAAAAAGACTCAGGGACCCACAAAACTCACAAATTATAGCATAAATTGTAGGAAGTTGGCTACAATTGCATTGTAGCTAATATATTCCCATAACAAAAGGGGATAGCTTAGCTACAATTTTTGTAGCCAATACAAAACCCAAACATTAGGCATATCCCAAAATTAATGTAACCAAATAAGTAGCAATCGGTTGAGTTGAGCAACAGTAACTCACCGTGTTCCATACACCAACGCCCTGTGTTTTGGCTTGTTCTCCAAGGTTTAGCAGTTCTGCTTGTTCAGGAGGTGTCTCTCCTTTAGGCTCCTTAACCTGAAATAAAGCAAGTACAGCTAAGTTTGGAAGCAAAGGTGACAAACTAAGTCATAAATGCTAGTAAAAGATCTGAAATTACCTTCGCCCAACCATGTGAGACAACCTCTTTTCCAACATTTGTAGAACCAACAAAAACGCTACAAAATTCTCGGGAGAAATTTGGGATGGTATATTCCGTTCTAAAAACGACATCCTAGTACAAAAATAAATAAATTAAGATAAAATAGTAAATATATTATTAATTGAAACACAAGAGTAAGAATCCAAACCTTTCCTATACATAACTTCCGTAGAAATTCTCTACTGTCCCATGCAAATGGTTCGTCTTGACCACCTCTACGAGCCTAATAGATAAAACAAAAACGAAAAAAATGAATCTTTACTCGGTAAATTAAAATTGCAATCATAAATAATTTGGTAGTAGAAATAAGAATAATTCCAAATATAACCTACAATACAACTTCATAAAGCTCAAGATAAAATAAAACAGTCTCGCTTATTTTGAAAAAGGGAACACTTTATCCGTCAAGCTCATCAGTCACTTCATTATAGCTTTTATAAAAGTGAGTGGTGACTGATTGCACCATTTATAGTAATATGCAACTACCTCCATACCAAAAATAGAAAGCTTTGTAAAATTCACAGTTTCAAAGCGTTTTTTGTCTATAATCAAAAAATAGTAAAAGATCAAAATTTTAACTTTTACAACCAATGCATGTGTAACAAAACATAACAATACATCTAAAAACAAACAATGTCGCCACTAAAACAAACATAGTTATTATACCAATCTCGGCGCTGCAAGATGAGCCAAAACAACAGTCTTCTCAGGCGGGATTTCGGCTTTGGTATTTCCCATAATCACCAAAGTGTCCCCGGACAAAACAGCCTTTACTTTTCCTCTCAACCATCCTGAAGTCGCTGCTGGTTGCGCCATCACTAATGATCTATAAAAAAAATATAAAAACCATACATCTTAGATCATCAAATATCCTAATTCTAGGCTACGAGACAAAAACGCGCACAGTTTAAGAAAAATGCATTTATTACACAAAAGCAACAAAAAGATAGTTTTATAAATCTTTATAAAAAAAACCCCAAAATCTCATTTAAATGATTTTATAAATCTTTATAAAAAATTATAAAAATTTATAAAAATCTATAAAAATCAATAAAGTTAGCTACTTTCATAACACATTCCAATAACAGATCAAACTAACATCATTACAAAACAATAAAGATCAATCTTTACATCTAAAAAACAATGAAAATCAAACTAATCTTCAGATCCAAACACAACCCAACAATAAAAACAAACAATTCATGAATCCAAACACTCCGATCTACCAAATCACACAATCCCAAACACTCCGATCTCAAATTAACCAGATCCAAAAAACAGTAAAAACAATACCTTAAATCACCTCAAACACCAGATCAATCAACCACAATCAGATTCAATTCAATTCAACCTTTGATCTTTGTATCTTTTTTATAACATAATTCAAAACCCCTATTTTTTTTTTTTATATAAAAAAAAAAATTGGGATTTAAAATTTTTTTTTGTAGTAGTTGTGGTTGTTTGTTTTGGCCGGCGGAGTAAATTTTGTGAGATGTTAAAGATGTGGCGCTATTTATAGTAAGTGTCACAATGTGGATTTTATAAAAAGGGCCACTTTTTTTTAAATTAATTACTAAAATTGCCATTAACTGATTCTGACTTTTTTTTGTACCGGATTGGGATCTATGACGAGATTTTTGTGACATGTAGGATGGGGTGACGAATGAGAGGGTGACACGCGTGTGTGGGGTGTTTGTTTCCTGAAATGGTGGTAAAAGGGGGTTTTGCCTTTGGAGAATGTTGCTGTTTGTGTGTAAGTTTTGATGTTTTAGTGAAAGAAATGACATCATCCATGATTGATGTATAAGGTTTTGGGATTTGGGATAGTTTGATTGTAAGAATTGGTTTTTATTTTTATTTTTATTTTTATTTTATTATTTATTGTTTCGTTTTGATACATAAATTTGAAAATAGTTATGTGAATGTAACAAATTTTTAGAAAGTGTTTCAATATGCACATTTTAATGACGTGTCACATTATAAATGATATCATATTATCAAAATGTGTATATTTGAATATTTTATGAAAGTTCATTATATTTACACAACTTTTTCATAATTCACGTTTTAAATACATTTGAAAAAGTTCATTGTTATTTAATGACCAAAACCCAGTTTTTAAGTTTTGTTATAAACGAGTTTATGTATAGGTTTTTTTAAGTGATTCAAAAAGGACAAGTCTTTTATTTAGATATATGTAGCCTAACAGAGGAATCCAATGATCGTTTCTACTTTTTCCCTTACCCAATATTAAAGATTCATTTAGTGAGGTTTGAAACCTCTAATTTTTTGTAAGGTGACTCGTCTCTAGTGCATCTGGTGGTGGATCTCTTCTTCTATGCATTTGTATATTGATTGATCTTTTGATAGTATAGATAGCATACGGAGTTTTATATGGTTTAAAGGTTATGTTATTCAGATCAACATAATTTATAAAAAAATATAATTAGTACTTCTTTCGTCACAAAAAGAATATTCACAAACAAAATAATAGACAAATTATGATATGTGTAATTAATGTAAGTTTTGATTGATAAAATATCATGTGACTCCACTTTTACAATAGAAATTCAAAATGAGCAATTAATACAAGTCCTGATAATAACGACAAAACAGGAAAACCATTCATAATTATCATCCATATATAAAAATTAGATACTTTTTTAGACAAACAATGAGTAAGAGACCAAATAAAAGTTAAAAGCTTGATTTACAAACATACGACCGATATTAATTTATGGTTAGAGTTATGAATGTTAACCTAACGAGATTAAAAGTGGTAGACTATAATGTTTAAGTATTAATGAATGTCAGTTAACCTTTTTACAAAGTCAATTAAGTGTAGTTAGTAAAATAACTTCATAGACAAGTCATATAAGTTAGTCGGTTGACTTAATAAATGGATATAACTATACATCATCCAAGAACGTCGAGGTAAAGGGTTATGGGACATATATGTGTAGGGACTACTAACCATTACTAGACATACACTATATCCGAGCCACTAAAAAGGGAACTAGTTAGACAATACACGAGCAGATCATGTTATCAGGTCATTAAGGGAAAGATCAGGTCAACACAGTTTTTCTCTATTTGATTTCCATCCAATTTAATTAACTTGTTATTTTATTTATTGTTTTGTTCAATAATTTTCTTATCGAGAACGTGGATCTAAAACATAAACCACCCATATTTATTGTTTTTGTAATTTACTTTTAAACAGACATTTTTTTTTTCATTCATGCGAACGACTCAGTCTTACCAAGTGTATAATATACACGATCGGTTACACTATCTGATAGTGTTAGTATTTCTTGTAAAACCTATACTAGAAATCACACATTAGGCATAAAGTATTAAAAAAAAAAAAAACAAAAATTAAGTATGAGTATATTAATTATTTCAAAATCTCACTTTAAAAGTTTTTAAGCATATGTTTATTTTTTATTTTTTTTATATATAGTAGAGATATAATGCCACAATAAACTTTTTAGACATTAAAATAAACTGAAAAAGTGAATATAAAAATATTTGAATTTTGTAGTGAGCATATTGCTAGTAATCAATTGATCAACCACGTGTAACATAGGAGTGGCCACCCTTTACACGTGATGTGCTTTACTACTATCCCAGCCTTCCACACGTGGTAAGTCTATGTGTTTATGCGATTTTGATATTGTTGTGCGTGCAATTAAATGAAAAATAAGGTGTATTTGTATACGTAAATGGAGGATAATTGTTATGAATGTTTGATTAGCGAGAAAGCGAGTGAGTGACAAAGGAAAGGATTGAGAAATACTTTAGCCTTAATTAGCGAAATATATTTTTAGACCATAACGCAAGATGATTCTTGTTAATATCTATTTGTTTATTAAAAAGATTTTGATGATATCCTTGCTATGTTAACTCTCTATAACCGTAATATATTATGAGATGAGATTTATTTAGAAAGTATTTTGAAAAAAAAAAAAAAAAAAAGGTACGTATTTGGTTATATAGTGGAAGACGTAACCCTTTTGATGCTATCCTAAATTGTGAGTACCAAAACAATTCTTCTTGAACTTTTACCAGAATAAAATGTGTTTGTCGGACCAATTTCGGTTCATGTCCTAAAATATTAAATACGTATTTCGTAACAACCCACAACACCTGTTTACTAAAATTGTGACCTCAATGTCGAGAAGCACATGCCGTTTTTTACATACCAACATCCTTGCCGTGTACGAATTCTAATGACTTGAAACTGTATTGTCATTTTCAGTGATATACTCCATGTGGATTTCTTGCGAAATAACTTTAAACTCTTATCTGTAAACCATATTTATGAAAGTAGCTGTTTGAAAAACATTTACTATTTTGCATCATTTAATGCCAATGTCTAAAACTATATTATCCTCCACCGGTAATGTTCATTTCAAAATTTTGTTAGGTAGTTCATATAATTCATCACTAATAGTCCATGACTCCATGTCCCATTGGCATAGCCAAATATTTTTTAACAAAAGTCATTCTTTTATGAAGAACGACCGTCAAATGATTTAATAGTAAGGTACTTAACATTTTTCAAAAACGGTTCAAACCTCGCTATGTAAACTTTTGGGTGGTTAGTTAAGGGTTAAAGATGGTCATCGGGATATTCTTGTTAACTTGCGTATACCTAGTCAAAGATTCGCTCTCAAATAATGTGAACACGAAAAACCGGATCTGTTCTTTTTCATTATTTTTGCGAGGATTTTTGTTTCATTCTTTTTGCGAAGATTTTTGCAAGAGGTTATACGAAAGCTTTTGCAAAACCATCTTCTAAAGAGATTTTAAAAATAATAAATGACGCTAATTTATGAGGACCCACACGATTGATTTTTACAGTTTTACTTCTTCTTCTTCTTCTTCTTTTTCTTTTTTTTTTCTTTTCTATCTTAACTACTTATAATGTATCTTTGGTCAAAGTGAAAAAAGTGAAAAGTGAAAAACTGATTTTTGAGTCAATGCCCATTTTGCCCTTCTCAACCCATTAAATCGAAACTGCAATAACTGCAAATCAATAAATCACACCCATCCTCTCCTCTCTTTCTTTCTCTCTAACCTAAAACACACACCTCCATACCCCTATCAATAACAGCCGCCGCCAGCACCATATGAATCCGCCGGCTATACAACCCTCAAGGAAACTTCCACATCACAGAAGGGGTTTTCAAGTTCTAAGGTATTTTTTTTTAGTTTTTTTGTTAGATCTATTTATATTAAACAAGTTTTGAGGTTTTTTTGTTAGATCTATTTGTATCATAAATAAGTTTTGTAGGTGTTATTGCTAGATCTTAGTTTTATAACGTTTTTGGCCTTTTTTATTTCAGCCGCGGCTTTCTACCACCAACCGCCGCCGTCTCTGCTGATGCCTAGCCGGAAATAGGTGCGGCGGTGGAGATGGTGCTGTTACTCAAGAAGATGAGAAGAAGCCCATGGATCAAGGTGCTCATATCAATCTCAAGGTTAAGAGTCAGGTATAATAAATTTATTTTTAAATAATGTTTTTTATAATTGATTTTTCATTTAATTAGATTTAGGGTTTTTTAAGGGCTATAATGTGATGTTTTGATTTGGAGTTAATAAGTTGATTTTTTTGTTGTATATGATTAATTGTTTAATTGGTGTAGAATTTATATGGGAATAATTTATTGTTTTGTTTTTCTATACTTAAAGTAAATGAATCGCTGAATGGCGCGTTATGTTTGTACGTATTTGGTAGATGTTTGTTGAATTAGTTTTGCAACCATGGGAAATGGGTAACTTTATATTATAAATGCGTGCGTGTTCATTACCTGGATGTATGTGTAAGGTTTCATAGTGTTTTGGTGTGAGCTTGTAGGTTTGCAGTTTGTAATAATGGACGTTTTTTTGTTCACGAGATTAATTACGAACACAAACCTAAGTGATGTAACTCTATGTTAGAAATTATTAAATTTGGATTATCGTAAAGTATGTGTGTTGTTTGCTAAGTGATTATATAATTATTAGTGGTATTTTAGAATGCAATTTAGTTATCCTATTGGTTATTTGAACTTAAAAGTGTCATTTAAACAACAATGGTGCATAACGTATAACTTATATTATGAAAGTTGAACTCAAGAGTCCTATTGTTTGGTGTTACTCTCGTGTGTTTTGTAACAACATGGTTGTTTGCATTTTTGTTCTGCTCACTTGTAATAACATGGCCAACATATAATTTAATTACGTTATGCCTGAAAGCCTGTGTCTTGTCACTATACACTTGTGTAACTGGAGAAATTATATTAAGCGTGAATGAGTTTTCAGATAAATAGATTGTAGCATAGTTCGTGGCTGTTCTTTTGTTTTTCCTAAAACTTATATCAGTTTTTACGTATTTTTTCTAGATTTGGTGTTGTTATCCTACATTCTATTTCATTAAGTTAGAGCAAGTATCTAACAATTAAGTTGGAACATGGTTCCCTTAAATTTCTCCATTTATGGATAGTTTCTTATGTGGTTGCTTATGTAGGATGGGAATGAAGTGTTCTTTAAGATCAAGCGCAGTACGCAGCTCAAGAAGCTGATGAATGCCTATTGTGATAGGCAGTCATTGGAGATGAATGCTATTGCCTTTCTTTTTTATGGGCGTCGTCTTCGTGCTGAGCAGACCCCTGATGAGGTATTCTTCTTTTTAATTAACTATCTTAATTCAATTATTTGTTCAATAATATCCTTTGAAGATATTTACAAACTTAAGTCACATGTTTCTATTACTACACTGATGTTATTTGTTGAATGTGGTTTTTGATACATTTACATGGGACCAAGTGGTTCATTCAAAGTTACAAAAATAGTTCATTGGTACTTGGTAGTAGTGGCAAAGCAGGGCCGGTTTTGTGAAATGTCAAAATGAGATTGGCTTACCACATCACTGTTTATTGGTTTATTTGAATCTGATATGGGTATCTAATCACCGCATCTAAACATGTTTGTAAACAGTTAATTATGTACACATTTTATGATTAATAATTCTTATTCTCATTTTTTACTTCTCATTATTTCTATGTTTGCAGTTTTCAAGAACCGGCGGGCGTATCCGAAAATGGACCAAAGTGGAACTATGCAGGAGGTTGGATATACCAGCGTCTCCCTATTTGTTTGCGTTTATGTTTTTCTGCAAAACCTTGAAAAAGAAAAAAAAAATTACCCAGTCATGAGTTAAACTTGTGCTCACTGGCTGCATTTATGTTTTTGTGTTGCCCTATGTGTTTATGCTTATGTTCGCCCTCTTCTTTTTTGTTTCGTGTTTATTTTTGTGATGCTACTTCTTGGCAAGCTGCATAGCCTCATGTGTAATATTTGCCTTTGTTTTTTTAGGTCTATAGCTCTTTACCTATACCTATCTTCGAACTTCGCTGCGCCCGTAAGATATAGAATTATATTTGCTATTAGGCCAAATTTCTTTCTATGAGCCTATGCTTTTGTGTATGTTTTGTAGCAAGTGTTTAGGAGCGTTTTGAAGCAACTAGCATCTAGTGGTTAACGTTTTACACAAAATGCTTGTTTTATACAAAATGTTCTCTTGGAAACAAGCAACGAGCATTCCTATTTTTTCTTCCTGCTCTCAGCTACTGCTTGCTTCTTGCTGCCACTATCTTTGCCAAACATACCCTTTATGTTCCCTATGCTTGTGTGCTTTTATGCTTATTTATGCCCTGTTTTCCTATATGCCTTATCTTCCTTGTGCACCCGATCTTATGTGTTTTTCAAATTCTATGCTCCCATGCGTCGAATGCTTATATGTTTTCTAATTTAAGTTTTTTGATGGTATATTTCTTTAGCATTTTATGATGGTATGTATTTTAACACTCACACATTTCACTTATATTTTGAGCACATTCTACCTCCCCCATACCTCGCCCTGGCGGGATTGGGTATGGTTGTTGTTGTTGCCCTTGTTTAATTGTTGAATTGTTTATTGCAGGCTTTTGAAGAAGCCGAGCTCCCAAAGCTGAAAGCCGAGAAACCTGGACTCACTCATACATAGTACAAGGACATGATCTGGAAGATATGGAAAAAATCCCCAGATAATCCACTCAACCAGGTAATATGATGGATCTTTGTCTTTCATTTCTGTTTTATATTGTAGTAGTTTGTTTTTTCCACTTATGAGAATGGGTTCATGATGCGTTCTTGGCTAGCAAATCTATGACAAAGTTTGTTCCAATCTATAGGTGGTTAGTTATTTTAGTAATTTGGTGTGTTTGTAGTAGCATCAGTGGTGCTAATTATGTTATTGGTGAAGTAGTTTCACAAGCCTATCAAGTCTTTACTGGATGGAACAAATATAAAATCTTGTGGGTTAAACTTGTATATTTAGAGAGTTGTTTGCAAGCTTGTATCAAATATTCAAATGAGTTACCATCAGGATGGGTTCTGTTATTTTAACTCCCTTATGTTACACTGGTGTTAGAGCAAGAACCAAAGAGAACAAAAACACAGCTTTTGTGTCTCTTTCTTTCTAATAAGCAATTATGTGCAAATAGCTGTTTTTAGTTTTGGTGGTTCTTTTGAGTTATGACCATTGGAATATGTTGATGGAGAATTCTTAACGGTCAAAGGATTATTGGTTGATTGCCAAGACTAGCATTGGAGAGCCAGTGGAAGGTCAAACTTTGATGGATGCTGAGAAAGCGGAGTTCGAAGCACAAACACGGAACACGTGGAGGCAAAAGTTATCTTATCAGGTTATTGATTTCAAGATTGCCATGGTGAATCGAAAACAATTTTAGACATTGATGAGAGATTTCAAGATGCTGCAAACAAAATATGAGAAATCTATTACTAGCTATTGTATGGAGACAAGTATAAAGATACGGTTCATGGCTCTACTACTATAGATAGTGATAGATCTCTCGTCTAATTTTTTCAGAGTCGCGAAACCCCTACTAGAGGTGATCAATATATTATGTGGAAGTTTCTTTGCATAGATTTTCTCTTGTGCATGAGGACAACATTGAGTTCAAGGAGTTTGGCGCGATTCTCAATTCTAAAGGCAGATTGTGGATGAGATCAACTTCATCAAACCCCATCTGTTTATTCAAAGGCAGTGACAATAGCAAGATTTACAGTGATGTCAATGGTGTATGTTTTACTTTCATTTATGTTCAAGTAGTTAATAAAGTTGGCTTGTATCTTTTTAGATGTGTTGCTTTCAAGAGTAGTCACACAGTAGGCAAACTCAATGTATCAATGAAATTTAGTTGTAAACTTGTAATGTCAATGGATCTTCCTTATTTGAATCGAAGAGCAACAAATTCATTCATTGCTGAAATTGTCTTAAAAATGTTTTTTTTTTCCTTTTTTTTTTTAAATTTATTCTGTGCTTTATAACCACAAATAGAGCCCGTTTTTCAAACCGGGCTCTATATGCACTTCAAATAGAGTCCCTTTCCCTTTGAGCCCTTATGTAAAACCGGGCTCTATGCCTTTTTTTTGTAGTAGTGTTGTTGGTCCAACACTAAAACAGTTCAACAATATAGGTATGTGATAGTCTTTTTATATCAAACCTCGTAAATGTTTACTTATAGATTTTGTATTTTAAATGAAATCTCATTAGGAGCCGGCTTATATCTTATAGTTACTAACTTACTATATAAAAGTGATAATTTTGACTTGATAGTTATTTGAGTGTATTAATTAGTGTTTATATGATGATTATATTGGCTATCATATACTGTATTTTTAAAGTCATTACAACATATAACTCGTACAGATTCTCTTATCTTGGTCTCTTTATATTTGCAGTTAGAAAGTTAGTGTATATATATTTATATATATGTACTCAAGTTTGGATTATGTATAGTGTGCTTGAAATATTTCAAGTTTTTGCTTTTATTCGGATTTTAGTGATACTTGTGAAGTACCAATTTAGCTGTCAAGTTCAGCTTATTTTTGTCTACATGTCTTGCACCAAAGTAATATCATGTGTAAATTAAGTTATTATCGATGTTTCCCTAAATAAATCACATATGCAATTCTTGCCAGATCTTTCTCCTAAAGAAATCACATATGACAAAAATTATCCTGCAGTAGTGTGCATTGCAAAAGGATGGGAGTTTTGTAGCTCTAAACAAGCCACATGTGAACTTTGAGGGAACTAATATTGTTGCTTCTTTAGTAGTAAAATCTCATTTATGTACTAGTCAATATCATAAAACCCTCTTGGAGGTCAAATTACTGTATGGCCACGACAATAAGTTGAAAAGTTCATGAGGTAGTTTTTGTGTTTTCTAATTTATCAAAATTCATAATTGATGTAATGTTTTATTTTCAGGTTCACTAAATATTTTTATATATTCTTTGATACATGTAATTTGTTTTTTGCTTGAGTTGAATCATCGCATGTTACAACCGTTTGCAATTACATTTGGATCTTTTCGCGTTCTATTTTGAATGTTACACAAAACGCTTACCACAATATCGCATATCGTTAATTGTCTGCCGCTAGGAATTTCCGTTGCTATGCACGGGTACTCGTCTAGTTTACGTCAATGTAATAATGTTCAGTTTGGACACTTGGATAGAATGATTAAACACTTGCTTGTAGTTTTCACATAAAAGAGGAGAAAAGTTCATTTAGGGACTAGTTTTTTTTACATGTCAAGGGACAAATCCCCACCATCCATTTAGTTTGATCTAATGGTGGGGATTAACCTAAGATTAAACATGAAAACCTAAATCCATGTCTTTTTCTTTCTTTTTTCTTTGTCTTTTTTATTATTCACTTTATTTATTTATTTATTTCTTTTTTTTTTTGGCTCTTTTTTCCAATTAACGTTACATTTTTTTTTTCTTTTTTCCAATTCACGTTTTTTTTTTTTTTTTTTTTTTTTTAATAAGGCAAGCTTTTCTTTTTTAAATAAATTCACGATTTTTTTCTCATTTTATTACGTTTTCGTCCGTTTTTGTCTGTTTTCACATGATAATATACGTTTTCAGACGTTTTTGTCCGTTTTCAGACGTTTTTTTTACCGTTTTTATACGTTTTCGTCCATTTTTTTTACGTTTTCGTCTGTTTCAGACGTTTTTTGTTCGTTATTATACGTTTTCGTCCATTTTTTTACGTTTTCGTCTGTTTTCAGACGTTTTTATCCTTTTTCGTCAGTTTTTATATGTTTGCAGACATTTTTGTCCATTTTCATACGTTTTCATCCGTTTTTATACGTTTTTGTCCGTTTTCAGACGTTTTCGTCCGTTTTTATACGTTTTTGTCCGTTTTTGTCCGTTTTCATACGTTTATATACGTTTTCGTCCGTTTTCATATGTTTTCATCCGTTTTTACATGATTTCATCTGTTTTTATACGTTTTCGTTCGGTTTCATATGTTTACATATGTTTCCGTCTGATTTCATACGTTTTCCTCTATTATTTTATATTTTCGTCCGTTTTTAGACGTTTCCGTCCTTTTTCCTACATATTCGTCTGTTTTCTTACATTTTCGTTCATTTTCATAGGTTTTCGTCCGTTTTTCAATTTTTTTGGCCAATTTTAGACGTTTTCATACGTTTCTGAATATCACAAGTGATATTCGGTGATACTCATACGTTTTTGTCTATTTTCATCAATTTTTGTACATTTTTGTCTGTTTTCAAACATTTTCGTCTATTTTCATACGTTTCGGCAGTATTTATACGTTTTCAGACGTTTTTATCTGCTTTCAAACGTTTTCATCAAATTTTTACATTATCGTCTGTTTTCAGACGTTTTCGTCAGTTTTTATATGCTTTCATCCATTTTTATCTGTTTTCATACGTTTATAAACATTTTCGTCCGTTTTTATGTATTTTTGTCTGTTTTCAGACGCTTTCGTCTGTTTTCATACTTTTCAGCAGTTTTTATACGTTTTCGTCCGTTTTCATCAATTTTTCATACGTTTTTGTCCCTTTCCAGGCGTGTTTTTACGCTTTCATACGTATTCGTTCGTTTTCATATGTTTTCATCCGTTTTCATACGTTTCTGAATATCACAATTGATATTCTTAATATCACAAGTGATTTTCTTTGATATTCAAAATATCACTTGTGATATTAATAATATCAATTGTGATATTGAGAAACGTATGAAAACGAACAAAAACAGAAGAAAACGTAAGAAAGTGAAAAAAACGTGAATTAAAAAAATGTGAAAATCACTTATAATATTCTGAATAACACTCGTAGTTATCTGAATATCACTTTTGATATTCAGAATATCACTTGTGATTTTCATGTTACAAAACATTAGTTGAACATCACTTGTGATATTCGGAATATCACTTGTGATTTTCTGAATATCACTTGTGATTTTCTGAATATCACAAGTGATTTTCAACTAATGTTTTGTAACATGAAAATCACAAGTGATAATCTGCATATCACAAGTGATATTCAGAAAATTACAAGTGATATTCATATTACAAAACGTTAGTTGAAAATCACGTGTGATATTTAGAATATCACTTGTGATTTTCATGTTACAAAATATTAGTTGAAAATCACTTGTGATATTCGGAACATCACTTGTAATATTTAGAATATCACTTGTGATTTTCTGAATATCACTTGTGAATTTCATGTTACAGAACAATTGTTGAAAATCACTTGTGATATTCAGAATATCACTTGATATTCAGAGTGATATTCAAAATATCACTTTTGAAAAAACGTGAATTAAAAAAAGCGTGAAATCACTTGTAATATTCTGAATATCACTTGTGATTTATATTCAGAATATCACTTTTGATATTTAGAATATCACTTGCGATATTCTGAATATCACTTGCGATTTTCATGTCACAGAACATTTGTTGAAAATCACTTGTGATATTCAGAATATCACTTGCGATATTCAGATATCACTTGCAATATTTTGAATATCACTTGCGATATTCTGAATATCACTTGTGATTTTCATGTTACAAAATTTTAAAAATCACTTGTGATATTCAGAATATCGCGAGTGATATTCAATATCACTCACGATATTCTGAATATCACAAGTGATATTCTGATAATCACAGTATATCACTTGTGATATTCAGAAAGGTATAAAAACGTTTGAAAACATTTAAAAACGAACTAAAATGAATGAAAACGGATGAAAACGTATAAAAACGGACGAAAATGAATGAAAACAGATTGAAACCATATGAAAACGTATAAAAATGGACGAAAACGTATGAAAACGGACGAAAACATATGAAAACGGACGAAAACGTATGAAAATAGACAAAAACGTAAGAAAACGGACGAATATATATGAAAACGGACGAAAACGTATGAAAACGGGCGAAAACGTATGAAAAAAATTCAAAAATAGATGAAAACGTAAGAAAATGGACGAATATATATACGAAAATGGACGAAAACGTATGAAAACGGGCGAAAACATAAGAAAACAGACAAAAACTTATTGAAAAAATTTGAAAACAGATGAAAACGTAAGAAAACAGACGAAAACGTATAAAAACGGACGAAAACGTATTAAAATTGACGAAACGTATGAAAACGGGTGAAAACGTAAGAAAATAGACGAAAACGTATGAAAACGAGCGAAAACGTAAGAAAACAGACGAAAACGTATGAAAACGGACGAAAATGTATGAAAACGAACGAAAACGTAAGAAAACTGACGAAAACGTAAAAAACCGACGAATATGTATGAAAAACGAAAAAAAAGTAAAAAAAACGCAAAAAAAAAAAAGGAAAAAAAAATTTGAATTATAGAAAAAACGTGAAGTTAGAAAAAAAAAAAAAAAAAAAAAACAAAAAAAAAACAAAAAGAATAAAAAAAGAAAGAAAAGAAAAAAGGAAAAAAAAATAAATTAATAAGATAGACAAAAAGGACAAGAAAAAAAACATGGACTTAGGTTGTCTTATTAAATCTTAGGTTAATCCCCACCATTAGATCAAACTAGATGGATAGTGGGGATTTGTCCCTTAGTTTGTAACAAAAACTTAGTATGTAAAATAACTGACCTCAGAAAGTGAGTGCAACATTTTTAATCATATTTTCAGTAACCATTATGTGGATATGTACGTGCGTAAGTGCATACTATTCCATAGCTGTAATTAAACAAGTACTACTATTTATCAGTAACGTAAAAGAAAAAAACTGAATTCGGTAATGGAGAGATGTACGCATATTTAATGTCACAAAATATACTTTAAAACTTTTTTAATCTTATTTTCTACTAGTTATAAGACCCGCGCACGCGCAGATTTTTAAATGTTATGCATTTTTAAGAATTAATTTCTTATTTATTTACATAATATGTATTTATGTGAACTTTTGATTCAAACACCTTATAATTAAAATAATTATCTTCAAGTTTCAACCTTGACAGTAACTGGTTTTTGAATGCAACATAAAGTCAACATGGTCATTACTAATTACTCCCTCCGTCACATAATAAGTGTCCAGTTTGACTTTTTAGAGTCAAATTGGTTCAACTTTAACCTTAAATAGTACTATTTTTTTTATATAATATTTGATGAAAATTATACTAATGAAAAATACAATTACAACTCGGTTCATTCACATATTTTGCATCAATTATTATATTACACACGCAAAAATAGTTAAGGTCAAAGTTTAACCAATTTGACTTTGAAAAGTCAAACTGGACATTTATTTTGAGACGGGGTAGTACCTTTGAACATAGCTTAAATGAAAATGGATAGAGATCCTCTCAAGTTATTTATAACTTGATTGATCAAGTTGTAATTATCAACCATTGAATCAAATCCAATGGCTCAAATCATCTCATGTTCTTTTGATTTAAGCCATTGGATTTGATCCAATGGTTGATAATTGCCCAACTTGATCAATCAAGTTATAAATAACTTGAGAGCAGGGGCGGAGCTATTAAGGGACCGGGAAGGGTCCCGGCCCCCTAGGCCTAAGTCCGTTAGTGTATTTTTTCGCGATTTCATGTGTTATTCCGGAAAAAAAATTGTTTCGGCCCTCCCATTTAATGTTCTTCCGGAACAAAAATTGTTTCGGCCCTCCCAAAAAAAAATTTCTAGCTCCGCCACTGCTTGAGAGGATCTCTTCCCATTGAGAATATATCCATACACAATCTTTTCGTCCATCATGTGTTTTAGGTGCAGTAATGTTGCCCAAAAGCTACACATATAAAGACAAATGCAATTTACATCGATACCCAACTCTTAACTTTTTTTCAACCTATATAAATGATTATAATTGAAAAATGCAGTGCTCACAACATAGATGTTTACTCTTAACTTTTTTTCAACCTATGTAAATGATTATAATTGAAAAATGCAGTGCTCGCAACATAGAATAACATCATATAATAAGCACCAACCTTTGTCCCTGTGGAACCATCTTTAGCCATTCGCACAAACATACCACACAATTATCACCTGTTAAAGTGTATTTAAACGATTAAAGACTGCATCATAAACAACACTTTAGCAAGTATGATTTGTGTTTTCTCACATACCAGTTTGAATGTTCGAGTCATGGATATTGATACGTGTGGAAGCGCTGACGTCGATCCCATGGGGCTGTCTCCAGGTGTTACATTTTTTATATATCTGATATCTACAACTTCGGAATCAACAATGCTCATATGAAGCTTTGGGCTATTAATATGCATGGTGCTACTCAGCCGAAGGTCCTTGCATTCGTGAAAATGTAAAGCTTAGATGATTCACATTCATGTACATATTCGCTTTTGATTCTTTAGTAACTAAGTTGACATGCATTCTAATCCTCAAAATTAAAAGAGGTAGGCATTCATTTTAATTGCCGTTGGGCGATCACAAGGTTCATTTGTCCCCTACAACAAAATGTTTGTTATTGAACTCATGCTCGATTCCAGAATTTAAATGGTCGTCCCACCAGATAGAGAAGTGTGTTGACTGTTCAAGTACTTTTCTTCTCTTGATTATCATAATGAAAAATGAAACTGAATATGAATAAAACCACAAAGAGGCAGTAACAAAGCAGTAACACACATATAATATTTAACAATAAATAGATTTGCTGCATAGCAAAAGGAAATAAATAGATTTGTGCGGGGTGAGTGAAAGATGAATCAAGGTCGTGGTTCCTTGTGGCCGCTCCAGCCTTTGCAAGAGTAATCTTTACGCACTTTCCATGGAACCACCTCTTGCATAAATCACAGCAAATCCAAAAAGTAAACAGGGAAAACTGGTCCAACGACACCTGAACCATTTTATTCAAAGATTTTGATTTTTAGTATAAGTTTCAGCAATAACAATTAACATATTCATTATCTATAGAAAATGGACAGAAAAGTGTTTGGGAACCAATACAACACAAACCGTTGAATAACGCACCTGTGACCCCTTTTGACCTATTGCCCAACCCGCTTAACCCACTCATCTTTACCCCTCTAGTAATTTGAATGCAAAACAAAGAATTACATATTTGTTCTTCCACGCACGGGTTTTTTATATTAGTGTACTCCAAAATACCCCTAAAGAACAAATCGATAAACATAACTTGATTAATACCCACCCGACCTGGCTCATTGTGCATTAAAAACAAAAAAGGTTATGCTGTTTATATCAGTGTACCCCAAACGCCCCTTAAGAACAAAACGATAAACAAAACTTAATTAATACCCACCGACCTGCTCATCATGCATTAAAATGACTATTTTCAGCATGAACGTGTTTGACCCGTTACATACCTACCCGACCTCATTGTGCCACATCCAAAATGAACCCAAGTTTGAGGGGATAACACTATGTTTCTGTGATGATATTAGTTTATTTTTCTGCATAAAAGATCTTACTTTATAGTTCCGAATAACATGAAAATAAGTATCTTACCTGTGATAGTTTGGACCATTAACTTCAGTAGCCAATGAAAAAAGTGATCTTTATAGAGCTCTCAATAAAGCGTGTAGGAAGCATGATGGTTTCTCCAACACGGGGCTACCTGATAATAACCAGAAACTATGTGAATCAAACAATAACTAATAAATTGTATAAGATTTACCAATGGGCATTTAGCCTAGTATTATATGAATGGCCCCTTAACAAAGAGGTTTTAGGTTCAAGCTTTAGATAAGACATGTGTAGCAAATAAAACCATTGCACAACAATGCATAAAACCATTGCACAAAACTTGAGACCTTAACGGTTATTCGAACTCCTACACACATTTTCCAAACTCACGGGCCACAATGTTTCTCTACTTTTTAGATACCAAAAAACATATATATATATAAATAAAACGCAAAATATAAGAGTACCATGCAGATACATGGCCACATACAAGACAAGTAGTGATAATTGTTTAAGGCGTAGATAACTTGTATGCAATAAGCGTCGAATTTTCAAATGGTGCTAAATGCAAAAGACTATTAAAAAGAACGCTTTTCTTGGTGTTCTAAATACGGTTCCTGCATATGACAAATGCGGATAGGCAATTTTTTCACTTCTGATAAGAAATGGTGCTTCCAAAAAATCTTGTGCATAAACAATTTGCATGTACGGGAACCCTTTTTTAAAACACACAAAAAAGCCACTTTATGATAATTCTTTTGATTATAACACCATTTATCAAAAAGAAACTTGATAAACAGAACCTAGTTTTGTTGTTGACCAGTCCTTTAACTGACTTAGCACTTAGCAGCCTTCAATTGGTTTATTAAAGAGACTATAACCTCTTTAACATGAGCTTTTTTACCCTCTCTGAAGTTCCAAAGTACGGATTCCACATATCTCGCACTTGCGTTATGCGTGTTCATCTCTAGCAACGCGTTTGCTACAACATTGTAAGCTTGCTCACACCATTGACTTCTTAGTTCTTTCATATGGTTGTCATTCATCTACATTTTTCTAATATTTTGAGTCGAGATTCCATTGCACGGGCATGTTGAAATACTAAACAATAGCCACACCATCTTAGTCATTTTGTAACAAACTACATACTCTAATACATTGCATATCATAAACGTCGAGTTACAAATACTAAACGATAACTCAAGGTCTCTCTCACATAGCAATAGTGTAGATTTTCCATATATCTAATTATCGTCAGGTATGTTACTGAGCCGTATTTTTGCTACTTTAACCGTTCACACATAAAACATGAAAGAAAATAATTCTCAAAAAGAAACTAATGGGCTGCATTAGTTTTGAGAACTCAAGACATTTAGATTAGAATTTAAATAATTTTTTAGTTGGTATCTCTACGCAAAACTATCATGATACTGATAAAAAGGGAAAAACAACCACCAAAGTTTGTAATTCTTGTGTGTTCAACCAATAATAGCATCAACAAAAGAAATTGCAGAATCCACTATATAGGACTTTTGCATTTTTTATGATATATTCTTAGTTTGTAATATAATGAAAGAATGAATAAAATACCCATTTTTTTTCCATCGAAAGAGGATGCCGACATAACCCCTGGTAGCTTTGGATACCAATGGAAATCAAAGTTCCAATTGGTTCCGGCTGGAAGTTCTGTGACAATCTGCATAAGTTTTTTATTGGGTATCTCAGATCCCTAGTAACCAAAATAAGTACAGTAAGTTCGAAAGTAAAACCATCAACCTAAAACAGCTATGACAGACCTCAGCTGAATTAGTGTCCCAGCATATAGTGCGGTTGTCTTTGGCACAGGTAAGCAAATAGGAGCTATCATTAGGACACCAGGACATTGCAACAACACCTGGTTAATTGGGTTGTTAGAATTAATGTGTTACACATGTAAAATTTAACTGAAGAGTGACATCATTAATAGCAGACGATCAACCAATCAATAATTACCATCATACCGTTAGTGTGACCTACCAACTCCCGTAGTGGAGACATGTGTTCCGCATATCCCATATCTGCATGATCAATAGATACGTAAATTAAATAAGTAACATATTTACGAAAAGACATGCATATAGCAAATAAATCAGTACCCTCAAAGAAGGTGAAATGTCATCGTCTGAAGCAACAATAAGTCGTGTGGCCATAACAGGATGCAAATGTAAGATAGAGCATCGCCTTCTAATTGAATCTGAGAAACTGTAAATCAAAAAGTCTTGCAGAATAGGTTAAAAGTTCAAGTATGCATCACAAAGTCATAACACCAGATTCTAGAAATATACCTTATAATCAGTTTTTGCTTCCTCAGGTCCAAACCACTATAAAAACATGAATAACATACCATTAGTTTTCTACATTACATTAGCTGAGCACTAATCTCAGTTTCCATTCATACCAGTTGTTCCATTTGTAGAAGTGGATGCCAAGATAGGTTGAACCTTCTTATTCCATGATAAAAATGATATTTCACCTTGGGTAGCAGATCCACTGCCCTGCAGAGAGAAGTTTATAACACTAAGCATAAAGCTAAATACACAACATGTCTTTGAAGTATTTTACTTCAACCGACATTATGTTTAAACTTACAACGGGGATATCACAAGGACCGGGCAAGGCTCCAAGACACTGTGATAGAAAGAAAACACTGTGTTAAGAAGTGTAGAGATAGAAGTGGCATGATAATTTTTAACAAAATTTGATTGTTCATATAACAAAACACATGCCGAAATAAGTTTAATCAAAGTTAAGCACTATATCCAATTAATAAACACAAATTCATCATATATGACAATACTTTTCCATGTAACTAAGCACAAATTTAGTCGTATTACGAAATTTTTTCACATTTAACTAAAAAAACATACATCAATTGCAAATATAATCAAGAAAATACACATTAAAAATCATACCTCTCCTCCTTCGCCGGCAAACTAACCACATAAATAAGCCATACCCCTGTTATCAATGATCTAGCAAATTAACATGAGACAGCTCATAGCCTCATAGCATTCTTGAACCTACAAAATCAAACACCCTAAACATCTTAATAACCCGTACCTTATTATATCAATTAATTCAATGAGACATTTTATCAAAACATTGTTCCAGCTCTTCTCTGCTCCGGTGTGGTCCATAGCATGTTAACCTTTTCTGCTGCCCATCTTTTCTTAGCAACCTACATAACCCAGCTAATCGACCTGCAATACCCGAAGCTGAATACACCTGTGCCAGAGATACCTAAAGCTTATTAGTATCAAGTATCGGGTAAGATTTTCTATTCTCAAAATCTGATTAACCCGACCTGTTTGTATATGGTTATTCAATGGGTTTATGAGCTTATGGTAATCAATTTCTGTAAGATGCTCCTTCACTTAAATTTGTACAACATCTATAACAAAAATCACAATCTTTTACACATAACAATTTATGACCACAAACCCATTGTCAATGAAGCAAATTTTACTGTTGAGAGTGGCACATACTAAAACCCTAATGATTGACATACATGTTTATCTCAAAATCTACAAATAAAAAAACCATCAAAATCATAACTTTTGAATACAACAAATAAAACCCAGATAAATAATTAGGGTTAAAGCACATATAATCCCCAAATAATAAGTAAATTGGATTAAAATACCTAGATGTTGAAGATCGATATGAACTCAAATCATCACATAGTGTGTTTCCTGTCATTCCTATCAAGATCCTTAAAGATGATTTTAATACCGTTAATTTTGGTTGTTACATTGTTTTGATTTAGGGAAAAGTAGATTGATAGCTTTAGAGGTTTATGAAAGGTTTGGTTTAATTTGGTGATTGTTTTGATTGTTTTGAATTTTTAGTTAAAGGATAGCTTTAGAGGTTGATTTCAGTGATTGAATTTTTTTAGTTAAAAGGTTTATGTGCGTCGATGATTGATTGAGGAGGAATTTGGGAATTTTGGGACTTAGGTTATTATGATACTGAATTTTAACTTTAAGCCCAAAACTTTAAAACATTTGCTCCGCCTTTTTTAAGTTTTTTGTTTTTTAGTTTTTGACACAAATATTTTTTTAAGATTTCTTCAATGATTACAAATCAAATTCGATTTTTTATAAAATATGGATAAATTTAGAAGTTTTTAGGCTTTTTTTATTCAATTTTTTTAAAAGAAAAAATAATAATAATTAAGTTATTATTAAATAAGGTATGATTTGATTTTAAAAAGTCCCCATTAAAGGTTTTATTTTATTAGAAAAAAGATTAAATCGCCCATTTTCTAAAGTCAGGAATATAATTACTCGTATAACAAATAGATACAATTGGTAACACGTTTCATCCATACTGCAACTGGAATCCACGTGCTAAACATATTATGATATCAAAGCATACGCATTGACATTTTTCCGCACCTCTGTCCATCTTCTACCCCACCTTTGTCGTAACATGATAATCCACGACTCTATTTTGCTATGGCTATGTTTGGCAAAAGTAGCTGTAAGCAGTAGCTGTGAGCAGTAGCAGTGAGCTGCGAGCAGTAGCTGTGAAAAATGAGCTTTCTGCTCACAGCTTCTTAAAGAAGCATTGGAAAAATGAGCTTTTCTAAAAAATAGAAAAGCTCACCACTCTTTTGCCAAACAACACTGAAAATAAAAAAGCTCATTCTCACCGCTCATTGATCAAAAAAGCTCCAAAAAAGCTCCGTGCCAAACATAACCTATATCTTTCACATTGGTTCATTGAATTTTTATTTATGAGACCTAGTTTTTCAAAGTTGAATATTATACGACTAAGTCGCATTCATCAAAGAATGGAAAGTTGGAAACCAATGACTTTCGTCAGAGACATCAAATTTGGGAATCATTAAAAAAAATCTTGAGTCTCAAATATCGTTATACTAATTAAAATATCACGTGAAATTTACGGGTATTTAAAAAAAGTAAATAATGTTTATAGATTACTCAATCAACTGTTAGAAAGAAACATATAAGTATACGCAGTTTGAAAAATATGTATATTGGTTCATTATCAGTTTCTAAAAATATTTCATTTTTAAAACTACCAATTCTTCAAACAATATAAATTTAATTGGAAAACTGAAGTTAGAAAAAATAACTAATCAATTATGGCACGAGAAATGCTATAACCACTAAAATTTACAAAAGAAGTTTTACAAAATGAGATGTAATCAACACAAATAATCCAATAACTAAAAATAGAACATAAAGCTGCATCTATAGTGGAAATGCAAAGACATGTTGATTGGTTTTCGATGTCCTGAACTAACCTTTACTAACCATATTTACATGAAGTTCTTGCCAAGAATTTGAAATTTGTATATTTAATTTAGAAAAGATAAGAACTATATGGATTGATTTGAATCTATATGCACCAAAGTTGGGTAAGTTTGACTACATATGCATTTCTTTGTAAACTACGTTTGTCGTAGAGTTTGTGAGATTAGTATTTTCGTCATATATAAAACTTTTAGTCTCGTTTTCTCTAAATGCATAACGCGTCAACATATAGTAATGCATATATGAAAACAAGGTGTGACAAATACAAACGCAATGGCTCAAAAGATTGTCATTGACTTGTTCAATGCTACAAAATGTCACATAAAAATGTATATGAAATAGGCCCCATAGTTGTTCAATTTGCCGTCAGGGACAGAGCCAATAGGTTCCCGCGGGTGTATATACACCCCATGAATTTTTTTGATGTAGTATTAATTTTTAAAAAAATTATCGATTTTACCTAAATGTATCTTAAATGCATCCGGTGCATTAAATGTATCTCTAGTATTATTTAGTTCGTATACTTTAAATATAAAATTTTGTAAACACCCAAAGATAAAACAAGCTTAATAAATTAAAGCACAAAAACACAAAGATGAAATAGGTTTATTAATGGAACAAGTTTATTCATCATCCTAACAATTTATAAAATCCAAAATTTAACCAACACACAAAGATGAAACAGGTTTGTAAGTCGTAACATATACATTTCATTTGTTTATTATGTCTTTTAAAGTTTTCATGTTTTGATTTTTTATATGAAATCTTGACTAATTTGTTTGTTCCGTATAGTCTATCATCATCAATAAAGGCTTAGGGCAATAAGAATAAGTGAATAACTATGCAATTTCTATTAAGACAAATAAGGATAATAAGTTTAAGTGATAGTCAACAATATATTAGAATATGAATAGCACCCCAATTGTGTTGTCATTGGGCATTTTTATTGTTGTCGTAGTTACAATATATATGAAAAGTAATGCTTAATTGAAGTTGGCTTTAGTCTTGCATGTTGCTACCGCTACGGTTGAAATTTATTTATTTATTTTATTTATTTTTTTTAATGAAGCTCATTAAAACTGATTTGAGAAATCGGATGGGTGATGATTATTTTAACGGCGCTTTAACTTGTGTGCTATAAAGAAAGAAGAACTTATTAATATTAAAAATGAGGGTGCACGTAAGTGTTATTTTGGAGATCGTAGAATCACTAATTAGAAGGTAATATGTTCATTTATTTATCGTCTTAATGAAATCTTCGTTTTAATTCACGTTTTAACTCTATTATATTACGGTTCAAAAAAATTTGTGCACCCGGTCATATTTCTTTCTGGCTCCGTCCCTGCATGCCGTTATATGCTGTAGAAGGAGTATGATAAAATTGAGATCGAATTATGCTCAAGTTAGCAAGATAGATGACATTGTGAATGTTGTAATATCAAACAAAAAGAGGACAATAATATATTGACTCGCAAACATCATGATCCTCAACGGTTAGACTTGCATTTTTTCGCACAAATATCTTCGAATCAACTCTCACTTTAAAATAACTATATACACATAACTCTGAACTACTACTTCTAAAATAAGAAGGTTTTCATAGCCCACACGTTGCTGCAAGTTTAAATTCTTTTTAAAATACGTGTTTACGGTTATAAAAAATATACTCCGTATTATCAACTTTTTCATATAAGCCAATGTACATATATAGATATTCTTTAGAAGTTTGAACTATAACTTCTTGCAATCTTTATATTGTCATAAAAAAATATTAGGGGTGTTCCTGGTTCAAACTAAGTTAAACAAGTTTTAAATTAGTTAACAAATGAATGTATATATTTTTGTTAGTGTTTTAGTTTTTAATCTTTGCATTGAACAACTGATCATAAGTTTAGTAAATACATGAAAAATCTAATTTGTCTACTTTTATTATTCATTCAAACATTTTTGTAAACAAATAAATATTAAAAGATGCAAATTGATATTAACGATGTGTTCTCGAGTTAATTTTGTAAAGTAAAAGAAGAGAAGAGATAGTGGAGAAAAGAAAAGAAAAGAATCAAATAGTCTTCTTTTCTCCTCTTCCTCTTATGATTTTAGAATGAGAAAACCATTCTTCTAAAAAAAAAAAATAATAATAATAAAAAAAAAAACTTGATAACAATTTTTTTTTTCAAAATATTTCATTTCCTTTTCCTTTCTATTGTATATGAATCTTAAAAACACATTGTATAATGCAACATGTTACTTTGCCTCCTAAAAAGTTTTATTTACCAGTCACTAGAAAAAAAAAAGGTAAAAAAACTAAGAGATTATAAAGTTAAGCAATTCAAATTCGGATCTCCATATTGAAAACTTTTAGACCTTAAACATGTCTCAAACACTAAGGTGCAAATCACTTGCTGCTAGAAACAACAATTTTCTTACCTTGTCAAAATTACTACACTAAGCCTTTATTGCAGCTTCTTTTCGCTTCTTTGTTAATTGTTTGAAAAGTATAATATTTTATCAACAACAAAACAAGAGCAAATACAAAAAAGTAAGAAAAATAAAAGAACCATAAGCCGTTGAATCGTTGGTATACATTTAGAAAGCTTTTGCAAAACCATCTTCTAAAGAGATTTTAAAAATAATAAATGACGCTAATTTATGAGAACCCACACGATTGATTTTTACAGTTTTTTTTTTTTTTTTTTTTATTTATTTACGTCAATGTAATAATGTTCAGTTTGGACACTTGGATAGAATGATTAAACACTTGCTTGTATTTTTCACATAAAAAAGGGAGTGCAACATTTTTAATCATATTTTCAGTAACCATTATGTGGATATGTACGTGCCTAAGTGCATACTATTCCATAGCTGTAATTAAACAAGTACTACTATTTATCAGTAACGTAAAAGAAAAAAACTGAATTCGGTAATGGAGAGATGTACTCATATTTAACGTCACAAAATATACTTTAAAACTTTTTTAATCATATTTATCTCCTAAGTCGCCCATTTCTAAAGTTAGGAATATAATTGCTCGTATAACAAATAGATACTGTACAATTGGTAACACGTTTCATCCATACTGCAACTGGAATCCACGTGCTAAACATATTATGATACCAAAGCATACGCATTGACATTTTTCCGCACCTCTGTCGATCTTCTACCCCACCTTTGTCGTAACATGATAATCCACTAATCTAGTTTGCTATATCTTTCACATTGGATCATTGAATTTTATTTATGAGACCTAACTTTTACAAGGTTGAATGTTGTACGACTAATAAGTCACAATTATTAGAGAATGGAAAGTTGGAAACCCAGAATTTTCTTCAGAGACATCAAATTAGTTAGGGTATTAAAAATTCTCATAGTATCAAATATCGTTAAACTAGCTAAAATACCTGTGAAATTCACGAGTATTAGAAAAAGTAAATAATGTTTATAGATTACTCAATAAACCGTTAGAAAGAAACATATAAATATACATAGTTTGAATTTTTATTTTATTTTTTTATTTTTATTTTTACAAATGAAACATACGTGTGATCAACGCAAATAATTAAATAACTAAAATAGAACATAAAGATGCATAGTGGAAATGCAAAAACTTATTTAAAATTTGTATATTTAATTTAGAAAAGATAAGAACTATATGGATTGATTTGAATCTATATGCAACAAAGTTGGGTAAGTTTGACTACATATGCATTTCTTTGTAAACTACGTTTGTCGTGGAGTTTGTGAGATTAGTATTTTCGTCATATATAAAACTTTTAGTCTTGTTTTCTCTAAATGCATAATGCGTCAACATATAGTAATGCATATATGAAAACAAGGTGCGACAAATACAAACACAATGGCTCAAAAGATTGTCATTGACTTGTTCAATGCTACAAAATGTCACATAATAAAAATGTATATGAAATAGGCCCTCATAGTTGTTCAATTGACATGACATTTTTTTTTTTAAATTAATTCTTTCGATTTACATAAAGGTGCAAGACAAACTAGCAACAGGCTGCGCCGCTAGCAAGATAGATGACATTGTGAATGTTGTAATATCAAACAAAAAAAGGACAACAATATATTGACTCGCAAACATCATGATCCTCAACGGTTAGACTTGCATTCTTTCGCACAAATATCTTCGAATCAACTCTCACTTTAAAATAACTATATACACATAACTCCGAACTACTACTTCTAAAATAAGAAGGTTTTCATAGCCGACACGCTGCGACAAGTTTAAATTCTTTTTAAAATATACGTGTTTATGGTTATAAAAAACATACCCCATATTATCAACTTTTTCATATAAGCCAATGTACAAATATAGATATTCTTTAGAAGTTTGAACTATAACTTCTTGTAATCTTTACATTGTCATATCAAATATATTAGGTGTGTTCCTGGTTCAAAGTAAGTTAAACAAGTTTTAAAGTAGTTAACAAATGAATGTATATATTTTTGTTAGTGTTTTAGTTTATAATCTTTGCATTGAACATGTGATCATAAGTTTAGTAAATACATGAAAAATCTATTTTGTCTACTTTTATTATTCATTCAAACACTTTTGTAAACAAATAAATATTAAAAGATGCAAATTAATATTAACGACGTGTTCTCGAGTTAATTTTGTAAAGTAAAAGAAGAGAAGAGATAGTGGAGAAAAGAAAAGAAAAAAAAATAATCAAATAGTCTTCTCTTCTCCTCTTTCTTTCTCTTCCTCTCAAAAGTGGAAGCATGATTTTAGAGTGAGAAAACCATTCTTCTCTAAAAAAAGATCTTGATAACAATTTTTTTTTCTTCAAAATATTTCATTTCCTTTTTCTTTCTCTTGTATATGAATATTGAAAACACAGTGTATGATGCAACATGTTACTTTACCTCCTAAAAAGTTTTATTTACCAGTTACTAGAAAAAAAGGTAAAAAAATCTAAGAGATTATAAAGTTAAGCAATTCAAATTCGGATCTCCATTATTAAACTTCATGTTCAATATTTTCGCAACAACATTTTGAAAACTTTTAGACCTTAAACATGTCTCAAACACTAAGGTGCAAATCACTTGCTGCTAGAAACCACAATTTTCTTACCTTGTCAAAATTACTACACTAAGCCTTTATTGCAGCTTCTTTTCGCTTCTTTGTTAATTGTTTGAAAAGTAGAATATTTTATCAACAACAAAACAAGAGCAAATACAAAAAAGTAAGAAAAATAAAAGAACCATAAGCCGTTGAATCGTTGACGTTGCTCTTGTTGTTTTTGTTGTTGATGCAAGTGTTTGTATATAAATTAAGTTTGTTTTTGAAGCCCAATTGCTGATACTTAAAAAAGTTTTATTAGAGAGCCCAATAACATTTGATTAATTTCTTGCCAGCGGGTTATATGTTCAAGTAAAGTTGTTTTTATTAGTTATTAAAAGTAATAAATTGCCATTAGTTATTAAAAAAAGTTTACATGTTAAGTTAAAATAACTGAACGAAAAGGGATTAAGTCGTACAATAGCAATGCACGTTTCAAAGTGTCCCGTTTTGGTACATGTACATTTTTAAAATTATAGAATAACAATGTACTTTCATAAGGGTTCCAATTTGGTACGAGTATTTTTTTTTAAGTCGTAGAATAACAATGTACTTTCCATAAGTGTTACAGTTTGGTACGTGTGATGATGTACCAAATTTTGAAAAGTACATTACTATTTTACAATTTAAAAAAAGTACACATACAAAAACGAAATACCTTGAAAAGTACATTACTATTCTATGACTTAATCCCCAAAAAAATGTCTATTTTGATCATTTTACATGTTTAGTGAAAAATAATATGATTTATCAAACACTTAGAAAACTAATTATCTGATTATTGCTATATCAAAAAGCATAATCAAATAACACTATGTTTCATAATCACATTTTGTAAACGTTGATTATTTGATTTCAAAATACATAATCTATTTTTATTAAGCAATCCTAAACACCGCCCAATTATAGGTGGCAAAACGGGCGGGTCGGGCGTGCACAGGCCACGGGTTAAACGGGCTACGGGCGCGGGCTAAACGGACATGGGGTAAATGGGCATGGGCAAAACGGGCTCATGTTATACGAATCATTTTAGAAAACGATGAAATAAATTCCTCAAACTAAACACCTCATTTATATATAAAAAATTAAATATATTATATTTACAATATTTTTTTTTAAAACAATTGTAATGTTATCTAATTGCGAGAAAATATTTGCCCATTTATATCCATTTAACTTTCAAATGAGAAATATATGCCCATTTCAGAAAAAGAATAAGGACCAAATGTGCCAAAATCTTTTAAGAATTTGTTCATTTAATCAATTTTTTTGATTTTGGATACAAATTGCTACTTGTAACCCCAATATTCGTTTTAATATTCTTATTTATCTTTTCTAACTAAACCATTAAAATATGTCGACTACGCAAGCAAAGTGTGACCTTGACACCAAATTGTTTTTGCACAACCGTGGGTCCGTCGACAAATTTATAACACAAAGATCCCTATACTTAATATAAGAGCATATATTTACCAATAAACTTATTTTTCTTCTTTTGCTTGCAATTTACAAAGTACCAAAATGTGCTTCCTTTATATAGAAAGACTTAAAGATTGAATTTAAGAACGAGAACATTTAACCAAACAAAATTATACAAAACAGAAACGACGTATTAACTTTATAAGTTTTAGAACAATGTCTGCCTAGCGTTAAATGTTTGAAGATCCTAGTAATTTGCTATCAGTTCGGATTTTGTAAGATGCGACTATAGGGAGCAATTTGTTCTAGCCGTGTATTTAAGAATCATACAACGTTATTGATTTACCAAGCTTTTTGTATCTATCAATGAGCAACGATATCAAAAGCTAAAAACTAGTATAAAACTTATGACAGTCGCATGTATTACATAGCTTTACCTAAGGTAACTTTCTACTCATTTGGATAAGACATATATTCCTCCGAAAATAAGTACTCCCTCCGTCTCAAAATAATTGTCAGGAGACAAGAGTCACTTAGTTTAATAAAATTGGGGCCAATTTAATTCTTAACCACTCAAAGAGAATATTCTTTTACTTTATTCTATAGTTTTTACTTAAAAGAGAAAGTGAACAATTAATTTGAGACACCCCTAAAAGGAAACATGGACAATTATTTTGAGACAGAAGTAGTATTAACTATATAAATTTTAAAGTAACGTCATCCTAATGGTGATGACTTGAAAATGATCTAGACTTGTTAAGTGCAACAACTTACCGCTATCTGGTCTAGTCATATAATCAAGAATCGTGAAGCGCTACTAATTTACCAGGCTCTATTAGTCTAGCGGGGCAATATGTGAAAATACACTGGCGGAGACGAGGGGGGCCTCTCTAGCGAAAAAAATTGTAATGTAAAATTTTTAAAATATATCGCTACTTTTGTAATTTGCCTCTATAACAAACTTTTTGTAACACACTTTCTAAACATTATCAAAGTTTACCTCCTCGACCGTAACATTCTGGCTCCGCCCCGATGAAAATTCAAAGTTTAATAAGTTTCTCATAGAAAAAATAAGAATAACAAAAGTATAAAACATGTGAAAAAACAAGGGCATGAGACCAAATAGTACAATAAATAACATGATGGTGTTGCATGTATTTAATCCCCTTAAGAAACGGATCCACATATGATAACTACACGCTAATGTTGTCAGTTGACCATCCTCCCCAATTAAATACAGTATTAAATACTCTATTGTTTTCAAGTAATTAAGCTCTGTTTAATTTGTAGGCATGTTGCATACCATGTGTTTGATTTTATGTCTGACTGAATGTGTTTATGTTATTGTGCCTGTTGATTTTGTTATATAGGTTTGTAATGTAATGGTTGTTACTTGTTGTGAAAGTATATATATGGATTATATGAAGGAGGTGTTTATTTCGGCTTATGTTTCATAACCTCACTTTTTGTGGCTTGTTTTCAAACTTTTTGGCTTATATAAGCTCATTGTGGCATAATAAGCTTATGTAACATAAGCCCAGAACCAAATAAGCCGTAAGCCGAAACAAACACCCCCGAAAATGCATATGGAACCACTACCTAAGTGGCAATGTCCTCACATGAGGGGATTAGGCTCAAACCTCACTAGGTACACATCTTGGGTTAGGCCGCGTACATACGAGTCAAAACCAATGTTTTAAAGTCTGGTTTTCTTAATTGACCCGGCTGAGTTTCGGGTTAACCCGGGTTTTAAAACATTGGTCAAAAGACTATCCGTTTTATGAAATGCATATGGAACATAGATATGATGTATTTGGTTAAAGAATATTATGGGTAGACCAAGTTAAAGGTAAGGAGATAAAGGCATAAGATGCTAGTATGATATTTGGGTTCATTGAATATTGCATATGTTCATACTTTAATCAATGTAGTAATGTACAAATTTGAAACTACCAATATACATTGTGTATGTTTATTGGTTTGATTTTAGACCTTTACACACATGTGTATTAAATATCCCACGTCCTTAATTTGTTGCATATCTACTGTTCATACTAAAACTTGCAAAATAGTTAAAACTGATCTTGGAGTAATTGCACGCCTGCCGTCACGTTGGGTCTGATGTGCTAAAGTTGGTGTTTCCTGTTTTCTTTGCAACTTGCTGTTCTTGCTTATGATGATCCTTTGGTCAAGATAATACATGTAAGTGGCATACGTAAATTGCATAGCGACAGTGTGTTTCGGTGGTGGTGGAATATGATTCATATGCTGTGTAGGGTTTAGCTTGTAGAGGTTGCTAATAATATCTGGAGGAATAGATATGACTGCTGCAAATCACTTGTCAGTGTTCTTTGATAGACCTCTTTGATGCTTTTTCCTTATTAAAGCTATGATTTAGCTGTTGAAAATACTTTTTTTGTAAACCAAACAATTAAGAATCTGTGTAGACGAAATCATATAGATATATTACTATGTGAATATGTGACCTGCATGTCGATATTCAACCAGCATTAAGCATAACTAGGTGCAACAGCTAAGAGGAGTACTTATATGCTTACATTTCCTCTAAATTATAAAGCATATGTTCCCTGTTCCCATTCTCTGTGTGTAGACAGTCCTTAGTGGTATTGCAACTTGCAACTGTTTCAATATTCTGAAATGCAATTTGGCATATAACTTTCTATCCACGTACGCTTATAAATAACTTAATTTTCCATCTCCAGTTCTCGTGAGTAAGACATGCTTAAGATCCCAGATCATCAAGTTGCCGGACACGAAGCTGGTGCCGGTAAGCTTGGCCCACTTGTTGATGATTCGGGTCTGTTTTACAAGCCTTTACAGAGCGGTAAACGAGGGGCTGAAGAAGCCGCCTTTTATGAATCATTCTCTTCCAGTACTAAAGTTCCAACACACATTCGTAAATACTTCCCTACTTATTATGGCACAAAAGTCATGAAGGCGTCCACTGGCGTAGAACACCCACACATTGTGTTGCAAGATCTTGCATCAACCCGTGTGAATCCATCCATAATGGACATCAAAATCGGTTCCAGAACATGGGGTCCGGAAGCTTCTGAAGAATACATTGCAAAATGCATGAAAAAGGACAGAGAAAGCACAAGCGTTCCATTGGGATTTAGGTTATCAGGTCTACAAGTGTTTATCAATGATGAATCAGGGTTTTATAAGCCTAACAGAGATTTTATACGTAAAACTGGTCCTGATGATGTTAGAGTGATTTTAAGGAAATTTGTTTCTTCTAATCCATCTGAAAAGTTGGACACAGCTCCGGATTGTTCTTTAGCATCTTCCGTTTATGGTGGGACTAATGGGATTTTAGCTCAATTGTTGGAACTGAAGGCATGGTTTGAAGATCAAACTATTTACCACTTTAATGCTTGTTCGGTTCTTTTCATGTTTGAAAAGGGGTTGGTGTTAAATGGTGCTATTTCAAATGCTGAAGTAAAACTTATTGATTTCGCACATGTCACAGAAGGTAAAGGTGTTATTGATCACAACTTTTTGGGCGGGCTTTGCTCCTTGATAAAGTTCATTTCTGACATACTCGAGACAACGGATCATACTGCTACAAATGGTCAGCTTGAACTTTAAAACTATGTTTCATCATTGTTGATTCTTCTTCATAATTTGTTAAGTCAAGGTACTTTTTCATTCAAAAAAAAAAAAAATATTAGCCTTTACTGGATTTTGGCTGATATATTTTATCCGTCACTTGCTATTTTTAGTCATCCTTTGCTTGAAAGTTGAGCAAAAGCTTATAATACAAGCAACATCATTGCTGTTAATAACTTTTATCAATTTATCTATATATAGCGGCCCACCTAGTGGGTCAAGAGGAATTATGTCCGCAACCTCTAGAAATTGTAAGGTGCCCCATGCTGAGATCAGTATGACCCACTTATACACATTTATGTATTTTTTAGTTTTCCTAATAAATATCAACCAAGGGGTTTTCGATATGTCTTTTGAAGTGATTCGTAATCATAGTGCTATAACCAATCTCTTTTAGGAGATATGTTTGATGTTTAAAGTTGGAATAGTAAGATACTTTGGGTGTTGTGGTTGACGAATTCTGATTATTTAGTAATAATTTTGATAGATAATTTCATAAAAAGTGACAGTATTCTTAGATGAGAGTTCAAGTAGGTTAAAAAATGTTATTATCTGATAGCCATTTTTTGCACAGCGAGCATGAAACTAGTCGTTCCAAAATAATCAGTTTATCTAAACTTTGGTGACTAATTTTTGCGGAATTATTAGTTTGAAAACATTAATCCAAACACCTTCTTACTCGGACATAATTTGCTGTAAAGATCTTAGTGCATGGAGCCCATTAATTAGGTTAAAAACATCATAACTTTCTTGATGGCTAAACACATTCTTGCAACTTAATCAAACCTGAAGACTAGCAGTGAAGCAAACTCCAAGTCTAAAGTGTTTCTTCCCTTAGATGCAACATTATACATATATAAGTACTCCATCTCATACACTAAAAGTAGAATCTGCCAAACTCCACTGACACAAACAATGTCGAGCCCAAATATTATCTTTGTCATTACCATTGTATCGTTCATTTACTTCTATAGTTTACCTGCAAATGGCGATAACCTTCAGGACATCTGTCCAACGTACACTTCCCCTGATCACTCCATGTTTGTTAATGGCTTCCCTTGCAAAAACCCTTCAAATATCTCAACCTCTGACTTCAAGAACTTATTGCTAAGCCGAAAAGGTGAAACCGACGCCTTCTTACGCTCTTCTGTCACTTTAGTCACTGCTGCTGAATTCCCGGGCCTTAACACCTTAGGATTGTCAAATGCTAGAACCGATTTAGAAGTTGATGGGCTAGTGATGCCTCACACTCACCCAAGATCAACCGAAATGATCTTTGTAGCAAAAGGTGTTGTGATTGCTGGGTTTATCGACACGAATAGCAAACTGTTTCAGAGTGTTTTAAGGGAAGGGGACGTGTTTGTTTTCCCGAAAGGGTTGTTGCATTATTGCTTGAATTCCGGTTTTGATGATGCACTTATTTACTCATTCTTTAATGCACAAAACCCGGGCGTGGTTGATATATCAAATGCTATGTTTGGGGGCACCGAGTCTGAGATGGTGAGGGTGGCGTTGGCGAAATTGGTGTCACTTAATAGGGTGGAAGATGTTCGTGTTGACGAGAATGGAAATTTAAAAGACGAGCTTTAGGCGTCTTGGTTATGGAAGTTGTGGGTATTGATTGGAAGTAGTTTGCGGGATATAAGGTTGGAATGATGGAAGACATTATAATCTTGACCTTTGTTTTTGGTTTTGTTGGTGTGTTTGATGTGTCATTTGTGTGTGTGAAATCATTGATATATTGGCACGCATATGCTTTGTACAAATGATATACTTTCAAAAATTCTTAAATGTCATGAATTTGCTTCAACTATCATTGATGTCTTCAGACAGATCGTTTTTGGTGGCAGTAAAATTTGATCTCATAGAAACTTGAAAGGTTATATCATGGTTACTAGCAAGGTATCCTGCCACGGCGGGTACCTTGTAACTAAATTTCCGGCGAGCAAATGTTATTCGATTATAACTTATACGAGCAATAACGTTACGGATGATGATAAGTAGTATAAATTCAAGCGATAGTAACGTATTCACATGCTTGTTTTGGTTGACAACAAATCTGTGGTGTTCAATAGTTTTAGTACGAGTATTTATGTTTTTATATTAGCAGGACCGTCATTAAACTGATAACGATAATCAATTATAAATTTGACCAATATACATAAGGGAATGACTTTCACTCCTAATAAAGTGGTTTGGTTTATGGGTTTTGTTATCGGGAATGAGTATGAAACCCATACAAGTAAGCATTTTCTAAACCTTCTATTGGTGATGGGTTTGTAAGCTTATTCTCATAGTGATTCCTTAATATAAATCAAATGCCATCTTTTTTTTACATAAAGCATCAAATACTCCATCTTTATAAATCATTCTAATGAGCAATCCAAAGCTAATATTGAGGGATAATATATGAAAAAATAGCTACCAAAATTATAAGTTTGATATTGACATAACGTTTGAAATCTATCTCGAATATTAATATGAACTAGCAAAGAAAAGGACACACTGCCCAAATGCACCCAAGCATATATCTATCTCCACGTATACTTTTCGGGAAATTTGATACTACGTTCAAATCATACACCAAACCACGTTTCCATTCCTAGCTACACATGATGATCGTATTGTTTCCTTTCTGTTGTTTACGTATGTGATATTACAAACTCAAGCAAATACGTTATATAACTAACATTCACTAAATAAATAATACGGACAATGAAAATATACTGATTTATCTCTATCTCTATTATATATAGGGTGTGTTTTATCTCTATACAAAAACAACAACAATACATAATATTGTCAGAGTGAGGTATGAAGGACATTATTCTATCTCTACTATATATAAACAGAAATTACATTTGGTTAAAAAAACTATCAAAGTGAGAACTGTAAAATTACTAACCAACTCATACTTCTGTTCATTTTAACGAGGTCTTAAACCCGCGCGTTGCCGCGAGATTTTTCAATACAAAAGTTGGTATATGTTGTGTTTGTTAAGCGATGCAAACTGGACATGGCACTAAGAAATGCAGATGCAGATAAAAAGGAGACCTGGAAATAGTTAAAAGACATCGGGCTGGCATGGGCTCAGTTAAAAGACATCGGGCTGGCCCAACTTTTCTCCTACTGTTCCTAAGCCGAGCTAAGCCGAGCACTGTTCCTAAGCCACACGCCTCTTATACTTTAGTTATAATATTATACGGAGTACTTTACAAATGTTTATTTTTACCTTTCATGATTACTTATAAGTTGAAAGTTGGACTCAATAAACATTATTAATATATTTCACATATGAAACACTTAATCACGATTCACAATTACAATTATATGCCACTTTAAATTTCCATCGTTATTATGTAGGATACTTGCCTAGTTTTTATAAGGTGCCAATATCACTAACGAGGAGGTTTAACCTGCGGTTTGTAGCGGAATGAAAACACCTAATTATTTGTAATTCGTAAGTCATTTTACATCTTGCTATATTTGAATATAGAGCTAAAAAATATGGTGGAAAATGTTAAGCATATACGGCACGAGTACATTCTTATTTTTATTGGTTATCAATAATTCAACTTCGCCAACCATTCAATTATAATGTGACAAAAAAATTGTTTGGTATAAGAAAAAAATTTGAATTATTAACAGAATTGACATAAAACGCAAATTTATCAAATATTGGGCACTTTAAGTAAGAAAAATAAAATTTATGAAATTGAAAAAGTCAACTATGTTTTGCTTTGCAAACTCAAATGGAAAAAGTGTGAATATTGTGTGAATGTGTTCAAATAGAAAATTCCAACTTACAACATGTCCTTGTTAACCTTTTCTGTTTCGAATTTTCTTGCTTCCTGCCACCAGGGCTACTAATTTATCTTATACAAATTTCGCCACCAAACACTCATATGAATCTACATTTTCTGCACGACTAAGTTTATTTTGTCTTTGTTTATGAACAAATGAAACGATCATGTTAGAAACAAAGTTGTTTTGAATTTTATACAGCTTTGTCTTTTAAAACAACTGCTTACCAACTTATATTAAAAGCTAACTAATATGTCAACTGTCAAATGGAATAATAGTTTGTGAATTCTCAAGCAAAATAATTTAATGGTTAAAAAAAAATCAGTAGCCTTCGGTGCAGTGCCCCAATCACACGTCATAAGCGTTTTTGATGACCTATGACACCACTATAACATGTTATACTCCACCGTGGTTTGGTGTTATAGGGAAATAGCCATTGGGTTGGCAAGAGCTATGGAGTTAGTTTTTTTGTTTTTTAATTTTATTTTTTTTAAGTGGCGTATTTTTGATAGTATGTTATAAAAATATTATCGAGGAGAGTATTTATTTTATGAGAATTGTATATTATATATAGTGATGTGGCACGCTTATAAAACTTATACGATGCAACTGCACCCACCACTCTTATGCACCCACTACTCTTATATTAAAAAGCTAACCAACATGTCAATATACAAGTGTCACAACTAATCTGACGAGTATTTTATATTAAAAAGCTATTTGAACAACATATCAATATACAAATGCATATTTCAAATAAATAAATAAATAAATAACATTGTATTTTCCATGAAACAATCTAATTTAAATAAGTTAAACTTTTAGATGTCTACATTCGAGCAGTTAGAAAACCAATAAATGAATATCTAAACCAAAAGCTTAGTTAAACAACCTATTAATAAGTATTTGACTCAATGCCACTAAGAAAACATCTTCAAGTTGATTAACATGTCAAAAGATAATTAGTGAATGACATCAATAACATACGAAAATAAGCAGCCCGATACAAAAGAAGTTAGATACCATGAAGATGACGACATGGATAAATTCAAGAAATCGAAATTACTATCCGTGCTTACTATGAAAAACTTGTCGGATATTAAAAGGATTCATGGCTCTCTTAGGCACTTTTATGCCTAAGATAAGACCTGGTGTTATGGGTGAGGCAAAGGTGATGTAAAGGGGGGTGTGAAGCTATGACGGGGCTACAGGGTTGGCGAGTGAAGGTGTAGAAAGTGGGGGTGTTCGATGAAGCACTCCACCTAACGAAAAACAAAGGAAAAGGGGTGCGGTCCTTTTTATTTATTTTTTATTTTTTTTTATTATTATTTTTTAATTATATTTTTTGGGTGTTTGTGACTGTGTAAGAGATATATTATGAGGTATGCTTGTATAAAGTGAGTTATTTTTATGTGTTTGGTTGGTGGTGATTATTACAACTGAAAAGTGAAAATAAAATGGTGTGTTGAAAATTATTATGAATAAAATTTATTCTAAGTATAATGGCCGGTGTCCTTTAATTATAATATTACACGATTCACCTCTCTCATGTTGGCTGTAAGACCGGTTGGTGAGTATCGTCAAAAGATTTGTCACTTTAAATAAATACAAGTTGAAGTTCAAAAATTTAGAATCATGATTTAAGTGTTACTACTAATTATGCATTTACGTAAGACTAAGGTATTAAGATACGAACAAAATAATGGCATCGTTGGCATTGCGTGCCTTGTCGACCATTAAAACCTCTTAATTATTTTCTCAATCTAAATTCAAAGCAAGCAACCTTTCTCATATTTTGGCATCTTCGTGTGATACAAATTGAAAGGAACCGACTCTTTGACCACCAATCACGTTTTAACATAACTAAAGTTTACGGTTAACTCATTTACATGGTAGCCGAAAATTGACTTTAAACTTAGTTAACAAGTTACTTGTACTATAAACTTTTCTATCTAAATGAAACCTATGCCTACTAGAATTTATAATGTAATATGTCATTTTAAGCTTATAAAACATAAGAGTTTATTATATTGATGGATGTTTAAGGTCTCCATTTTGAAAGTCAACTATGTACCTCATAGCTTATGTATCAAAAATCAATTTGAAAAGTCGTGATCAAGATTTGAAATTCATATTTATTTGCATAGAACTTTTTAACATAATATGGATCATTAAAACATACCCCTTTTAATAAAAACTTAAACTTTTTCATCAGAAATTTGAGTTTAGTTCACTTTGGGTCAACCTTAGACGCTTGTTCTTCTAGCCTAAGTTTTTTTGTTTTTTTTTTTTTTTTTTGTATTTTTTTTTTTGTATTTTTTTTTAACTGATAGTAGATTTAATATCAATGTTTTTTGATTAATAGGAAACAACTAAAAGTTAGTTGAAAGCTTAAGATGAATCTTAATTATTTACTTTTAGTTTATATACTAGGCGAGTACCCGTGCATAGCAACGGAAATTCCTAGCGGCAGACAATTAACGATAAGAGGTATTGTAGTAAGTGTTTCGTGTAACGTGCAAAATAGAACGTGAAAAGATCAAAGGGCAAATACCATATTAAAGCATTATACTTGCCAAGAAAATCACTTTTGGGTATTGAACAAATTTTTTTCATCATATGGGTACTGAACTTTAATTTTTTGGCCTCTTTGAGGCACTTTGTAACATTTTTGCCCCTGGATTTTTAATAATTTGAGGGGCAAAAACGTCACAAAGTGCCTCAAAGAGGCAAAAAATGAAAGTTCATTACTTATATGAGGAAAAAAATTTGTTCGATACTTAAAAGTGTATTTTAGGACAAGTACGATGCTTTTTTATAGCATTTGCCCAAGATCAAAATATGATTGCAAACGGTTATAACATGCAAAGAAATTAGTAACATAAGATGGGATCCGAAAAAGGTTTATGTATGGCATTAGTTTCATCTACGTACATCTAAAATATGAATACCACTACACTCTAAACATTCAAGTATTTAGCATTATGCAAATGTGCTAGATTATCTCCATCACCTGAACTTTATGATGAGATTTTCTAATTGGTTGCTGAAAAATTAACTCAAACTGCTCCAAATTGCCGACTCTGACCCGGTGAAATACTATCCTGACCAATCTTTTTGTTCTTGCCTCACACGAATTTCAAATCCTTTGCAACATCACACCGACCACTTTCATCATCGAGCAAGGGTAACGCAACAAAACCTTGTGATTCTAGGTTCTTTATCCACCCTCGTAGTAGATAATTCACAACCTGCACAGCTATCGAACTTTTAGGCACATCAAAATTAAAAGACAAGTTTTTACATTAATTGAATAACTTAATACCGCAAGGCTTGTTTGTGATGGCAAAAAATTACAGATAACATATAAGTTTTGGTTTTCCATTATCCATCAGTTTATCTATATATAAAGCCATGTGAATAAATTTAGTGTACGGCGTCCCAATGACAATATAGCTAAGAAATTATATCCCGCAACATAGAATCCTAGCAAAATATCCAGAAGCCATAAATATGTACCTTTTATCCTAACAGGTTGTTCGATAAACACAAACTACGTATTTAGCATCTAAAATGTGTCTCATAAGCTACTTTGCTCAGTATTTATAAACATGTACATTACCAGGTCTCCAAGATGTTCACTCGGTCGTATGCAATAATGATAGGAAGCATGGTCCTCGGCTTCACCAGCCCCTATCTATAAACTCACTAAAAAAACTCAGCCCTCCTTTAAGTAAACTTAGACTTACGCCATGACTATTCTAACACTCTGTCCATCTACAACAATCACCTTCTTGATATCATTATAGCATGAAGGAATGTTTTAACGGGTCAAAATGCAAATGTTTTAACAGGTTAAAGTGCTAATGTTTTGAAAAATATAGAATGGCATAATAGGACATGAATATATATTCGCTCTATTAAAAATTTATTAATATATAAATTTCAATATAATGTGACATATAGGCCAAAGAACGTAGGTGGTTCAGTTTTTATAAAAGAGACAAAACAAATGATTTGGTGTGTGTCTTATGCTGGTTTTGATCAATATGTATCACATAATCCTATACAATACTTATAAATGATACAATTTGTTAAAAAAAGAAAAACTAATACCATGTAGTTTGTATAAAAGAGACATAATGGTTCAGTTTGTAGAAAAGATACCTGATATAACATACAAATTACAAATTGTATAAAAAACACGAAACCCCTAATATTCTACAGAAAAAGAGAGTCGCACATTAATCATGACAAAACATACGTGGGCAGTAGGGGTATGCAAACGGGTTGATTTGGATCATATGTTATATCTAAAGGGTCAAATGCGTAATGTAAACGATTTGTTTGAAAAATATGCAAACGGGTTAAAAGTCCTCTTAAATGTATTCCATATTGCATAAAACCACACATGTACTGCTTGAATAGAATAAGCTAGCTTATTAGTGTAAAAACATTAATCTGTGTAATCATATATATCCTACGGTTTACCAAACTCACTCCATCTCGAAACACTTTAAAATCCCCAAGACTATGCACTGGTAAGCAAAGCGAATGTACAAAATTTGGAAAAAAATCCTAATGGTTCCCTAAGGCTATGGTGCCTTACCCACAGCCACCAGATGACGACGACATACGGTGAAGCCTGTAGTGGCGACGATCACTGCTATGAGAGGATTTAAAAGTAATTGGTAATTGTATTCCATTATGTGAGTGAATCATCTCTGACCCATTAATCATCTATCCAAACTCCCTGTTCAAGCCTTACCTCCAAGACTCCGTTGTCTGTCTTTTGTATTTCCTGTTGAAGTTGACCTTCAGCAATCACCACATCCTCAAGCCTCAGCTTACTAAAGCTCATTTCAGAAATCGGCCCTATAAGATTTTATTCAACATCAATTTTGAATATTTCAAAAACAAATATAGAAGGAAGATCAAATGTATGAAATACCTCAACAGATTGTGCAGTTGCAAGCCTATACACATGAACTGGTTTTGTCTGCCCGATTCTGTGACATCTATCCATTACTTGTAAATCCATTTGACGATTCTGTAGTCCAAATGCATTTAAGTTGTTAAAACAAAAAAGATTATCAAATGACAACAATTAAGTTCAAATGAGAAAGGTATTACTCAATCACTATCGTATAAAAATGTAGGTATTGACTGATGTGAGATTGATTCCCAATCCACCAGCCATTGTGCTCAGTAGGAATAAGGAATACGTATATTCGGATCATTAAAATCCTAAAGTTGTAGTCATTGAAAGGTTGCAGACTATTAGCATTCAGACCTTCATTTGTAAAAGTTGTTGTCATTGGCACAAGATGCTTTATGAAACGTTTCGGGTCAATTTAAGCCACGAAATCAAGCTATTATAAATCATAACTCCGTTTTTAGTTTTGAAGTAATGTTTACTAACCCCATACAACTAATTAAGAATTATTGCAAACTTACACAATGCTTAAAAAACTTAGTCTAGCCATTCTACGCTGAACGGCCAATAAATGCTGGACCTTAAAAAACTATCACCTTATCCGTAAACTCTTGATAACTTGTGAAACAAAACCGCTCTGTTCAGAATGTAACTGCATCGAGCCCTGCAAGGGCCAAAACATGCGATGTTACTCCTGAGGGCCGGAAAGTATCACAAAAAGAACACAGGCGACAGAAAAATTAAAATTCGTAGACTCACCTGTGCACACCTCACGGGGAAACAACCTACCGTGACCACATATTGTTATCCATCTACTCGTTCTTATTACAAAGCAACGTCCAGTAGCTCCCTGCACCATAGCAATAATAGTCAAATGAATAACATACCTGTTTGTTTTATGGGTCAAATAGTATCGAAAGGGTGAACCCATAACAGGCCAGACAAAGAAGGCAAGCCCGTTGGCTGCAGCCATAACCCGAGTCGATACAGGCCAAAACAAAACATAAACATTTCCGAACCACACAATAATTTAAATTTCAAAATACGGCTTATCAACAATGTCCTTTGACCAATAAGCTGTTTTGAGGTTTTCGATGAACTAACAGGATGTTTGTGTTAACTTATTTACCAGGGTATTGAAAAGCTCATAAGGCCACTTTTTCAAGCACATTAGCCCATCAAGTTGAACTTGTGAAACTAAATAAGCCATAAACAACCCAGAAAAGGCTTATAAGCTTTTTCAATCCTACATAAGCTCGCATATCCAATAAATAAGGTAACACAAACTCCTTCTAAAACAACTTAAGCTTTAGCTTATTTCAAAACACATAAAACTTTACCCATAGAAAACAAACTCAAAATGATCTGGACTTTTTGATGGAGATCAAGAACCTGCGAAAAGGTGGAAATGAGTTGACACAATTCAAACAATAAATATTAATAACAGATATATATTAGTACCCTTCACAGACTTTTTACTATCAAACATCTTGCACCCAGTTACCAAAACCCCTTATGAATCTTTTTAAATTGCCTGTGTCTTAGACCAGATAATCACAAAACACAACAACCTTTCTAAAAAAAAATCACAAAACACAACATAAGAGTTTTGTAACATGAAATAAGTCTACAATTACAATTCGTATCCAAATAGTTATAAAAATTAAACAGATTATATGATCGAAAAACTTACAACTCAGTTCTTGTGTGTCATGATTAGGATTGTTAATCCCCCAAAAAAATTCAGATCTATTTACATGTATAAGAAAACATTCAATACTTTAAAAATATAAACTTTATAAGAATATTTAGTAATTTACACAATAAACTTTATACCAAATATTAACAATTTTAAAAATAAAGGATACACATTCCGGCAACACCAACAGTTCAGCGGCGGCAACACGTATTTCTGGCGAAACGGCGGCCATCGGCGAATGATCTCTATATAAAATTTATAGATCTATAAAAGAAAACCTTCAAAACATGATTATTATTTATAGATCTATAAAAAAAACTCAAAAAATACTACAAACCTTGAAAACCCGTTTCGGTTTTGGTGACGTTGGGTGGTGGAGAGATTTGATGGTGGTGGCGTTTCAATGGTTTTAGATGAGAGTATATTTCGTGTGTGGTTAAAGAGAAAGAGAGAGGGTTATGGTTGTGGTTAAAGAGAAAGAGAGTGATAATGAGGAGATTGATATTGTGTGGTACAACTCGTTTACAGCTTTTAGAAGGGTATTATAAGGATTGACCAAAAGTTCAGTTTTTCACATTTCCCTTTGACCATTTTTCTTTTATAAGTAGTAAAGATAAAAAAGGAAAAGGTTTTTTAGCTCAAAAAGATGATTAAATAATTTTAATGCAAGTGATTTATAAAAAATGTGCAAGATTTATATATATATATATATATATATATATATATATATATATATATATATATATATATATATATATATATATATATATATATATATATATATTTTAAACTTTTAAAACATTTGCTATGATATGTTTATGAAAATATGTAAAAATATTTATATTTCATTTCAACCAATGTTGACACTTATTTCATGTGAGGCCCTACATTTGTACTTCTTTACAATTTTCATACATTTAATAAAGTTGTTAAAATTTACTACTCTCCACCAATCAAATATAATTTTTACCCACTAAAGTCTCATCTCATTGGTTGGAATAGAATCTGGACACTTAATTTAAGACATTTAAAAATTTCATTGTGGACACTTAATATGGGACGGAGGTAGTATATCATAGTGAATGTATACTAAAAATATCAAAAGCTGTAAAAGTAATTAATAAACATTTTTAATTAATCTGGCATTTATAAACATTTATAAAAAGTTTAACATAATGGATGTTAATGTTTGAAAAAACCTTTAAATTTTTTTAAAAAAATTATCCCTTTTTGAGATATGCCTGAATTTAACTGAGACCTCCCAATAAATTTAGCGGCAAGAAAAGCAGTATACGCAACAGTAATAATCTAATAAATACTCCTCTCCAAACCTTTCTTTCTTTAACGTGTATCCTTCATCTTCTTCTTCCCTCATTTTCTTCTTCTTCTTCTTCATTATTTCCACTCCACAATTTTTATAAAAATCTGTACATATAATTAAACACCTCAATTCTGTATATATATCTAACAATCTATAAGAAAAAAACAAAGAACCCATTAATGGAAGTCTCCTCATCATCTTCCTCATGCTGCTCATCCCCACTTTCCTTCCACCGGATCCACTCCGCCCCACCAATCTCAACCCGACCCATTTCAAGATTTTCAAAACCCATCTCCAGAATCACTTCTTCTTCATTACCCTTCAAGGGTTCTTCTCTATCTCTCAAACCGATGAAGATAAACCCTCATCATGCTAAAAAAGGCAACTCCTTTACCATAGTTTGTGGGGTTTTTGAAAGGTTTACTGAAAGAGCTATTAAAGCTGTTATGTTTTCCCAAAAAGAAGCCAAAAATATGGGTCAAGATATGGTCTTTACTCAGCATCTTTTGTTGGGTTTGATTGCTGAAGATAAGTCTCAAAATGGGTTCTTGGAAAGTGGTATAAAGATTGATGATGCTAGGGATGTTGTTAGGAGTTTATGGAGCTATGAGGGTGAAGGTGGGGAAATTGGTTCGGGCTCTGCGACTGATGTGTCGTTTTCGAGTAGTACGAAACGGGTGTTTGAAGCTGCGGTTGAGTATTCGAGAAGTATGGGGTATAAGTTTATTGCTCCTGAACATATTGCTATTGGTTTGTTGACTGTCGATGATGGCAGCGCGGGTCAAGTTCTTCAAAAGTGAGTTTGTTTGTTATCATGTTGTTGCGTTATTAGTAAATTTTATGCTTGTATGTAAATGAACACTATGTTTAGCTTTGCTTTTTGACGGGTTAGTTGATTATTTAGGGGTTGGATTATTAGTCGCGCTATGCTACTTTTACATATTCCCCTCACTTTTTTCTGTATGATCGGTTTGAATTGGATCCGGAGCCCACAATTTGGCATTAGATTAATACGGAGTAGTTAATACTTCATCTACCTAATTATAATCGGTTTGCTTTGACAAGCATTTTGCGCACCTTCCATATACTCGGATCATGATCAAAATAGCATTGGGCATTTTAGATTACACGGACATGATTAAAGTTCGTAATTTTAAGAGATTTTAATATGAAGACTTAAATTGTTATAGTATAGATAGTTTGCCAAATACTCAAACTGGTGTTTAACTGATTGTCACAACTTTAAACCCCTCTGAACACTACATCCTGCTAACCATTTTCTTAGCTGATTATCTATACTGAATGTATTTTATCACATAAAGTATTTTCGAATGCAATGCCGAACACCCTATTAACTTATGTTTTATAGACATTTATGATCAATGATGTACTAATGATTCAGTTATGTTTTCCCAGATTAGGAGCAAATTTAAATCAGTTAGCCGACGTTGCAGTGTCTAGACTACAAGGAGAGCTTGCGAAAGATGGAAGAGAACCACCTGCATCTAAACAAATGTTAAAAAAGTCATCATTTGGTAAAGCATCTACAAATAAAGAAAAAGGTAACTTTTATTTTTCTGCGTGTTTCTAGTATTTCTCCATATGTATGTCATTATTTTAACTGAAAGTTAAGTAATGTGTAATGGGGAATTTTGCAGGGAAGAGTGCATTAGATCAGTTCTGTGTGGATCTTACAGTTAATGCTAGTAACGGGCTTATTGATCCTGTGATTGGCCGAGAAAGTGAAGTTGAAAGAATCGTTCAAATACTTTGCAGAAGAACAAAAAATAATCCCATTCTTCTCGGTCAAGCTGGTGTTGGGAAAACAGCTATTGCAGAAGGATTGGCAATTCGTATTTCAGATTCAAATGTTCCTGTTTATCTCTTGGTGGGTAGTTCTTATTGTTTTTTTTTTTTTTTTTTTTTTTTTTTTTTTTTTTTTTTTTTTTTTTATATATATTTTCTATATTAGGTTTCTTGAGTTTTGGTTTTTGCTAACTTCTGCATTTGTTTCACTATAGACGAAACGAGTTATGTCATTGGATATTGGTTTGTTAATTTCTGGTGCGAAAGAAAGGGGTGAATTAGAGGGACGTGTAACTTCCCTAATTAGGGAAGTTAAGGAGTCGGGTAAGCACACATCCTAACTTTCACATTCGTTGCTAGTTTCTTAGCATCGTGACTCAACTTAATGTTATGGCATTGCAGGAGATGTGATTCTTTTCATTGATGAAGTACATACACTCATTGGGTCTGGTACTGTTGGAAGAGGTAACAAGGGATCTGGTCTTGACATTGGTAACCTATTGAAGCCCTCTCTTGGGAGGGGTGAATTACAGGTTCGTTGTTATTCGAACTTTGAGATTATTTACCCTCGTTTTACATGACGGCTCTCACTTTCCTACAAAAATGTCATTTTTAGACGTCTATCTATAAGTTTATCAAATGATTAGAGTTAGCCTAATCCAACTCAAAACAGTTGATATAATCTAGTTTTCTAGCATCACCTAATTACTCACAAAGTACACATCCAAACACCACCGTAATTTAGGCTTTATCTACAGTTTTTAAGCAAGAACATTGTTATTGCAGTGTATTGCATCTACAACTATGGATGAGTACAGAATGCATTTTGACAAGGATCAAGCATTGGCACGTAGATTCCAACCTGTCTTAATTGAAGAACCGAATCAGGTAAAAAAGATGCCTTAAATGCATTTTGATTAGATCGACGTGATACATATATCTGTACATATTCATGTGTGTGTATGCATCTAAAATGTTGATATTATATATCAAAATACAGGAGGATGCAGTCAGGATATTAATGGGGCTACAGGAAAAATACGAGGCTCATCACAAATGTAAATACACATTAGATGCCTTAAATGCTGCAGTGTACCTGTCAACAAGATACATCCCTGACAGATATCTTCCCGACAAGGCGATTGATTTGATTGATGAAGCTGGCAGTAGAGCGAGAATGGAAGGTTTTAAAAAGAAAAAAGAAGGGCAAGTTGACGTTCTTACGAAGTCACCTAATGACTATTGGCAAGAGATCAAAGCTGTCCAGGCTATGCATGATGTGGTAAAACCATTAATTGCCATTTTTTTTACTTGCTAATAGTTCTTACCAGTTTGTAACAATTATAACATAGATGTTAATTTCAAAACCAGGTTTTGGCTAGCAAACGCAGCAATCTTGTTGACCCACAGGAGACAAATGATGAGACTGCTTTGCCTTCCACATCCGATGACCAAGAGTATGCTTATGCTTTTTCTTATTCTTACAGGAGGCAAACTGGGCGGGTCGTGCGAGCTGGATAATGGGTCAAAATGTGGAATTTTGTACGAGTCTGGTTGACCAGAAACACTTTTTGTCCATTTTAAACTAATTTTTGTGCCTTATAAATTCACTTTAACTTTGACCAATTATAACTGGATTCAACCCATTCATCAAGTATGGGTCGAAATTGCCACATCTACTTATTCTCCATTGTTAGCTTCTATTAGTAGTTCTTTTGGGCATTTAACTTGAATTATTGCTATGGGCTATCTTCAGGCCAACAATAGTGGGAGCTGGTGAAATAGCAGCGGTAGCTTCACTTTGGTCAGGGATTCCGGTTCAGCAGCTGACTGCTGATGAAAGAATGCTACTGGTGGGACTTGAGGAACGATTAAAGGAACGAGTTTGTGGTCAAGATGAAGCTGTGGATGCCATCTGTCGTGCTGTTAAGAGATCACGTGTAGGTTTAAAAGATCCTGACAGACCGATTGCCGCCATGCTCTTCTGTGGACCCACTGGAGTTGGTAAAACCGAACTCACAAAAGCTCTAGCAGATTCCTACTTTGGCTCGGTAAAAATACATGCTTATAAAACTTCATTAAATGTTACATTTATGCCCCTGAATTATTAAACCAGTAACATAGTTGGAATCTGGTTGTGTTGTCGCAGGAAGCTAACATGCTAAGATTAGACATGAGTGAATACATGGAGCGGCATACTGTCAGCAAGCTAATAGGGTCCCCACCAGGTTATGTCGGGTATGGGGAAGGTGGGACCCTCACTGAAGCTATTCGTAAACGCCCTTTTACTGTGGTACTTCTTGATGAAATAGAGAAGGCTCATCCTGATATCTTCAACATTCTTCTCCAAATCTTTGAAGATGGCCACCTCACAGATTCTCAGGTTTGTGCATACGGGAATTCTGAAAATATTATATAAAACACTTGAAAATAAATATTTATTAGGTTTTGTTATTATGCAGGGTCGTAAAGTATCATTCAAGAATGCGTTAGTGGTGATGACTTCTAATGTGGGCTCCACTGCTATCGCGAAGGGTAGACACAACTCTATTGGTTTCATGCTTGCTGATGACGAGTCTACAGCTTCTTATGCTGGCCTGAAATCACTCGTAATGGAAGAACTCAAGGCTTATTTCCGCCCCGAGTTACTCAACAGGATTGATGAAGTTGTAGTGTTCCGTTCACTTGAAAAGACTCAGGTTTGTCCTATTAATAGCTCAAGTTACTTTCTATCCAAAAATTGTCAATTATTTTAGTGTACATATAAATGTTGACCAATATACTTGTGAATGGGTCTATTAGGGTCTCGTTGTATCTCAAACGGGTCAAATGAGATGTTTTAGCTTAAAGGGGGATATGTTAAATGGGACGGACCATTTGAAACTCGTTCAAAATCTATTTTCTAGTGCATACAACCTCCAAATTCGCTTTATAATAGTTGTCTAAAGCGAAAGTCATTCAGGTTATGTTTAATCTCGTTAAAAATCTATTTAGACCCATATGCATACAATGAGATGTTTTAGCTTAAAGGGGGATATGTTAAATGGGACGGACCATTTGAAACTCGTTCAAAATCTATTTTCTAGTGCATACAACCTCCAAATTCGCTTTATAATAGTTGGCTAAAGCGAAAGTCATTCAGGTTATGTTTAATCTCGTTAAAAATCTATTTAGACCCATATGCATACAATGGGTCCGTTTGGGTTATGCTTAATCTCTAAAGTGTCCAAAGTTTTAAGTGGGTCAAACTAGTCGAAAGTCATTCAAAATGTATTCAATTGCATAAAGCATCCGGAAATACAGAGTAATTAAATCTAATTCATCATGTGATTTAGGGGTCGACCCAACCCAGCCCAATAATTACCCATTTTGACGTGTAACCAAACTGGCCCCGACCTCTCAATTTGCCACCCCTAGCTGAATAAGACCAGTTTCTCAGAGGCCCTTACATTAAACCACACAATTTTTCAGATGCTCGAGATATTGAATATGATGCTGGAAGAGGTGAAGAAGAGGCTTGTCTCATTTGGAATCAAGTTAGAGGTGTCTACACCCGTTATGGAACTTATCTGTGAACAAGGTTTTGATAGAAGTTATGGTGCTAGACCTCTTCGAAGGGCCCTCACCCTCATAATCGAAGATCCTTTGAGTGAGTCACTTCTTAGTGGAGAGTTTGAGCGTGGTGACACTGCTGTAGTTGATCTTGATGGGTCAGGAAACCCCGTGGTTGCTAATAAGTCTCGCAGGAATGTCTACTTGTCTGACACATCAACATTGTCATAGGTACATATATTGTTTGAAAACCTGATTATTGTTTCTGAGGTGTTTATATATCGTACAAAGTGATTCATATTGATGGTATATAATAAGTGTATATATTAGAGGAAGGTGATTATAGGTTTAGAGATCGTAATTTATATTCTTTTTCAGTGTTGTTTAACTGAGAGATCTCATTCAGGTTTAATAAAGTATATAGCTGATGATGTACTGATTATACATATTTTAAATGTAATTCGATGGTCTTGGACTGAACTTTTGATAATGTGCTTGTTTGACATGAGATGTTGTTCACTAGTTCTTGTTGAATCATACTTTGGACTCGGTTAAATAATGAATTACATTTAAAAGGTCAGTTCCTATAGATAGAGAATCTAGCTGATTGTTTTCTTTTTCTTTTTTTGAATGAAGGTTGGCTTTTTTTTATCAACATGATATCATACTTGTTTCTAAGGTTAGTAAGTAGGTGGTTTTTTACAATATCCGTCCCAAGTTATATATGATAAGTATTAAAATTGCAAATCTATCATTTCTTTATAAGCAGTTTTTTAGTTTTATTGAAAACTGTTTTTAATAAAAAGATTGTACTGAACATAAGACCTATGTAAGGGAGTCGGTTGTACTCATAAAGGTGAAGGACCAAGCACTAGATCGTTGAAAACAAAGACTGACTTTTAGATAAAAGTCGTACTCATAAAGGTGAAGGACCAAGCACTAGATCGTTGAAAACAAAAAGAAAAGATAAAAGGTTATGGAGGGTTTAAAAGTCATCGATGCTGGAACTACTACAATTGCTTTAGCTATCTATCAGGGCTGAGCAGCAGGTCAAATCTGATCTAAATCGACCAAATTCGATCCAAAAACCGAATAAGGGTAAAACGTGAAGAGATAACCGATCCGAATAAAAGTTATCGAAACAGAAACCAGAACCGAATAAGGCCGATTCGGTTCGGATCAGGTTCGTTAGTTCTTTTGAACCGAATAAGTGTGTTTTGACCCGAATCGAACCAAGTAAAACCGAAATAATTATACAATACCGAAAACCAAACCGAATATGGTCGGTTTGGTTTGGTTTCGGTCGGTTTGGTCTGGTTTTGGGTTGATGCTTTCAGTGACTTTGGTGGACAACTCACATACCACTATATCAAAGACTTTGGTTTACCAAAACCCATTTATCTATATTGTCTATACTACTATATAATGCATTTGCGACTATTCTATAATTAGAAAGGCTTGAAATTCAGACTTTTACTTGCTTATTATGAAAGAATTTCAAAATTAATTGGTTAGGAAGCAAGTTGGTTAGGAAGCAGGTTGGTTAGGAAGTTTGTTAGGAAGCAAGTAGGTTGTTCAAACTAAAATTATTTGGCTTAATCATCTCTACCATATCTATTATAAAGCATAAAGACAACTAAATGTGTAACCGAATAACGCAAAATATAGTCATAGGTACCCGCCGTCGCATTGCGCGGGTACCGTTCTAGTACATTATAATGCATTTGGGGACTATTCTATAATTAGAAAGCTTTAAAATTCAGACTTTTTATTTCTTATTATGGAAAGATTTCAAATATTGATTAAAGAAGGATTTCAAACATTAATTGTAGAAAACTGAAAAACAGTAAACCTAAAGGTTGAAAACTAGAAAGCTGGAAAGCTGGAAAACTGGAAACTGGAAATCAGATTACTTAACAATAATAATAATATTAGTGGAGTGTTTGTCTAAGCTTATTTATTGAACTTATTAAAAGTGTAGGTAGCTAATAAACTTATATTTCTGGACTTATCCGTTTGAGTTTAAAAGTGAACAAACTCAAGTAAATAAGCTTATAAGTCCAAAAGAATAAGCTTAATAACTTACTAATTTTTAAATAAGCTTATAAAAACACCTCATGCAAAAACAAGAGGAATGATTTCAATTGTTTCGGTATGTTTGGCGAAATGAGCTGGGGCTGGGGCTGGGGCTGAGGCTAGGGCTTATATTATAAGCCAAAACTAAAATTTGTATTTTCATAAACTTGTTTGACAAATTGGCTGGGGCTGAGGCTTATAATAAGTAATTATTTTTCAAAAGCCCCAGGCTTAAGTTTTTAGCCTCTTTTATGGGGCTAAAGTTTTTAGCCGGCTTATTTTATAAGCCCTTCCATAAGCTCCATGACAAACGAAACTTATTTAATTAGCCGGCTTATTTTAAAAGCCAAACCCCATAAAAACCCCTCCCCAAACATAGTCTTAATCATATCAATGTTTATGTATGACCCGAGCATTATTTTTAAGAACATTTGATTTTGTCACGACATCACCTATCTCAAATTTCTACTTAAACATATAAATTGAAACATAGGCGCTTAACAAACAAAAAAAAAAAAAAAAAAAAAAAAAGAAAAAAGAAAAAAAAGAAATCATCAATATGGATTATACTATTATTTAAAACATGACAGTTAAAGTTGCTTTTTACTGCCAAATTTTCTTTCAAACCAGTCTCGCTACAATATATCTAGGGGTGTCCATGGTACTGGAACCGCCTCGAACCGGAACCGTCTTGTAAGAATCGAGAACCGAAAATATGGAAAAAGTGGAACCAAGAACCGTCCCATATTGTTTGGTACGGTTCCGGTATGGGAATTTTCGGTAATTCCCACAAGAACCTAAGTGTTTAAATAATTTATTTTTTTTCGTCATCGATCATTTATAAAAACATGATAATAATGCTATAAAAATCCAAATACACACAAAAATTTCTCCAACAATGCAAACCATTCCAAATTTCTATTATTTCAAATTGTTCAAAATAACATAAACATAAACACAAAATGTAAAAAATTCAAAATTTACGTTTATGATTATTCAAAAGTATCAAGAACACGCATTTGTGTTTCAAACCTTCAAAAATGCTTCATGTTGCATCAATTATTTCCTTTTATAACTTCGTACCACTTTTTCCATCTCCTTAACAACTTCGTCATCATTCAAAAGATCTTCAATTTCATCCACATTTATTTTCATTCTCTCCCTTCATATCTATCTTGGGTGCAAAGCAATGCCTCCACAAGTTGACTTGACAATGAAGTATAAATTTACGATAATGATTTCAAGATAAACGTACTTTTATGTTGATGAATGATGATGATCTTTGAATGGATTAAAAGTCAGGGTTTTAATTTTATTATGTGTTTCTAAGTTTTAGATTTTTTATATTACAGTTTAATAATGAGTTATTTTTTTATTTTTTTTTAGGCTATGTCCCAAATAAACCCTATAAAATTTCATCTTTTTAAAGTAGTCGGTTCTTTCGGGAAAGTACTGGAACCGGACGGTTCCGTCCCGAACCATCCCGAGAACCTAAAATTTGAAATTTTAGGAACCAAGAACCGTACCATGGTTCTAATATTTACGGTTCGGTTTCAATACGGTTCTTCAGTTCTTTTGGTTCCTCGGTTCTTTTAGACACCTCTAAATATATCTACTCGAACGTAATTGTTTATTCGTGTTTGCTTTTTATTCGAAAAACTCTAGAATATCTTTGCTAGGCAAAGTTTATAACTTTGTAGTTATGAAAAAAAAAAAGAAAAAAAAAAGAAGGAATATTCGATGGTGCAAGAAAGAGTACCATGAAAGGCAAAAGTACAACTGTACTAATGTAGTAATGTTTGTTACAACAAGTTGACGTCGGCAGATGTTATTTTTAGACTTGACTACATTCATCTTTCCTACCCACCTCTTTGTTTTCATCACCATGCCCATTGTTTTCCCCATTTTATAAAAAGAACTGTAACTTCAACAAAAAAAAAAAAAAAAAAAAATCTTAACATGGCTGCATCCATTGCTTCTTGTGGGTTTACTGTTAAGGTTCACAGGGATCTAGCTGCATTTGCAAGCCAACGACCCACTTTTAAATCTGCAGTTTTTGGCTCTTCAGCTGGTTCAAATCATGTGAACAACCTTTGTATGACTGGTTCTCACAAATTAAGGTATGCTTCTTAATCAACTGATTACATGTTCCAAGTTTATGTTTATTTTCAGTTATAGTTACCTACTTACTTACCTGCATTGGTCTCTAAAGTGTTTTATTTAATTGTTGTTGGAGGGCGAGTCTTTGACTCAGATGTACGCGGCCTAACCGGGGTATCCTGTGACCGTTTCTGACCCTTTCCTGGCCACCACCAAAATATGTACCTAGTGAGTTTTGAACCCTTGACCTCTTGTGAGGAGATCAAGTGTCTTACCACTATTTAATTGTTGTTGTCTTAGTATAATATCAGTTGAGCAACTTAAAGAAAGTATAATTACAGCTGATATATATATGATAAGTAGTAAATTTGATGGTTCGAATCAAGATTCCGAGTTTTGGGATTATTGTTGTTATATTTCCTGATTTTGGGTTTTACCCAGATGGTCATATGCAACTGTGATTCCAAAAGCTTCTGCTACAGCTTTAGAGGTATCAAGCAAGAAAATTTGTTTTTAAGCTTTAGTTTTGTGCATAGTAAATTGATTTGATTTTGTCGGTTTTTTCATTCGGGTGCTGAGCAGGATGATGTGTATGTGGAAACTGATGAGGTTCCAGTACCAAAAGTGATCATAGACCAGGACTCGGATCTTGATGCAACTGTGGTGGAGGTGACATTTGGGGATCGTCTTGGAGCTCTTCTTGACACTGTATGAAGCGTTTTGTTTGACCATCCTTAGTTTTGGTCAAATTTACAATTTTACATCTTCATGTTGTTGAGCGGAATTTATGTATATACAGATGGGAGCTCTTACAAATCTTGGACTGAACGTTGTCAAAGCAAAGGTTCATCTGGATTCTTCAGGAAAGCACACCAAGTTTGCGATCACTAAAACGTAAGTTATAAATGCAACAAAGATGATTTTTAGACCAAATCATCCTTGTTTACATACTAACGAAATTGCATCCTAATCCATTCTTATCAATGATAGGAACTTTGAAGTTTGCTTTCATGTTATGATATAAATTAAACATATGTTGATCATAAAATATTGCTGATTCATTTATATTCGGGTTTTATATAGCTCGACTGGACGCAAAGTTGAGGAACCAGAGTTGCTTGAGGCGATACGTTTAACAATTATTAGCAATCTTCTTGAATATCATCCGGTAATATACCAATTCAGTGCTTGTGCTTAACCACTTCCCTGCCTTTATTTTTAATACCTGAAATTTATAAAATTAACGATTCCAGGAATCAAGTGCTCATTTAGCAATGGGAGAAGCCTTTGGAATTGAGGCACCCAAACACAAGGTACTGACCAGCACCCCTTTAACATGTAACCCGAAGACCAAAAAAGTTCCCTGTCCAGGGATTTCAACAGCTGAACTGCTTTTTTAGCTTATATTTTTATAGGAAGCTTTTATTGATAGACTATGCTTGCATTAGTCTATAAAAAGGAACACTTTGAGCCAAAAATATGGTAACATTGCTGTAAATTTGGAGTCTAAAATTTACAAAATGAGAAGCAGGCTCAAACGATGGGATTAAGGGGGTATTCGGATTCTCATGGCAAATCTGAATTTGGTACATCAAGTTTATATTTATCCAAGATACACAAAGTAGTTTCATTTAGGCCATGATACAGTTTCTTCTGTAAACAACGATGACAATGAACATAAATATGACCAAAATCGTTCATGTTGACCATAAGTTTTCCTTCATGTTTTGACATTATGATATATTTTCCTAATAATTGGTGAAATAATCCAGCTGGATGTGGACATTGCAACCCGCATACATGTATATGATGACGGCCCTAACCGAAGGTACAACATGATCTCTTTTTTTGATGTCTATTACTCTATTAGTTTCCATCAAAGTAGGTTGCAATATGAAAAGGAATATTTATATCGACTGTTTAATTATGCAGTCTGCTCTCAGTGGAGACAGCAGATCGCCCTGGATTACTATTAGATCTTGTAAAGATTTTCAGTGATGTTAATGTTGCAGTTGAATCAGGAGAGTTTGACACAGAGGTAATAAACTAGTTATGGCTCTATAAACAACTGCAATCTGGCTGAGGTAACACGTTTAATCCAGTTACTTATGAAAGGGTCGGTTTGGATTGTGTTTTATCCAAAACCGGCTAAATTAAAGTAATTAGCTAAAATGGTAACAGGTCAAACGGGTTGAAAGTCCCCCAACCTCTTCAAATTGTTTTATTCAGATAATTAGATTATCGTTGTAACAATATTGTTTTTGGAACTGTAGTTAACTCCTTGTGCATTAAATTTTCTTCTTTTCTTGATAATGGACAGAAGTGTTTGTGCTTAAACCTACCCGACTTAGTCTGTCTCAACCCAAACCTGTTTTGACCCGTTACCCAACCCCTACCCGCCCCCCTTGCCATTTCTATGATCATGGAAATCAGTAAAGCAAGAATCTTGAGAGAAAATTGTAGCACTCACAGTGGTTTATGTTGTTGTGATGTAGGGATTGTTGGCTAAGGCAAAGTTTCATGTCAATTACAAGGGTAAATCGCTTATTGAGCCACTTCAACAGGTGAACAGAACACTAACAACATTGCATATGAGATTTATATTTGCATGTCTTGAAGTTCCTCATATTCCGTGTTACATAACTTTATGAAACATTTTGCAGGTTTTGGCTAATAGTTTGAGATACTTTCTGAGGCGACCAACAACAGACGATTCGAGTTTTTGAATGATTTATCATTTCAGAAAACGCATAAGATGCTAAAGATGCAACCTGCTCTATTTTATGTGACATTTACATTAAAGTGTTGTATTTACATTTTCACTCCTTTCTAAGAGTTAGCATTGTGTGATGCTTCTTGAATTTCTGCTCATGTTCAACATGTTATCTGCCCGAACTTATATTATTGTTGTACTATATTAAAGAGTATTATCACAGCAGAATCACTTGTAGAGAAAAAAGATGGTTGTTATTTATCTATCAAATTCCAGAATCTGTCTACTTTACGGAAAGAAAGTAGTTTGTATTCTTAAATTTTCTTGAGACAGAAACATAAGTTCTACACATGAATGGTATCTTATAAACTAGCCGCAATTCTTTTAATGCTTCAGATTCAAAGACTTGAATGATCATACCTATATATAACAGCGGCCTTTCCCTTTCGTCATAAACCAAATTTATATAAGTTCTATCCATATGACCACATGCCATCTTGTTTCAGTATTAACCGAACCAGTAACTTACAGAACTTGGTATCGTTATCTTGATACATTACACATTTGTGAATCTTGATTCTATGATATAGATATACTTTAATAATCTGTGAGCCATAACTCTTGACCCTTGCAAACAAATGGGTGAGTTTGTGATTGGATATGGCATGAAATTGGATGCAAATAACAATGGCATGAGTCATTGCTTTATCCAAATTAGACTTTTGTGGGGAAGATGAGTACTAGATCAGGCATCATCTTTCCAAGCCCATACAATGGGATATGGCATGTGGTACCCATCTATACCATTATTTTTCAGATGTGTACATCTATTTTCAATTTTTCATATTTAATATTTTAATTCCATATTTTTTAGTTTACATTCAGAATTAACATAAACTTTTAGTTCAGTTCGACTCAGCTGAACAGACTAAAAATCGACATATGAAGTTGAGCCTTAGACGTCGTTTATCAGTTTCAGTTAGACAGTACACTTTTTTCTCTGTCGATTTTTAGTAAATTTATAAAAGTTGAGATAGATGAAGTGTAGATGACTTGTAGGAATGGGAAGTAAAGATATGATGATGTATGAGGCCCAAGCCATGTCTTGGGAAGCCAAATTGTCTATTGTGGCTCATGATCAACTACTACCTATATTTATTTTTTAAAAATATATAAAAATTATTATTTTTTAAATAAAGACAATATATAGATAAAACAAATGGTGGGTATAAAAGAGGGTGGAATGGTGAAGCTGTATCAGATCAGTAGATTTATCCTTGCAAGATGTCTTCACCAATTGGAAGAGGAGCTCAAAACATGCATACATATATCAAGTAAAGTTACTCTATTTCATTTACATGTATTTTTAACATTTCATCATGAAAATGTATAAGTAGATTCAGACTGTTTAAACATGTTCAAGTGTACGATATTGTGTTAAACACGTTCTATTCTTAGAACGCTTATACACATTTCTTGTCCTTTGAGTATTACATTTACCTACATATGTTACATGCCAAAATGGCGAATATCAAATCTTATAATCTTGTAAGAGCTATTTCCAGGTGAGTACATTTTCTTTTAGCTTTATATCCTTTTAAGTTAAGAAGGCAGTTAATGCAGCGGACCTGGTTACAGATGTTAGTTGATATGATACTGAATGTTGCACATAATACACTTAAGACCTTAAACTGATTATCATATGATGTATGTAACTTTTCAGACCAGCATTGAGAAAGGCATATCATAAAAAGAGTGGAGGCTCAGACACTACTACAAGGTTGAACCATGACGAAGCTAAGAACAAGAATCTGCACACTAAAGCTCCTCAAGAGACCGATGTTTGGATCCCTGACAGTCGTACTGGAATCTATTATCCTAAGGGACAAGAAAAGGTGATCGAAGGTGTTCCTGCTCATGCTGCCAAGGATTACACCGTTAACTGGTTTAATATGTCGTAAGACATGTTGTTATCTATCTTGTCTGCAAGTTTGTGGCTTTTAACGAGTAATTGAATTTGAAAATAATAATGCTCTATAAAACTTGTGACCTTTGTTGATATATGTCGACTGAGTTGGTTGGCTTGCGCAATAGTGATTTTTAAGCCTTGTACTATGTTAATATTTTACTTTGGTGCTTGTTCTCGATCTAGACAGAGGTGAGCGAGTTCGTTTCCATTTTTTACTATTGTATCGGAGATATTAGCATATTGGGTAAGAGAGATTTGCTAATTAAAGCCTAAAGGCTACCATAAGACATGTGAATTAATTGTGTTACAATAGATAGAAATGCAAGTGGTTTATTTTCATTTGGTTCTTACTGAAATCAAAAGGCAAAATATCTCATCTAGAGAAAAAATTATGTTTACTTGCAAAATGCACAAAGTTGTAAATCCACGTGTGTTTTAACAGTAACTTCCCTCGCATCAAATACATGTCTACTTGCATAATATACACAATATCATAAAAAGTGTAATTTACGCTGTTCACTAATTATAAAAATGAATGTAACATTGAAGCTGTTGAACTTTCGATCAACAACGACCTGGATGCTACGAATTCGGAATAACTCTATACGAATGAATAAAAACACATCACGACAGAAAAGTAAACGATACATCTTCTTGCTCCCAAATGATTTGTATATTAAGAACGATGGAAAAGAAAACGGTAAAAGCACATTCCCCTCACCTCCGTTTATAGAGATGAGGGGGAATGAAAACCACTCCTAATAGGGAGTTGGAAATTGGCTGAAAAACAAGGAAAAAAAACTAGTCGGTTGTTATAAAAGCTTGCCATGCAAGGTATGTAATTAAACAACCGTGTCCTACTTGGATAACAACTGAAACTAACACTTAAACCCCCTACGTTTACTACACTAGCTAATATGGATTACTAAATATAACAGAAGCAACAAAAAAGTTACATACTTTCTCTCATCATATTATGTCTACATTCTGTCCTCATGACAACAATTAGAACAAAACGTGCCATACAAGAAAAAAAACCGTTATTCTGTTTTAAAACCCTACACCCATTTTTCTATATAAACTCCCATCATTCATCAAATATTACCATCTTTCAAACCCTAACCCTTTTTCTCATCTCTTCAGTTTTCATTCCTTCAACCCCAAGTTACCAAAAACCCTAAAGTTTTAATCAGTAAACCTGCAATGCTGTTGAAGTCGAGCGAATATAATATGAAGAAGCGAAGCGTTACTGGTAAACAATACATTGGCGAATCAAAAAGAAGTAAACAGGAAGACTGCGGTGATGATGCTCCTTGGATTAGACGTTCAGTCGTTGGTAAAGGTAGTTATGGTTCTGTTTTCGTTGCTAATATGAATGCGCGATCTAGATATAGTTTGTATCCGTCCATTATGGCTGTTAAATCTGCAGAAGCGTCTGTATCGGGTTCTATTCAGAAGGAAAAAGAGGTTATGGATAATATTCGAGGGTCTGCGAATGTGATCAAGTGTTTTGGGGAGGAGATTACTCTTGAGAATAATCAGATTGTTTATAATTTGTTATTTGAGGTCGCTTCTGATGGAACCCTAGCTGATGTTATTAAGATGTCTCATGGTAAAGGGTTGTTGGAAGTTGATGTTAAGCGTAATGCTAGATCAATTCTTAGAGGGTTAAGTCACATTCATAAACAAGGGTATGTTCATTGTGATTTAAAACCTGAGAATATATTGCTTGTGGCTAATAAGAATAATGATGGTTTTATTGTTAAAGTTGGTGATTTGGGATTGGCTAAGAGGGTGAATCAGGTTAAGAATAAGGATCCGGGTCGTTATTGGAGGGGTAACCCGTTGTATTTCTCACCAGAAGCTGTGATTCGTGGTGTTCAAAAACCGCCAGCTGATATTTGGGCATTTGGATGTATTGTGTTTGAGATGTTGACTGGAAAAAAACTTTGGCTTGCATATAAAGATTTGGATAAGAATGAGGTTTTGATACGTGTTGGTTATGAGAATGAAATTGAGTCGGTTATTAGCTCTAGCAGTATATCAAATGAAGGTAAGAGTTTCTTGAAGGGTTGTTTGTGTAAGAATGTTGTGCGTAGATTATCTGCTGATAAGTTGTTAGATCATCCGTTTTTAAATGGGTTAGTTGATGATGATGTCAATGAGGTTGAGGAATCACAAGGCATTTTGGACATAAATGCCATTACATCTTATTCATCGTTCTCTGATGATGATGATGATGATGATGATGGTAGTGGTTATGATGGTAGTGATGATGAAGGTAGCGACAATGAAGGCAATGATGATGAGCTGCGGATATCTTCTGATAGATCAAGTTATGCTTTCTCTCCTTTGTTAGATAGGGCCGCAGATGCTAGATTGGACAAAGTCAGAATTCCAGTAAGATTAGGCCTTTCCAAATGAGTTTAACGAGCAAATATTGATGGTGAGGTACTAAGTAGCTAGTAATTAGTGATAGAGATCATTCTTTAAGGCGCATATGATATTTAGAATTGTTGGTTTATATCAATTCTTGTACTCAGTATTCTTGTTGAAATTTGATAAAACTGTTCATTGATACTATGCCATCGTCTTACATTTGCTATAATCTTTTTGTCTCTAACAAATTTTGCAGAAGTTTAATCTTAATATCAAATAGTGTTAATGAATTGTTAGTCATAAAGTGTCACAGGCGATGTAAATTGTCTGAACCTTTTTGCTGTACTTCATATCCAACCGGAAACCAGGTTTAGAAATCATATGCATACCCTTTTAAGAATTGAGATATAAAACCACATTCATTTGGTTGTTGAAGCTTAAAGTAACTGGAACAGATGTTGAGCCGTGAAAGATACAACATGACATTTATATTAAGTTGCTTTGTTTCTTTTATTGTGAATCAATCATTCGGTTTGTCCAAGTTGATAGTGTGATACTTATAATGTACATTTTGATTGACTAGAAAGGTGTGTTGATATAAATAATTGACTAAAAATTATTCATATCTTTCGATATTTCTATGTTTTGATAATCACAAAACGAAAACTCATCAAACCAAAGATTATGACATAAACAAGTATTTAGTAGTTAATACTCATCTTTACCATTAAATCACTTAAGGTATGAATAAACAAAGTGTCTAATATATTACAAGATCAAAGGAAATTTTGTCTTAAGACATAACACCTTATAAAATGATATAAACATTTTATATATATTTGTAAATCATTTTTGGTAATGCTATATTAAACCACAAAGATATGATTTCAAATTTCCAACCAAAAAGGGCAAATTTTATCCAGAAAAACTTTTCAAACGTTCAGGAGGGCGGCCCCCTTAATTTTACTAGGCGGCCCCCTTAATGATTAAGGGGACCGGCCTATAATTAAGGGGACCGGCACGCTCCCGAACAGTAAAATCTAGCTCTATAAATACTGGATCATTTTACACATTTTTCTCACCTTTTTGCACTAAAAACTTTCTGATCTAAACATCATTCTCCATCTTCTAAAAATCCTTTGATCTTATATACTTTGATCTTTGTTTCAAAGTGACTCAAGCCTCAACACTCAAGTGCAAAGAGAAGAATACTTCTACTAGAAGTATTACAACTTAATTAGTATCATCTTGCTATCTAAGTTGTTTGGTTGTTTCATCTTGTTGATCTTTCATACTTTGGTGAATAAGGTGTATGTATTAGTTTGCTAGATTTAGTTGTAGAATCTAGAATTATTGTAAGTGTGTAGTGGAAGTTGAAGTGAAGAAGTAGTGTTGGATAATAGTGAAGATAGGAGAAAGTGGCAATAGTGACTAGTAGTGAAGAAAGTGAAGCTTTCAAGTGGAGAAGACTTGAAGACATTAGTTGATTGAAGTTGTGAAGACATTGGTGCTTTGAAGTTGTGAAGTTGCAAGACATTGAAGTTGTGAAGAATTTTGTGAAGGCGTGAAGATACTAGTGGTGTGAAGACTTATTGAAGAAGTCAAAGGTGTGAAGAAATTGTGGTGTGTTATTTGGTGTGAGATTGGTTCTAGCTACGATTAGAACTCGACATCTTGCTTTGTGTCGTTAATTGGTGTAAGCATTTGGTGTGTACGGTTTTCTCCGCCATAAGGGAGGTTATTGACTTAGTGAAGAAAACTCTCGAGTTCGGTGCTCGGGGAGTGGAGTAGGGCAAGGAAGGTGTTCTTGTAGCCGAACCACTATAAATCCTTTGTCTCTCGGTTTGATCTTTCCATCCCTCATTCTTTACTTGTTTACTTACTTGCCTTCTCATATATTATTATTATTGTGTGTTGTGCATATATTGGTTTCACATAAAGATCAAACTAGGTTCCATTCAAAACATTAATTATACATTAGTAAATTAAAGTATATACAATCACTAAAACACATATACACATATAAATACAAACTTATATTTAAGTGAGATATATGAAATTATAATTTCTATTTAACACTTTAAATAAGAAGTATTTATGTGACATATGTGAATTAATTTGTATCTATACTTTAGCTTCAAAGGTTTTTACAAACTACCATTAATTAACTGAAAGCAAACTTTTATTAAAACGAAAAAGACGCAAAACTATTCAACCCCCCTTCTAGTTTTCCACAAGGTGCCCGCGCGATGCGAGGGCGGATTGTTGAGGTGAAGAGGAGGGAGGTGGGGTGGTGGAAAGTGGTTGTTGGGATGGTTGTTGAGGTGGTTATAAATTGTTGGGGGTGGTTGTTGAGGTAGTTATAAATTGTTGTTAGGGGTGTTGGGGGTGATTGTTAGAGGTGGTTGTTTCCATAATTAGTAAGTAAAAATCTAAATTTTTAAGCCTTTCTAATTATAGAATAGTCCCAAATACATTATATAGTAGTATAGATGATTAATAAATTTACCTTTGCACACAAAAAAAAAAAAAAAAAAAAAAAAAAAAAAAAAAAAAAAAAAGTTGCTTTGTTACAACAATTGACAGTTTCACTGTAGTAAGCACTTATACCTCAAGAACCCCCCCTCCCCCCCCCCCCCCCCCCCCCCCCCCCCCAAATCAAAACAGAAGATTAATGTCACTTTTCCTCTTCCAAATATAGGACCTTTCGTTGTTCGGCTCTTAATCGTTAGTTTCCTTAACCAAGTTTCATATCATTATGGATTTGTAAAGTCAAATTTTTGACTTTGGAAGTTAAACATAAGCATGTACTATGTAGTAGTGCAAACTCAAGGTTAATCAGTTTTTCGCTAACTACTCCAATGCGATTAACATCACATCACAATACCCCATTTCATCATGTTTAATCACTATCTTTCTGTTACTAATCTCGCCACAGAGCTCAATTTGCATAAACCAGTTACCGTTCTTGTTTTTCCTGATGATGCTCTAACCAAATTATTAGGCAACGAACCATATCTCAAACATTCATCAATAAGTTTATTTGGGCGAGATGTTCTAGGACAAATGTAGACGTTAATAGAAATGTTTAATTTTGAATAAGTATTTTGTAAGCAACGAAACATGCTGGCTACATGAGTTTTAGAAGAAATTAAATTTTCAAGAAACAAGCCCTCGCCATCTACGCAACAAACTGTTCTATGAAACAAGTCATTTCAATCTATTGTATATGATGAACTATTTATTATATTAATTGAGTCATTCAAAGCACCCTGGTTTGGAGATGTGTAGTAAAAAAACTGCAATACTCAGTAGGTCAAGTTGACTGATCAATTTAGAATACTCATTAGAGAAGTAAAGTATGATTGTCAATAAAAAAAGTTAACTTTATAGTGATGAAGGTAGAGTAGTATATGGCTAAATATAAACTATATCTGATGTTTAAACTGAGATTGGAGGGGTGAGCCAGGCTAAGGCTGTAGTGCAACACCGAAGCAGCTCGCAAAGACCGCAATAGCAAGCTATTGTGATGGATCTTTCCCCATAAAAAATAAGATTAATATCGAGTGAGCCGATGGCTCACATATCATATATTAAACTGATAAGAACAAATACTACACTTGATCTTAGCCAAAAGGCCGAGAAAGTTATGCTTGATTAATACATGGGAGTTCGCTTTTACAGCCTCTGCCATCTTGCATGCTGCCTTCTCTATGGAGATGTGAGATGCATCTAAGTGAACCATAAGTCATTTAACTATAGCCTTCAATTCTAAACTCAGCTGCATAAATCACATAACTCGCCACTGGTGCTCCTTGATTAGAAGATATGTAGTTGCCGACCTGAATTTGGAGCAACCGATGTTATTTCAAAGTCAAGTTTTTTAATTAACAGCTTAAGACATCTTTCACACATAATGAAAGTATGATCCTTTTCTTATCTTAGTTAGCATATTCGTTTAGGTAAGTGGCTGTGTCTGCGAGTTTGTAAAGATATACACAATCAATTGAAAGTTTCCATTTAACAACAATATTTGTCAATTTAGTAGTAACTAGTTACAAAGCTTTTCACCACAAACTGATAAGGACACTGATAGGAGTAAGGCTACTCCTAAACCAAAGCAAGGTTACCAGAAGAAACAATATATCAAACTGAGGTTACTTGTTTGTGTCGATACTTCTAAGTAATCCTACAAGTAACCTTACTTCTTTTTAGAGTCGCTTTACGTTTAAGTTGTGTCTTTTATTTTTTAGTTTCCTTATTTTTATTTATTCTAGAATAATTAAGTTATCTTGTTTTACAAGATTAGTTTTCCTACAAATATAGGGCTTATTATCATTGTAATTCATTCCTGGAAATCATTAATAAACTGTGTTTTAAAGTCTATCTCTTGTTTTGGGTTTTATTCCCACAAGGTGCGCCTTCGTTATCACCCTTGGATTAGGGTTTATCTAAATACGATTCCGCGCGTCCTGCGTCACAAACAATTTAGGATATGTGAAATACTCATCTAGTCATCTTGGTCTCGAAAGTGACATCTTTTAACTTCTCTAATTTATGGGACTCCCTAACAATGCTTAAATTCGACCCAATGAGACATGTCTCGGTGGATTGAATTAACCAAGAAAAATACATATCCCATATCTCCTCACTCTTATTTAACTAGACCCCATCCCTCGCTTTGACCATTCACCATATGTAGGGGTTAACTAATGGTCCATCAAAGATAAATACCATCTCAATAGCTGCAAGCATTCACAAGTCCAAACCACAGTCTACTCAGATTATGAACAAGCAACAAAGAAATAGGCAATGTGTAATGAGATCTTGTAATAATGTTTAGAGTTCAAAAGTTAGTTAAAAGTCAAAGTTAGGAAGGATGTTAGTCAAACTTCTATTCTGTATATATACTTGTACTACTCATTTCATAATGTAAGAAATCATTTTATACAATAACACTTTCTCATTTTCCTCTCACTGGTTCTTGATTTCAACTCTCATTATGGTATCAGAGCCACCACCTCCGGTGGCCTGTAACCATTTCTAACAAACTCACAACCACTCTAACAAACTCCGGCAACAATAGTTGCCACTAAACCACCACAACTCCGCCATAACCACCACAAAATTCCGCCAATATCACCATCAATCCATCACAAATTTCATTATAATCATCACAAATAACATTTCAACAATCAAGAACAACCAGTCAATCACCAATTCAATCAAATATCAATTAATCACTTAACAATGGCACCTTCAACCACCAATCGAAACCATAACATCAATGGTGATCAAGAAAACATCAACTTGAATCAAAACACCACAAATTTGAATCAAAACACAGCAGAAACTCATAATTCCACTACTGATATCAATTCCCCCAATCATCCATTATACCTACATCCAAATGATCATCCAGGATTGATCTTAATCTCCAAGAAACTCACTGGATTAGATAATTACAGCTCATGGAAGAGAAGCATGATGATTGCACTGAATGCAAAGAACAAATAGAAGGTTGTTACTGGTGAGTATGGGGAACCAAGCAGTGACTCAGATGAAAGGGCAATGTGGGAAAGAACCAATGATATGATCATTTCTTGGATCTTGAATACCATTTCTGATCAGATAAGTAACAATTTGAATTTCATTACTACTGCATCTGATTTGTGGAATGAACTGTTTGAACACTATGCTCAATTAGATGGACATAGGATCTTTCAGTTAGTCAATGATATTGTGAGCTTGAAACAACAAAACAGTAGTTTGGGATGAGCATGATGCTTTAGAAGCACCCTATCTGTGTAACTGTGTATGCAATTGTGAAAATGGTAAGAATAATGGAAATAGGAACAGAGGAAAAGATTAATTCAGTTTCTTATGGGTTTAGATGAGTGCTATTCTAACCTTAGAGGTCAAATCCTGTTGTTGCAACCTTTACCCACAGTTGCTAAGGCCTATAGCATGATTAGGCAGGAAGAAAAGCAAAGGGAAGGTATCTTGCCAAAACCTCTAGGATCCACAGCATTTACAGCTCACTCAAACCCAACCAACACCAACAGAATTAGTAACTCAAACAGAAATGTCAATTCACAATCTCAACCAAAACCACAGAATGGGAGAAGAAGTACATTTAAGGCTGGAGTGTATTGCACCAATTGTAGCAAAGAAGGACACACAAGTGATGAATGTTATAGGCTAAAAGGCTATCTAATAGGACACCCTCTGCATGGCAAATACAAGCCTCCCATCACTAGATCAGTGAATGAAAACAGAGGAACTAGAGCTGTGTACTCTATTCAGAGCAATGATGCAGGGCCTTCCACTAGCCAAGAACAAGCAGAAGCCAAAAATGGGAATGAGTCAGTCTTTGGGAAGATGGATCAGCTCCAAAATCAGCTCAACCAAGTGATGCTAATGATGCAACAGTGCTAGCAGAACCCTCCATCTGGTATTGTCAACTTGATGAGGCGAAAAAAGATCCGTTTTTAGGGGGTCATTTTAGCCGGAATTGGAATTTATTTGATCAAATATTGCCCTAAATCGTTCCTTTTGTGATTTTAGGTGTTTGGAAGTGAATTCTGGAAAAGGAAGCATTTTGGACGTTTTTGGAGCATAAAAGTGAAGAAAACGGCAAAGTCTTAATTTTTCTTGCCGGGAACAGTACCTGACGGCGTCAAGAGCAATTTTATGACGGCGTCAAGAGCAATTTTGGTGACGGCCCAGAGAAAACGTGACGGCGTCATAACAAGGCCGTCAAGAGTAAAAGTGGTGACGGCCCAGAGCAGAAATACACACGACGGCGTCAGATCTGGATCTAGGCAGTCCGAGAATTTTATTGGCGGCGAGATGAAGACGTCAGAACTTTCTTCTTGACGCCGTCACCTCATGAAATCTATATATACTTTTCTAATTTTCATTCATAAGTGTGTAACTTGAGAGGAGAATTTTAGGGTCGAACTTAATAAACCCTAACATGACTTTTTTAGTATTTTCAAGGGTTTTCACCCCTTGAAACCCTTCATGTTAAATTGAGGTAAGTATCCTTTCAATTCATTCAATATGTCTATGTGTTGTTTCAATATATCTTACGCTTGTCTTAATTTTAACATGCTAGGCTAGATCTCTTGTGTGTTTGCTTAGATGTAATGAAACCTAGATGTTGATTATAGGTTGATTGCTTGTTTATAGTTGTAATGGATGAATGATTTCAATGTTAGGCTTAAGAAAACTGGCAGATCTCCATTGTGTAACTTGCTTGAACGTCTTAAGAAACATGAACCGATGTGTACTAGGTTTTTATGGTTGTATTTAATGCATGAGCGAATTCTAGTGATCCCATGTTAGGAGCTTCTTGCAGGCTCGACATAGGAGTGAAGTAGGAGCTTATAGAACTGGGGAAGTAAGTACGCCACCCCATGATTGGTATTAAGGAATATAACCCATCATCCACGCAACTGTAACAAGTAATTAACCTGTAAAAGATATCTAGGGAGTAGTAAAATCTAAGTAAATACAATTCTCCCATATATTGTTCACACCACATTAGTAATTAGTTTTATTTTCATTTTTGTCATTTTATTTTGATTGCATCTTAGTTATTGGGTTAGTGATGTGTAACACCCCCAAAAGTCGTTTTTAACAGCGGAAGACTTAACATGTCAGCGGGAGACTTTCGGGGTATTACTTCGAGGATCTTTGTCACAATCATAGTAGACAACACAAAGTGAAGTATTAAAGTTAAATTTATTTTAAAATACCAAATATCTGGGATACATAACATTATTAAGTCAAGAACGTGTTTTATTCTGAAGGAAAATAAGTAGTTTATTATGGTTCTTGTCATGCTTTTGCCCACTCCGTGCCATCCAGATCCATCTTGTTTAGTTACCTGAGATAAACATGCTAAAGTCAACATAAAGTTGAGTGATATTCATAGGTTTGAGTTTAAGAGTTTAATCACAAGTTACGAATGTATTGTAATCACATACAATCAATATGTTAAGAAAATTTAATGTTCCTGTTATTGCCTTAAGCTCATGATACTCAACGATTAACAGCCAATCATAAATATGAATTATGATGGTAAGTAATAGGCCCCCAAAGATAGGTATTTGTCAATAACCTATTTATAAGAACAATAAAGTGCGCCTGGTGTTTTCTCCAACAACCAAACGAGGATTGTTAATCACTAATAGTACTATTCACAATTATTTACGTTCACCCTTCAGGTGATTAAGGTTCATGATAGAGGGACTTCTGACAATAGTAACTTAAGCTAATAACATTTGCCTGACGGTATTTCAATACCCGGTATAAAAGACTTGTGATCGAGTTTTAAGCATGTATCTCCCCACGGGAAAATAGTTAAAGAGTGGGCTATGAAATCACCTTAGTAGTACAGTGGTATCGTAGTCTCAACAAAGCAAGGAAATGGCTTCACACAACACAACCTAAAAGATAATGCAAGTTTCAGTTAATAGTCTAAATCTGGTTTTATCGCGAATACTTGTTATTTAGTTACGAATAAATCTCGTGTTTGTTTAAGTGTTTTAAGTTTAAAAACAACGTTATATATAATTATATCTCGTAAGTAAAAATATCGATGATTGATATAAAGTTAGTTTTTGTAATAGAAATAAACGTATCGTTTTACAAGAATAATTACGTATTTATATCGTTTAAATTTGATTATCGTTATATATGTTTTATTCGTATTATATATATATATATAATAAGTTACGTTTTATTATTTATCGTTTTAACATATATTCAAATATATATATATAAGTAAAAATATATATAAAGTTTTTATTAAAATCAATATTACCATTCAATCCTTCATGTTTCTCAATTTTACACTTTTTACCCTTAACGGAAAATATTTACGCCGTTAGTCCAAAAATTATATATATTTACATTTTTGGTCCAAATATCAAATATTTACATTTATTATCTCTAAGTTTCAGTATTTACAGTTTATACCCTTTAAAAAAAATAGTTTTTATACTTTTCACCCAAGTTTACAATTTTGGCAATTCTAGTCCCTAGTGTTCGTACATTTGCAAAAATGGTCCAATCTTTACCAAATTCAAAACTTAACATTTTTATTAGTTCAATAAGCTCAAAACATTTAGAAAAGTTTAGTTTGATAGCTTATTAGCTTATTCTTAGCTTATTTCGTTTCTTGGGCTTAACGATCCAACATTAAGGGCCCGTTAAGGTTTTGTGATCCAATGGGCTTACGAAAGGTTTGGGCCTGACCTTGGACTCATTTTAGGATACTAAAAACACTGGTGTTGGGCTCCCAGGCCCAGTGTATCACATAAGCTTAGTGGGCTTAACATAAGCCCACGTAGCTTATATAAGTTTTCTAAAAATCTGGTTTTTGGTCGAGACAAAAGGGTCGAGTAAAGTGGTTATACGAGCTAGTTAGGTCAAATGAAAAGCGTTCTCTAATTGTTTACCAAGGTGACAATGGGGTCGAGCAATAAAATGAACATGTCATGTGTCGAATTTTTAAATGACGCGACCAAAGTAAACGTTCCAACTTTATTTCACAAAACAGTTTCATAGCTAAAATATTCTAAGTGTTTTGAAATGACACGAATGGGTCAAGTGACCTCCTAAACGTGTCGAATATATTAGTTTAAACGTTAGTTTTAGGTTCAAAAGTTTATATCACTCGTTTGTCATTATGTTGGACAATTAGAATGTCGAATAATATGGTCATGTCACGTTTGTATATAACGAATTAAATGAGGCAAAGTGAACGTGCAAAACTTTATAATAACGAAAATAGAATATAACAAAGGAACTCCAAGTGCTCACCTCACCTCAAAATAGGTGGTTTAAATGGTTCGTAGGGATCGAGTTTGGTTCAAGGAGGATTGTAGCGTGGTTCACGGCACACCAAGGTTCAAGTAGACTCCAAGCTTGCTTCCTAGGTTCTCTTCTAAGCGTGGCTCTCCTAGCAATCCCTTCGTCCCTCCATAGCTCCTTTTCGTTATTTATTTTAGTGGTATGGTATGTATGAGTGTATGAAGTGATGTGGTTTGCATGTAAAGCTTATATAGGCTGCATTTTGAATGTGTATGGACAAGATAAGTTCACAAGGATGGAGGTGGCACGCTAGGTGAATAGTGACGCCACAAATCTAAACCAATCGAGTATTTACATAGCCAAGATCTCGTGTGATTGTTCCTGCTCACTCCTGACGCATACTTACATTCACATTGTTCATTTAGATGGGATTGGAGAGCAATGGGTGGTGCTAAGGGATGTATTGACACGTTTTGAGTTATCTTGTAACATGGCTTTCGAGTTTTACTTTGGGCAAAATTTAGGTAGTAAACGAGCGACTCATATTGTAAACTTGGTCATTCTTAATTCCTTGTTAGCTCGTAATTTAAGTTATGTAAAAATATGTGTGTGTTATGTGTCGAATTTATAGGATAATAGGGGTGTTCCTTGGCTCGCTCGCAAAACAAACAAAGAAAAGAAAAAATTTCATAAGGGTGAGTTTTGGGTTTTTAAGCCCTTTGGGCTTGCGTTTGTTTTTGGCCCAGCAGAAGAAAGAAAACAAAATGAAAAAAAAGGTCCGTTTGGTATTTATGCTAGAAAGTGGGGCCCATTTAAGACGTGGGGTCCACATAGAAATTTTAGGGAGTCGGGATAAGTTCAAGTAATAATAGTGAGCAATCTCGGGAATTTTCGTAGGTTCCGGAATATATAATTATTGTACGTTATAGATAACGAAACGTATATTATAAAATATAAATGTTTTTATTATATATATATTCGCGATAATTTAGACTATCTAGGTTTGTGTGCAAGCAACGTTTCTAAGCAAAAGATAATTCACAATTTACCGTTGTGAATTATATATAAAAAAAAATTTTGTCATACGTAAAAGTGGGTATTTAAATAACGTAACATCTTGTAGGTATTTACTAACCGTTGGGAAAATCTCGAGAGGCTACATGATGTGCGTAGGGTTGCACCAAGCTTTACCTCTCGAGGGATCTCGAGAAGCTTACAACCCTCACCAGGCAGTGTACCTGATCGATGTAGTATAGTATAATGAAAAGTACCGGGGGATTGATCGTTCAGCTAGGAGGGTTGCCAAGGGTGTCTATGAGAAGAGGTGCGGGTACTTGGTGTGAAACTGGTCCTCGCGTTCCCAAGTATACTCTGGTCCTCGTTTAGAGTCCCATCGAACTTTTATGATAGGGATACGGTTTTGTTTCAGTTGTTTGACTTCTCTATCCATGATTTCTACTGGTTCCTCGGTAAAAACGAGTTTGTCATCAAGTTGTCATTCTTTCAATGGAATGACCAAAGATTCATCGGATAAACACTTCTTGAGATTTGACACATGGAAAGTGTTGTGAATTCTACTAAGTTCCTTGGGTAGTTCAAGTTTATATGCCATGGGTCCAATTCTTTCTAGGATTTTGAATGGACCGATGTATCTTGGGTTTAACTTTCCCCTCTTTCCGAATCGTATCATTCCTCTCCATGGTGATACTTTTAACATAACTTTATCTCCAATCTGAAATTCCATGGGTTTTCTCTTTAGGTCGGCGTAACTTTTCTGTCGGTCTCTAGCGGTTTGTAAACGTTGTTTGATTTTTATGATTTTCTCGGTTGTCTCATGAACTAGATCCGGTCCTGTGAGTTGTACTTCTCCGACTTCTGCCCAGCAAACGGGCGATCTACACTTTCTACCGTAAAGTGCTTCGAATGGTGCTGCCTTGATACTGGTATGATAACTGTTGTTGTATGAGAATTCTGCTAATGGTAAGTGTTTGTCCCAACCTTTTCCGAAGTCTATAACACAAGCGCGTAGCATATCTTCTAAGGTTTGTATTGTTCTCTCACTTTGACCATCGGTTTGTGGGTGATAGGCTGTGCTCATATCCAGCTTTGTTCCTAAAGCTTTTTGTAATGATTTCCAAAAATGAGACGTGAAACGACTGTCACGATCTGATATAATGGAAATCGGCACTCCATGTCGTGATACAATTTCCTTCAGATATACCTGAGCAAGCGTGTTCATTTTATCAGTTTCTTTGATTGGTAGGAAATGAGCTGACTTGGTGAGACGATCAACGATAACCCATATCGTATCGTAGCCAGTAGAAGTTTTGGGAAGTTTGGTGATGAAGTCCATTGTAATACGTTCCCATTTCCACATGGGGAGTTCAGGTTGGGTGAGTAATCCGGAGGGTTTCTGGTATTCTGCTTTTACTCTTGAACATGTTAGACATTTACTGACGTACTCAGCGATGTCGGCTTTCATGTTCGGCCACCAATATAGTTTCTTAAGATCTTGGTACATCTTGTCGGAACCTGGGTGAATGGAGTATTTTGACTTGTGAGACTCATGTATGATAAGGTTACGAATACCTCCGAAGAGAGGAATCCAGCTTCTTTCCTTGAAACAAAGCATTCCATTTGATCTTTTCACAAATCCGTTTTCGTTTTCCTGCATACCAAAAATCTTTTCAATTGGTCGATTTTCTTTCTTGAGAGCCTCGCTCTGGGCGATAATGATTTGTGTTGGAAGGGGTGAACAAATAGTCATGCCTAACGATCTAACCCTGAGAGGTTTTTGTCTTTCTTTTCGGCTTAATGCATCTGCTACTACATTAGCCTTTCCTGGGTGATAACGGATTTCACAATCATAATCACTAAGCAATTCTAACCAACGGCGTTGTCTCATGTTTAAATCCTTTTGATCTAGGATGTGTTGAAGACTTTTGTGATCTGTAAACACGATACACTTGGTGCCGTATAGATAGTGTCTCCATAATTTAAGAGCGAATACTATTGCTCCTAGTTCTAGATCATGGGTTGTGTAATTTTCCTCATGTTTCTTCAGTTGACGTGAGGCATATGCTATTACCTTATCCCGTTGTATCAAAACTGCACCTAAACCATGGTACGAAGCGTCACAATATAGCACGAAATCTTTGCTTCCTTCTGGCAATGCTAGTATTGGAGCTTCACAAAGCTTTTGTTTTAACAGTTGGAAGGCTGATTCTGCTTCTTGTCCCCAAACGTACTTTTCGTTCTTTTGGGTCAACTTGGTCAATGGTTTTGAGATTTTAGAGAAACCTTCAATAAATCTCCGGTAGTAACCTGCAAGACCTAAAAATTGACGTACTTCTGTGGGAGTTGTAGGTGATGACCATTCTTTAACTGCCTCTATCTTTGCTGGATCCACGTGGATACCTTGACTACTGATTATGTGTCCCAAAAATTGCACCGTGGGAATCCAAAAGTCGCATTTTGAAAATTTTGCGTACAACTTTTCCTTCCTAAGTAACTCTAGGATTGTTCTCAAATGATTGGCATGTTCCTCTTTGTTACGAGAGTAGATCAGAATGTCGTCAATGAATACTATCACGAATTTGTCCAAATATGGCTTGCATACTCGGTTCATTAGGTCCATAAACACAGCGGGTGCGTTCGTTAGACCAAATGGCATTACCTGAAATTCATAGTGTCCATAACGGGTTCTGAAGGCTGTCTTGGGAATATCTTCTTCCCGAACTCTCAATTGATGGTATCCCGACCTTAGATCAATCTTCGAGTATACACTCGATCCTTGTAATTGATCAAACAAATCGTCTATTCTAGGTAAAGGATATCGGTTCTTTATAGTGAGTTTGTTTAACTCTCGGTAATCTATGCACATTCGGAATGATCCGTCTTTCTTTTTAACAAATAGAACTGGGGCTCCCCAAGGTGATGAACTTGGTCTAATGAAACCTTTATCGGATAATTCCTTTAGTTGTTCCGATAGTTCCTCCATTTCGGAAGGTGCCAACCTGTAAGGTGCTTTTGCTACTGGTGCCGCTCCAGGCACTAGTTCAATTTGGAACTCTACTTGACGAGTCGGTGGAAGACCGGGTAGATCTTCAGGAAATACTTCGGGTAATTCCTTAACGATAGGTACGTCTTTAAGTTGTTTCTCGGTTAACTTACTTTCTGTCACCTGAACCATGAATACATGACATCCTTCGTTCATGTATTTTATCATTCTGAGGCATGAGATGATTCCGTATCGGTTTTTATTCTTGTCGCCATGGATAACGAGGGTTTCATTCTTAAAAGGAATGTGTATGGCTTTCTCGTCACAATGAATCTTAGCATGATGTTTGGATAACCAATCCATTCCGATGATAGCATCAAAACTACCGAGTTGGACAGGCATCAGGTCAATAGGAAAGGATTCTCCTACGAGGGTTAAGGTACAATCTTTTAAAATAGAGTTGGTGCTAATTAAGTTCCCATTGGCCATTTCTATCTCGTATGTGGTGTTTAGCTTAGAAGGGTTAGAGTTAATGAAAGGGGCAAACGTATCTGATACGAAGCTCTTATCTGCTCCAGAATCAAATAATACTCTAGCATTATGATGATTTAATAAGAACGTACCCGTGACAACGTCGGGGTTTTGTGGTTCATTTTCATTTCCCATCACGTATGCTCTTGCTCGTGCAGTGTTCTGACCATTTCCTTTTGGACAACGATTCTTGAAGTGTCCGGTTTCTCCGCATGAGTAACATGTTGGTGCATTTGGTTGTAGGTTGCTGCCGGTAGCAGGGGTCCTACAATCTTTTGTGGCATGACCTATCCTTTGGCATTTATGGCATTTTACTGTACAAGCACCATTGTGATGGAGCTTGCATCGATTGCACTGCGGCTTATTACCTTGATATCCATTGCCATTGGTTGCCGTAAATATCTTAGGGGGTTCTTGTCGTTGGTTCTGTTGTTGGCGATGTGGGTTCTTGTTTTGGTGTTGTTGTTGGTTGATCCTGTTGTAGTTGTTGTTGTTGTGGTGATGGTTGTTGTTGCGATGGCCGTTGTGGTAGTGATTGTGGTTTTGATGGTGGGTGGTTCTCCTGTCATCGAGCTTTCTTTTGAGTTCGTTGCACTTGATTTCGCGGTCTAGGAGTTTTTGTGCTAACTCCATTGCGACTTCTAGTGATGGTGGGTTGGATGCTGTGACATTTCCTTCAATATTCCGGGGAAGACCTTCAATATACTTCTCCAGAATTTTCTCTAAATCTGGTACGATAGAAGGACATAATGCCATTAGCTCGTGGAATCTCCTGTTGTAAGCCCTAAGATCGATTCCTTTGACCGCAAGGATATGGAATTCGTCTTCTAGTTTCCTTATTTCGGATCGAGGACAGTACTTCTTTAGGATCTTGGCTTTGAATTCCGTCCAAGAGAGTCGGTACGCTGCTTCTGTACCTAAAGTTTGAGTTGTAGCGGTCCACCATGACAAGGCGTCATCCATTAAGGTTCCTGTGGCAAATGTGACCCTGTTGTTTTCTGAGCATCCACTCCTTTGGAATGCCGTTTCGCATCTCTCGAACCAATGGGCAAGTTTAGTTATCCCTTCAGTACCCATGAAGTAAGTTGGCTGACAAGCCATAAAGTCTTTATAGGTACATTGGCGAGGTGCGGGAGCAACATTTCTTGCCGGTTGTGCGTTAGCATTTGCTTGTTCGGCTAAGGCTGCATTGATTCCATTGGTGATTGCTTGTTGGATCTCTTCCGGGGTCATGGTTGCTGCTGAGGTAGTGGTCACGGTTCTCTTAGGTGCCATATTCCTAAAAATGAGAATATATTTTCAGAATTTTCATAATAACCATCTTGTGTTAGACTATTTAGTAACATCAATAGGTTCAAAGTTATAATAGTGTCACATATATCACGATGCAATATACGATATCATAACACTTATGAAAATAAAGCAAACATAACATCATTGATTAGATTGTCGTTTTGAGTTTACATCACTTATTTATTCTTGTTGACATATCTTCTAGGACATTCAAATACAAGTTATTACTGTGATGTGGGTGAGGCTACGTCGACAATCTATGGCATTCTAGGGTTTTCCTTGGTTATCATCAAGACGACGTTCTAGTTCCTGAATTTTGGCGGCCATGGTTTCTATGATTTGGTCTCGGTCTCTCTCCCTAGCTTGTGTTTCTTGTTGTGCACGTCGCAGAGACATGACTTGGGCTCTTGTGGTGTCGAGGGCTTGATCGATGTCACACATGATGTCCTTGTTTATGGTGTTAGCGGAGCAAAGTAATCCGATGAATTCCATAGCTTCACCGAATTGGGTACTTAGTTGTTCGATCATGGTTCCCATCTCTAGGTGTCCCATCACAAGTTGTTCTATCTCAGCTGACATGACTTCTATTAGTTCATTAGGGATGTTGTTCACCAAGGTGGCTATGGCATCTAACCTGTCTTCATGTCTTACTAACCTAGCTGCCAAGAGTGGTATGGTATGGTGAATGGGTTCTCCAGTGACTGGAAGGACCTTGGATGCAGCAAATGATGATCTTTCACCAAGTTCTCTGTTGGTGGGAGTACCTTCTTGAGATCTCCAATACTTAAGGATTGGTAGTAGAAATGACCATTTGCGAGCATTGACCCGCTTACGAGCCTTATGGTTGGTTCTTGCATAATAGTAAGGATCTGAGGAGGTAGGACGAATCTGGTAATTCCTTGGTTGATAAGGCAGAGGAGTACTAGAAGTTTTCACAGGTGGTGGACTGTTGATTGTTACTGGTACAGTAGTAGTCTGCTGATAAAATATACTAGGTAGTATCACTGGTTCTGCAGTTGGAGCAACTTCCTTTTTCCATTTAGTATCATCCCAGATGTCTTTTTCTTCAGCATATGAAAGAGCTTTTCCAGCAGTGGCTGGTTCATAAGGCTGGAATGGAGAAGTTTGCTTACTGCGTCTGATTGGACCAGATGATGCTTGAGGTGAAGTAAAGGATTGCTGACTTTCCCTATTCTTGTCTGTTGTAGGTGACACAGTCATTGGAGCAAGTGTTGGTACAATAGGTGTAGAGCTCTCAGTTTCCGAATCCGATAACAACACAATGAAGTTGGGTTTGGAAGACATGGTACTGTAATAATCTCGATTAGTAAACATAGTTATTAGCAAAATCATAGCATGTAAGCATATATCAAGTTATATAAGTAAGAAATAATGAGAAGTAACTTTTCTACCAGATGTTGGAATGTAGGCACGGAGGGCATGAAGTGGTATTTTGTAAAAACGGTCCAATTAAAGTGTAGTTATAGTCCAATGTTTAAAAACATCTGGTTCTCTATAACCGTGGCTCTGATACCAATCTGTAACACCCCCAAAAGTCATTTTTAACAGCGGAAGACTTAACATGTCAGCGGGAGACTTTCGGGGTATTACTTCGAGGATCTTTGTCACAATCATAGTAGACAACACAAAGTGAAGTATTAAAGTTAAATTTATTTTAAAATACCAAATATCTGGGATACATAACATTATTAAGTCAAGAACGTGTTTTATTCTGAAGGAAAATAAGTAGTTTATTATGGTTCTTGTCATGCTTTTGCCCACTCCGTGCCATCCAGATCCATCTTGTTTAGTTACCTGAGATAAACATGCTAAAGTCAACATAAAGTTGAGTGATATTCATAGGTTTGAGTTTAAGAGTTTAATCACAAGTTACGAATGTATTGTAATCACATACAATCAATATGTTAAGAAAATTTAATGTTCCTGTTATTGCCTTAAGCTCATGATACTCAACGATTAACAGCCAATCATAAATATGAATTATGATGGTAAGTAATAGGCCCCCAAAGATAGGTATTTGTCAATAACCTATTTATAAGAACAATAAAGTGCGCCTGGTGTTTTCTCCAACAACCAAACGAGGATTGTTAATCACTAATAGTACTATTCACAATTATTTACGTTCACCCTTCAGGTGATTAAGGTTCATGATAGAGGGACTTCTGACAATAGTAACTTAAGCTAATAACATTTGCCTGACGGTATTTCAATACCCGGTATAAAAGACTTGTGATCGAGTTTTAAGCATGTATCTCCCCACGGGAAAATAGTTAAAGAGTGGGCTATGAAATCACCTTAGTAGTACAGTGGTATCGTAGTCTCAACAAAGCAAGGAAATGGCTTCACACAACACAACCTAAAAGATAATGCAAGTTTCAGTTAATAGTCTAAATCTGGTTTTATCGCGAATACTTGTTATTTAGTTACGAATAAATCTCGTGTTTGTTTAAGTGTTTTAAGTTTAAAAACAACGTTATATATAATTATATCTCGTAAGTAAAAATATCGATGATTGATATAAAGTTAGTTTTTGTAATAGAAATAAACGTATCGTTTTACAAGAATAATTACGTATTTATATCATTTAAATTTGATTATCGTTATATATGTTTTATTCGTATTATATATATATATATATATAATAAGTTACGTTTTATTATTTATCGTTTTAACATATATTCAAATATATATATATATAAGTAAAAATATATATAAAGTTTTTATTAAAATCAATATTACCATTCAATCCTTCATGTTTCTCAATTTTACACTTTTTACCCTTAACGGAAAATATTTACGCCGTTAGTCCAAAAATTATATATATTTACATTTTTGGTCCAAATATCAAATATTTACATTTATTATCTCTAAGTTTCAGTATTTACAGTTTATACCCTTTAAAAAAAATAGTTTTTATACTTTTCACCCAAGTTTACAATTTTGGCAATTCTAGTCCCTAGTGTTCGTACATTTGCAAAAATGGTCCAATCTTTACCAAATTCAAAACTTAACATTTTTATTAGTTCAATAAGCTCAAAACATTTAGAAAAGTTTAGTTTGATAGCTTATTAGCTTATTCTTAGCTTATTTCGTTTCTTGGGCTTAACGATCCAACATTAAGGGCCCGTTAAGGTTTTGTGATCCAATGGGCTTACGAAAGGTTTGGGCCTGACCTTGGACTCATTTTAGGATACTAAAAACACTGGTGTTGGGCTCCCAGGCCCAGTGTATCACATAAGCTTAGTGGGCTTAACATAAGCCCACGTAGCTTATATAAGTTTTCTAAAAATCTGGTTTTTGGTCGAGACAAAAGGGTCGAGTAAAGTGGTTATACGAGCTAGTTAGGTCAAATGAAAAGCGTTCTCTAATTGTTTACCAAGGTGACAATGGGGTCGAGCAATAAAATGAACATGTCATGTGTCGAATTTTTAAATGACGCGACCAAAGTAAACGTTCCAACTTTATTTCACAAAACAGTTTCATAGCTAAAATATTCTAAGTGTTTTGAAATGACACGAATGGGTCAAGTGACCTCCTAAACGTGTCGAATATATTAGTTTAAACGTTAGTTTTAGGTTCAAAAGTTTATATCACTCGTTTGTCATTATGTTGGACAATTAGAATGTCGAATAATATGGTCATGTCACGTTTGTATATAACGAATTAAATGAGGCAAAGTGAACGTGCAAAACTTTATAATAACGAAAATAGAATATAACAAAGGAACTCCAAGTGCTCACCTCACCTCAAAATAGGTGGTTTAAATGGTTCGTAGGGATCGAGTTTGGTTCAAGGAGGATTGTAGCGTGGTTCACGGCACACCAAGGTTCAAGTAGACTCCAAGCTTGCTTCCTAGGTTCTCTTCTAAGCGTGGCTCTCCTAGCAATCCCTTCGTCCCTCCATAGCTCCTTTTCGTTATTTATTTTAGTGGTATGGTATGTATGAGTGTATGAAGTGATGTGGTTTGCATGTAAAGCTTATATAGGCTGCATTTTGAATGTGTATGGACAAGATAAGTTCACAAGGATGGAGGTGGCACGTTAGGTGAATAGTGACGCCACAAATCTAAACCAATCGAGTATTTACATAGCCAAGATCTCGTGTGATTGTTCCTGCTCACTCCTGACGCATACTTACATTCACATTGTTCATTTAGATGGGATTGGAGAGCAATGGGTGGTGCTAAGGGATGTATTGACACGTTTTGAGTTATCTTGTAACATGGCTTTCGAGTTTTACTTTGGGCAAAATTTAGGTAGTAAACGAGCGACTCATATTGTAAACTTGGTCATTCTTAATTCCTTGTTAGCTCGTAATTTAAGTTATGTAAAAATATGTGTGTGTTATGTGTCGAATTTATAGGATAATAGGGGTGTTCCTTGGCTCGCTCGCAAAACAAACAAAGAAAAGAAAAAATTTCATAAGGGTGAGTTTTGGGTTTTTAAGCCCTTTGGGCTTGCGTTTGTTTTTGGCCCAGCAGAAGAAAGAAAACAAAATGAAAAAAAAGGTCCGTTTGGTATTTATGCTAGAAAGTGGGGCCCATTTAAGACGTGGGGTCCACATAGAAATTTTAGGGAGTCGGGATAAGTTCAAGTAATAATAGTGAGCAATCTCGGGAATTTTCGTAGGTTCCGGAATATATAATTATTGTACGTTATAGATAACGAAACGTATATTATAAAATATAAATGTTTTTATTATATATATATTCGCGATAATTTAGACTATCTAGGTTTGTGTGCAAGCAACGTTTCTAAGCAAAAGATAATTCACAATTTACCGTTGTGAATTATATATAAAAAAAAATTTTGTCATACGTAAAAGTGGGTATTTAAATAACGTAACATCTTGTAGGTATTTACTAACCGTTGGGAAAATCTCGAGAGGCTACATGATGTGCGTAGGGTTGCACCAAGCTTTACCTCTCGAGGGATCTCGAGAAGCTTACAACCCTCACCAGGCAGTGTACCTGATCGATGTAGTATAGTATAATGAAAAGTACCGGGGGATTGATCGTTCAGCTAGGAATAGTGTCGCTAGGATTAGAAAACCTAAAGACTAGGTCTAGAGATGAGGGATGATTCTTTTTTGTATTTTTATATTTTTTTGAAAGCAAGTAAAAATCTCGGGTTTGAAGGATTTGGGCGGAATTAGTTGCTAGTCAACCAACCCAATACTAAAGATGCAATCAAAATGAAATACTAAAAATGAAATAAAACTAATTATACTAAATTTGTGAGCAATATGTGGGAGAAATGTGTTTACTTAGATTTCACTACTCTCTAGATATCTTTTACATGTTAATTACTTGTTATAGTTGCGTGGATGACGGATTGTATTCCTTAATACCATTCATGGGGTGGCATACTTACTTCCCCAATCCTATGAGTGCCTACTTCACTCCTATGTCGAGCCGGCTAAGAAGCTCCTAATATGGGATCATTAGAATTTACTCATGCATTAAATACAACCAATAAAACCTAGTACACATCGGTTCATGTTTCCTAAGACGTTCAAGCATGTTACCAATTGGAGATCTGCTAGTTTTCTTAAGCCTAACATTGAAATCATTCATCCAATACAACCATAAACAAGTAATCAACACATAATTAACATCTAGGTTTCATTAGATCTAAGCAAACACAAGATAGATCTAGCCTAGCATGTTGAAATCAAGACAAGCACAAGATATAGACAACCAACACATAGACATATTGATTGAATTAAGAGAAGACTTATCTTAATAGCACATGAAAGGGTTCAAGGGGTGAAAACCTTTGAAAAAGCTGTAAAATACGTACAAGGTTCGGCCCTAGGGTTTCTCCACAGAAGTTCCTCTCAATGAATGAAAATTAGAAAACTATATATAGATTTTGGAAGGTGACGGCGTCAAGAACAAAGGGCTGACGCCGTCATCTCACTGCCAAATAATTCCTCGGACTGCCTAGATCTGGATCTGACGCCGTCATGTATACTCCTTATGCAGGCCGTCATGATTTTAACTCTTGACGCTCTTCATGTGACGTCTTCAGGTTTCTTCTGGGTCGTCATGGACTTTACTCTTGACGCCGTCAAATACTTCCTTTTGATGCCGTCATACACTGTTCCCAGCATGGAAAATTAAGTCTTTGGCGTTTTCTTCACTTTTATGCTCCAAAAACGTCCGAATTGCTTCCTTTTCCAGATTTCTCTCCCAAAGTACCTAAAATCACAAAAGGAATGATTTAGGGCAATATTTGATCAAATAAATTCAATTCCGGGCTTAAATGACCCCCTAAAAGTGGTTCATTTTTCGCCTCATCATATACCCTTACACTTGAGATTTGCTTGTCCTCAAGCAAATGCGCTTTTATTCTAATCAAAATACAAGTTAGGGGTCATTTAACACTAATATAAAAGTAATTACAACAAATAATCGTTCCACTAAAAACCAATAGACAAGCACGGATGTCATATACTAGCACCTCACAAATAGTGTTTAGATACTCACATCTCTCGGGTGTAATAAAGTATAAATTACAATATGGAAACGGAAGATATCTCTCACTACCTGTCATAGCAAAATAGATTACTATAGGCTTGGGAAAGGATCAAACCTCCACCACATGGCCTAAGCACCTAGGATAAACTATCAAAGAGGTCTTTTAAAGGGTTGTAACGTTAGGTGTAGGGATATGAAATACACGGTTTTGTTGGATATAGGCAGTTTTTACTGGTGGCAAGTTAACAATCTTGGTTAATTACATGTACAATATAGCGTTGCTAAGCCAAGACTAGACTCGACTTAAGCTAATAAATGAAAAATAACAAAAACATAAAATGAACATAGAATGAAACGGGATGGTAGTCCGTATGTTTTTTCTTTTTTTTTTTTTATTTTTTTTTTGCATACACTCTTACCCTACCATCCAAAATAATACATCATAGGGAATGAACATTCCCCTTACACTTGAATTTTTACATACTTTACAATAAACTAATCTAATGACTCGAATCAAGATAATCAAAACACTTGGAGTACATTAAAGATTAACGCACATACGGGGGTAATAATATGATGTTCTTCCCCATTACTCCATAAAATAAGTACTTTACCCATGAGTCCCAATCGTCCCAAAACAATATGTACAAGGATATGACTCGACTTAGCAACCATGTAATCAATTAGATAGTTAAGTTAGGGTTTAAACAAATAACAATAATGCACTAAAGATGAGTGCATACACGGAAGGCTAAGGCGATTTGGGTGTACATTTAAGTGGGGTGTAACAAATTCTTCCTTTAAGTAAAATGCTTAAAGTTAGAAACGAAAAGATAGGCTCGGAGGGGTGTACTAGGGGTTTCGTGTACTAAAAATGAGTACAACGCTAAGGTGTAGGAAAAATTAGTTGACTTAACTAGCCAAGTAATATGACTTAAATGGTCAAGTAATTATAATACGGGTTTAACACAAGGGTGATCCTAATGCCTCTTATCATGTAGTAAATCCTACTACACGAATGTAGTCTCATTAGCGGTCTCGGGATGCATCACTAACGCAAGTTCTAGAATCTAAATGCTACCGGTACACTTATAAGCACTAATAGTAAATGCTTTTCCTATCAAATCTAAAGGCGAACCTCACATATTTGGGTGGAATATTTTTCTGAATTGTACGGTTATGTGCTAGTCATACAATCTCCTATCCATGAGACGCTTGCTATGGCTAAAGTTTCACTCCTAAATGTTGTAAAAAAATTTAAATTTGGCGCTAAAATTTCACTAACAAGTATTTCTCATAGTTTTATTACACATCTACTATCAAACAAACAAACTCAAGCGAAAGTGTATTGTAAGGTATCATCATTTTACCCTCCCCTTACACTTAAGATGAACATTGTCCCCAATGTTCAAGTAAAGAATGTAAAAGTGAAATAAGTAAAACAAATGAAATCAAATACTCCCCTGATTCGCTCAGTATGGATAATAAGGTGGCCAGGTTATATCTTCCTCCAAGAAATGGACAATCAAAGCTTCCCTTCCAGAAAAATAAATCATCTTCTTGTCATACATAACCTGTAAATCCTGAGAAAACAGACAAGGCAACCTCGCATAAAATCGGCGGCAATCTACATATGTTACTAAATCCTAGAAAACAAAATAAGATATAATGCTTGTGGAATGAAGTTTGCAGATTTCCTGGAGATTATAAAACTTAATAATTCAACAAAAACTTTAAGACTCCGTTAGAAAAACAAAACCGGTAAAATTTCCAGATTTTTACATGTGACGCCGTCAAGAGTAAGCTCATGACGCCGTCAGAAGTGACCTGCAGAAATTCTTATGTTAAGTTTCCGGAAAATTTCTGGAAAAACTTGGTTCTACTTCCTTGAAAATCCTGCAAAACTTCATTATGACTCGATACAAGCATTTGACTCTAACAAATACGAATATACATGTTCATTTAATATTGTGGAGAATCATGATCGGTTTGTTTCTTAAAAACATATTTGGGGTTTCCCTTACACTTATCTTTTGCAAAAATACCTTTTGGTGAAGTTAAGACTAGGCCAAAACAACAAAATAAAGTATTTCCACTATTTAGTTTTGAAACATGAACTATCAACAATAAAAATAAAACATGCATACGGAAGCAAATAACAAACAAACAAATAAAAATCACACAAAGCATGGGTTGCCTCCCAAGAAGCGCTTTTCTTTATTTACGAGTCTTGTAGCTAGACTCAAGGTCATGGGTTACTACGTGATACGGGTGAGTTCCTCATCGTTGGTTTCACTCTCTAGGTCGTCTTCTAAACTAATATCGCTTTCATAGTGTAAGTACTTCGGGTCTTCGAACTCAAAGACATATTTTCGATACTTAGACCCAAGTTTACTAACATCCTTAAAGAATCCACATGATAAATCAGAAGTGTTCTTACATCCTCTCCGAACATCTTCATCACACAAAATAAGTTGGGAACTTATCCTATCAAGCCCGTCACAATTGATTTCCTTGAGACCTTTTCTCTTGTACGGCGTTTGGTATGAAACCCTCCTAATTCCATCAGCGAAGGTCATGATTCCGTTCCGGTCATCAACTATCAAATTAGTGATTTCGCAAAAGGGTGCTCCAAAAACAACTTGTGACAGCCTTGGGTCGACATAATCTTCGATGTTGTCCACGATTGTAAAGTCCATAGTGAATGCCATATTTCCTACGAACACCTGGATTTCATGATCTCTACCAACCACATTCTCTCCCTTGTAAATCATTCCCCATCTGCAGATATTGTTATAATGGAATAGGGACATGAAATTCTTAGGCAGGAATACGTTAATGTAGACATTATCGAAGTATTTGTGACCGATCATGCAGGGAATTTTGAGATTGTTCGGATCACGTCGCCTTATTCTCTCCGATCCTCCATCCCTTGATCCATATTGATTCCCTTCAAGGGAAGGACGGTACTCGTACACCTCCTCATTACCCCTACGAAAAATTACCTTCTTGATACCATTGGTGAATAATGCACTCCCATCTTTCTCATCAAGGATTACTCCCGATTCATTGATAAATGGTTTCCCAAGAACAAGGTTGGTTGATGTTTGATTGGTGACAGGGTCCACGATGAGGTCAGTATTGTAAATAAGTTCTCCAATCATGATTGATAAGTCTTTTATTACCCTTGCATTATTGACTCTTTCGCACACCATGAGTTCTGGGAAGGCTTCGTGGTATAGGGAAAGGGGGATTATGTTGACGGGGAGGCTAGGATCTATATGACTATCGGTTAAAAGCTTTTTCTTAATGGTACAGGAAATCTTGAAAACTTTAGAGTTGCATTCCTCAGTCCTATCAATACTCCCACTAGTATCATCCTCCATTTTTCTCTCGGGTCCCTCTATAATAGATTTACCCAAAATGGCTGGATTTCTCGTATGCATTTCCGATCTCTCTTTCCCTTCATCCGATTTGCTAGATTCTTGCGTGGCGGACTGCTCGAATGAGTTGGTAGGGCTTCTAGCCAAATCGTGGTCCACCCTTGAGGTCTTATTTTCAGCTGTATGACCATTACTTTCAGTTTGTGGTTGGTTCAGGTTAGGTGTAGAAGCAGATATCGTGGTGATGGTATTTACGAAATGGATTGGTCCTAGGGGGTTGACAGGTTCTTTTACTTTTGGTGATAGATGTTTGAATAGCTTACTAGGACTTTTTATTTTCACAGGAGAGGTTGGCGGATTCATGATGGTAACAGATTTGACCTCATCAACGTGAATTGGTTTATTAACAGCGTGCTCTTTGATAGCAGTTAACAGATTACAAATCTTGTTATTCATATCGGCCTGCTATTGTCTAAATTTAGTCTCGAGCGTAGAGAGCTGCAATTCTTGAGATAGAATGAATTTTCGCAAGGCATCTTCACAACTTTGCCTAGGAGTACTCTGTGATGGAAAATGCTCGGACCATTTGAGTTGGGGGGGGGGGAGTCATTGAATGATACGCTCCGCGTTTGGTACCCTCTGAAATTAGGTTTATCCTTCCATGCCTCATAGGCCTCGTCAGAGTTTCGAGGGCCTCGATCAACGTGTGACGATGTGAATTCGTTATAAGCGCGTTTTGGAAGCTCCATGCAGTTATGAGTTTCGTGAGGGCCATTACACAGTTTACATGTAGAAGCGATTCTGCTTACTTGGCTTGAAGGCTTTTGAGCTTCGTAAGATTTCATGAGAGACTTGACTCGACCTTCAAGTTCCATGATCCTACGGTCAGGAGTGCTAGAGTTGTTCGAAGGCAAAGATATTGCCTTGACCGTTTTGTTCAAATCACGGGGATCATTCCAACTTTCGTTGTCATAGAGAGCAAGATCTTCTATGAGTTCCCATGATTGTTCCGCACATAGATCACGTAGCTTACCACCGGCCGATTGGTCAATGGCTCGCCTCGTGGAGAGATCGATATGGTCATAGAAGATTTGGACTTGGAGCCAAAGATCTATGCCATGATGAGGGACTTTTTGGAGTAAGTCCTTGAAACGAGTCCATGCTTCATAAAGAGATTCATTTTGACGTTGTTGGAACATCAAGATGTCATTTCTAAGCTTAGTAGTTCTCCCCGGTGGGAAAAATTGAGCAAGGAAACGAGTGGTGAGATCATCCCATGTGGTGATGGATCCTGCGGGTAAACGCTCAAGCCATTGACTAGCTTGATCACGTAGAGAGAATTGGAATAGGCTTAATCGGGTTGTCTCTCTAGTTGCAACATCTAGGTCTATGGAATCTACGATTTTAAGGAAGTCCTTGAGATGTTGATTTGGGTCTTCGGAACGAAGTCCATGGAATGCACATCCGCTTTGCACCAACCGGATGGTGTCGGATCGCAGGGGGGGTCACATTGGCTCCGGTGAGCTCAATGGTGTTTCGATAGCCTTGGTGGCTAGGTCGGGAATACTCTCCTAAGGTTCGGGGTCTAAGAGGTTCTAGTGGTGGGTTTTGTTGTAGTGGGATGACGGGTTCAAAGATGTTCCCATCGTCCATGATGTCGGGTGGTGAAAAGTTATGAACAAATACACGAAGAAATAAGATAGACTAAAGAGAACCTAAAAAATAAAAATAAAATCTTACTAGAAAGGAATCTAGCAAGTAGACCTAATAAAAAGAGATTCTAACCTAGACAATAACTATTCCCCAGGCTGTGGCGCCAAAAACTTGATGTACGTAGGGTTACACCAAGCTTTACCTCTCGAGGGATCTCGAGAAGCTTACAACCCCCACCAGGAAGTGTACCTGATCGATGTAGTATAGTATAATGACAAGTACCGGGGGATTGATCGTTCAGCTAGGAATAGTGTCGCTAGGATTAGAAAACCTAAAGACTAGGTCTAGAGATGAGGGATGATTCTTTTTTGTATTTTTATATTTTTTTGAAAGCAAGTAAAAATCTCGGGTTTGAAGGATTTGGGCGGAATTAGTTGCTAGTCAACTAACCCAATACCAAAGATGCAATCAAAATAAAATACTAAAAATGAAATAAAACTAATTATACTAAAGTTGTGAGCAATATGTGGGAGAAATGTGTTTACTTAGATTTCACTACTCCCTAGATATCTTTTACACGTTAATTACTTGTTATAGTTGCGTGGATGACGGATTGTATTCCTTAATACCATTCATGGGGTGGCGTACTTACTTCCCCAATCCTATGAGTGCCTACTTCACTCCTATGTCGAGCCGGCTAAGAAGCTCCTAACATGGGATCATTAGAATTTACTCATGCATTAAATACAACCAATAAAACCTAGTACACATCGGTTCATGTTTCCTAAGACGTTCAAGCATGTTACCAATTGGAGATCTGCCAGTTTTCTTAAGCCTAACATTAAAATCATTCATCCAATACATCCATAAACAAGTAATCAACACATAATTAACATCTAGGTTTCATTAGATCTAAGCAAACACAAGATAGATCTAGCCTAGCATGTTGAAATCAAGACAAGCACAAGATATAGACAACCAACACATAGACATATTGATTGAATTAAGAGAAGACTTATCTTAATACCACATGAAAGGGTTCAAGGGTTGAAAACCTTTGAAAAAGCTGTAAAATACGTACAAGGTTCGGCCCTAGGGTTTCTCCACACAAGTTCCTCTTAATGAATGAAAATTAGAAAACTATATATAGATTTTGGAAGGTGACGGCGTCAAGAACAAAGGGCTGACGCCGTCATCTCGCCGCCAAATAATTCCTCGGACTGCCTAGATCTGGATCTGACGCCGTCATGTATACTCCTTATGCAGGCCGGCATGATTTTAACTCTTGACGCTCTTCATGTGACGCCTTCAGGTTTCTTCTGGGTCGTCATGGACTTTACTCTTGACGCCGTCAAATACTTCCTCTTGACGGCGTCATACACTGTTCCCAGCATGGAAAATTAAGTCTTTGGCGTTTTCTTCACTTTTATGCTCTAAAAACGTCCGAATTGCTTCCTTTTCCAGATTTCTCTCCCAAAGTACCTAAAATCACAAAAGGAATGATTTAGGGCAATATTTGATCAAATAAATTCAATTTCGGGCTTAAATGACTCCCTAAAAGATGTTCATTTTTTGCCTCATCAGTTAGTTGACTAGCAACTAATTTCGCCCACTCTTCCAAAATCGAGATTTTAATTGCTTTCATAAAAAGATAAAAATACAAAAAGAATCATCCCTCACCTCTAGACCTAGTTTTTAGGCTTTCTAATCCTAGCGACACTATTCCTGAGTTGAACGATCAATCCCCCGGTACTTGTCACTATACTATACTACAACGATCAGGTACACTGCCTGGTGGGGGTTGTAAGCTTCTCGAGATCCCTCGAGAGGTAAAGCCTGGTGCAATTCCCACGCATCACGACTCATACACCATTAGAAAACATAAGTTCATTGCATCTATTATGATTAAGTTTAAGGTTGCTTGGGTAGTTGATAGTGGTGCAACAGATCACATATGCATAACATTATCCATCATGCATGACACTTTTCTGTGTAACCCTCCCATACATGTTACATTACCTAATGGCCAAATTGTGGAAGTTAAAATCTGTGGAAAAGTTAGGATAAATGCAGACATCACCTTAACAAATGTCTTTCACATTCCATCATTTGCCTATAATCTTCTATCTGTTAGCCAACTCACTAAACAAATGTCCATAACCACTGTTTTCACATCATTATCATGCTACTTTCAGGTTCTCAACAAGAGGATTGCTCATGGAAACATCTTAGAAGGACTCTACATCATCTATCCTGAAAAATATACACCACCCTGCTCCACCATTCTCACCACCAGCAGCAGTGACAACTGACAACACCACCCTCTGGCATTCAAGATTGGGCCACCCTTCTTTCCCTGTTCTGAAACAAATCAAGTCCATTTCTATTTCTTGTAATGATGCAATCTCATCCTGTAATGTTTGTCCTTTAGCTAAGAATCATGCTTCACCATTCACTCTAAGCACTTCACATGCTTCCTTTCCTTTTGAACTCATTCATATTGATGTTTGGGGTCCTTACAAATCCCCCACAATAAACGAATGTAAATATTTTCTTACAATAGTAGATGATTTCTCAAGAGCTACTTGGACTTATCTTATTCCTAGCAAAGATCATGCTACTTCTCAAGTAAAAGCTTTTCACTCATATGTTTCAAACCATTTCAATTAAACAATCAAAACTGTGAGGAGTGACAATGGTTTAGAGCTTCTCAATTCATCATTAACCAATTTCTTTGAACACCATGGAATAAAACATCAAACAACATGCCCTTACACACCCCAACAAAATGCAAGGGTGGAAAGAAAACACAATCAGTTATTGGAAGTAGCCAGAGCACTCAGATTTCAAGCTAACTTTCCAATCCATTTTTGGGGACATTGCATTCTCACTGCAACTTACCTTATCAACAGACTTCCCTTAAAACCACTTCAAAACAAAAGCCCATTTGAATGCTTATATAATGAACCTCCATCCTTAGACCATCTCAGAACAATTCGATGTCAAACCTTTGCTCATCAACATCTAAATGACAAATTTGAACCCAGAGCTATACCATCAGTACTCATTGGCTATCTATCCTCACAAAAGGGTTACATTCTCTACAATCTTCAAACACATCAACTTTTTACAAGTAGGCATGTCACTTTTCATGAGAATGTCTTCCCATTCCATCTCAAGCCTCCCAAAACAACACCAAAACAAACTTATGATAGTCACTTTCATCCACCACACTTCAATCAATCAACCCCTACCTCAAGCTGCAGTGACAACTCTCACCCAACACCAATCCCACCAATCCCCCTGACTGCTCCACAAACACCCAATCAACAACCACTACTGATGACATACCATCACATCTATCACAGAACCTCCACCACTCACAGAATCACCACCAATCACAGAACCAAACTCATCTCAACCTTCTACTCAGATTCACAATCCAACACATGCTCAACTCAGAACTTCTACTAGAATATCCAAACTCCCCACCAAACTACAGGATTACAAACTCACTCTACCAAAATCATCTAAACATCACTTCACCAATTTTATTAATTATAAAAATATAACCACTTCACAAGTCAGACACCAAATCAATTCTATCAACAACATCATTGAACCACAATCATATACTCAGGCAGCCAAACACCCAAAGTGGATAGGTGCAATGGACTTAGAACTAGCAGCCTTAGAAGCAAATGGTACTTGGATCATCACTGAATTACCACTAGGCAAGATACCTATAGGCTGTAAATGGGTTTTTAGGATCAAACTTAAGGCTGATGGAACCATAGACAAATTCAAAGCAAGACTAGTTGCCAAAGGTTTTACCCAACAAGAGGGTATTGACTACCATGAAACCTTTGCCCCTGTGGCAAAGATGGTAACTGTCAAAGCCTTATTAAGTGTTGCTGTTCACAATCAATGGTATATAGCCAAACTAGATGTTAATAATGCCTTCCTTCATGGAGACTTAGCAGAGGAAGTCTACATGAAAATACCACCAGGATACACTGGCCCCCACTCAAAGAACTGTGTTTGCAAACTTCAAAGGTCACTTTATGGTTTAAAGCAGGCAAACAGACAATGGTTTATCAAATTGACAACCTTTCTTCAAGGCCTTAGATTTGTACAGAGTTTTGCTGACACTTCTCTTTTCACTTACAGGAAAGATCATATTTTTCTATGTCTTTTGATCTATGTAGATGATATCATTCTCACAGGAAATAATCAGCCTTACATAGATCAAATCAAACAAAAACTACACATGGAATTTAGTATCAAAGATTTAGGGTCCCTGCACTACTACTTAGGCATTGAGATTCTGAGGAACTCTACTGGACTCATTCTCACTCAAAGAAAATACACTTTGGAGCTACTACAAAGTGCAGGGTTACTAAATGCTAAACCTTCCTCAACCCCATTTGATCCTCTTATCAAGTTGAATCCTGATGATGGTGATCTTATTGAAGACTCAGTTCAATACAGAGCATTAGTGGGCAAGCTTTTATACCTTGCTATCACCAGGCCTGATATATCTTATGCAGCTCAAACCTTAAGCCAATTTTCTCAGGCACCAAGGACACCATATCTGAAGGCACTTGTTAAAGTTCTTAGATACCTCAAAGGCTGTGCAGGTCAAGGGCTTCCCTTTCCAAAAGATACTAGTCTAACTCTCAAGGCCTTCTGTGATAGTGATTGGGCAAGCTGCAGTTTCACTAGAAGATCAGTGACAGGGTATTGTATATTTCTAGGATCGTGTCTCATATCCTGACAATCCAAGAAACAACCTGTGGTGTCTAGAAGTTCAACAGAGGCAGAGTACAGGGCTCTTGCAGATGTTACATGTGGATTATCCTGGCTCAGATATCTTCTAAAAGACCTTGGTATCTCTATCTCATCTCCTACTGTGATAATGCTTCAGCCATTGCACTTGCATCAAATCCTGTGCAACATGCAAGAACCAAACATATAGAAATAGATTGTCACTTTGTAAGAGACAAAATCAAGCAAGGTCAAATTCTACCCAAACACATCTCTACAAAGAATCAACTTGCAGATGTTCTAACCAAAGGTCTTTCCAAAGCTCCTCATTATCAATGTCTGTCCAAGTTTAACATATGTGATCCATACACAGTACTAACTTGTGGGGGGAGTAATGGTCCATCAAAGATAAATACCATCTCAAGAGCTACAAGCATTCACAAGTCCAAACCACAGTCTACTCAGATTATGAACAAGCAACAAAGAAATAGGCAATGTGTAATGAGATCTTGTAATAATGTTTAGAGTTCAAAAGTTAGTTAAAAGTCAAAGTTAGGAAGGATGTTAGTCAAACTTCTATTCTGTATATATACTTGTACTGTTCATTTCATAATGTAAGAAATCATTTTATACAATAACACTTTCTCATTTTCCTCTCACTGGTTCTTGATTTCTCATTATTAACCTAGGACTTAAAGTTACCAATGTCAGAAAAATAAATGAAGAGGAGAGCTGATGTGCCAAGATGCGCAGGTTCGAATCCAAGCCGGCCCTGGTTTTCATCCGACCGTTTCTCCAGTGAGTAAAAACTCGTGTGGAGGCTGTTCGGTTTCCGGGCGGAAGCCGTTTGTAATCCCCACTGCTCCAGCGTGGACCCGGGTCAGACAACATAGTCTCGGTATGTGGTGGATAAGGGCCTGCCAATGTGGTGGGTGCGACTCTAAATCAAAAAATTGAAAGTCGTCTTCCAAAAAAAAGAAAAATAAAATTATAATATAATATAAAAAATAGATGAATTAGAAAGTCAACACATGCATCTCGGAGAAAAAATGGGTTTGTGAAAGAGTTTACACTATCCAACAGGTTCCTTGAAACCTCTGAAAACCCCATGGATCCGTCCCTGACCATATGTGTACCGAACCGACCCCGGCCATTTCACATTTGCAATAATTTGTTCCTTCTGCCCACTCATTCAACATCTCAATGTTCACCCGGAGTACACTTTAGGTACATCATAATATTTATAAAAGTACATTGCTATTCGTATGCATGATTATTCATTTCTTTTGGAGGGATACCAATTTCACAGCATGTTTTAATTTTAGACTTTTTAGTTAAAACTTTTTAAGGTTTTTTTATTTGCGTCATTACATCATGTGCACATGTTGTCCTCATAACAAGAAATAAAACAAAACTTGACCATACAAGAAAAGAATGAAATCATTATGCCAAAAACAGAAACTCAACATGAAAACTAAACACAACTTTTGCTTTATAAACAAACTGGCCGTTAATTCTGTTATAAAACCCTCCACCCCACTTTCTTATATAAACTCCCATCATTCATCAAACAAAAGCATATTCCATACGTTTTCACCTTCTAAACCATAGCCGTAATCTCATATTTTCGTTGCTTCAACCCCAAGTTACCAAAAACCCTGACTTTTGATCTCCTATCTGCAATGATGTTGGGCTCAAACGAGTCGAATATGAAGAAGCGAAGCCTTACTGATAATGAGAAAGTTTACGAAGAGAAAAGAAGTAAAAAAGAAAATTATGGTGATGGTGCTGCTTGGATTAGAGGCTCAGTCATTGGTAAAGGTAGGTATGGTTCTGTTTTCGTTGCTAATACGAAAGTGAAATACAGCTCGTATCCGTCCATAATGGCTGTGAAATCTGCAGAGGTTTCTGTTTCGGGTTCTATTCAGAAGGAGAAAGAGGTTATGGATAATATTTGTGGGTCTGCAAATGTGATCAAGTGTTTAGGGGAAGAGATTACTATTGAGAATAATCGTATAGTTTATAATATGTTATTGGAGTTTGCTTCTGGTGGAACCTTAGCTGATGTTATTAAGAAGTCTAAGGGTAAAGGATTGTTGGAAACTGATGTTAAGCATTATGCTAGATCGGTTCTAAAAGGGTTAAGTCACATACATAAACGAGGGTATGTTCATTGTGATTTAAAACCTGATAATGTATTGCTTGTTGCTAATAAGAATAATAACGGCTTTACTGCTAAGATTGGTGATTTGGGCTTGGCGAAAAGGGTGAAGCAGGTTAAAAAGAGGAATCCGGGTTGTTATTGGAGGGGTAACCCGTTGTACTTCTCACCAGAAGCAGTGATTAATGGTGTTCAAAAACCACCAGCTGATATTTGGGCATTTGGGTGTATTATGTTTGAGATGTTGACTGGAAAAAAACTTTGGCTTGCATATAAAGATTTGGGTAAGAATGAGGTTTTGAGACGTGTTGGTTATGAGAATGAAATTGATTCGGTTATTAGCTCTAGTAGTATTTCGAATGAAGGTAAGAGTTTCTTGAAGGGTTGTTTGTCTAAGAAGGTTGTGCGTAGATTATCTGCTGATAAGTTGTTAGATCATCAGTTTCTAAAAGGGTTAGTTGATGATGATGTCAATGAGGTTGACGAATCAAAAGGCATTTTGGACATAAATGCCATTACCTCGTACTCATCGTTCTCAGATGATGACGATGATGGTACTGATGATGACGGTTATGGAGATGAGTTGTGGAAGTCTTCTTGTTCAGATAGATCGAAATATGTTTTATCTCCTTGGTTGGATAGCGCCGCAGATGCTAGACTAAATGAAGTTCGAATTCCAGTAAGATTAGGCATTTTCAAATGAGTTTAACGAGCAAGATTAACAGTGATGATATATTATGTAACGTGGAATTAGTAATATCAATCATTCTTTATGGCACATACAACATTTAGCAATTGTTGGTTTATAGACATTCTTGTACTCAACCTCCTCATTGAAATTTAATTGAATTTTTCATTGATGCTTTACTATTGTCTTGAAACTGTTATAATCTCTTTGTCTGTCTAATAAAATCGCAGAATTTGAGTTCAATATGAAATAGTACTAATGAATTGTTTGTAATGAATAGGCAGAAAACTAGTTGTCTCTTATCCGAGCGAAACTTTTTGCTATAGTACTTCATATCCGACCGAAAACCAAGTTTACATATCATTTCCATACCCATTTTAGAATTAGATATAAAACCTCATTTCTTTGGTTGTTGAATCTTGAAGTAACTGGAACAGAAGTTGAGCCGTACAAGTTACAACATGACATAAAAAATAAGTTGCTTTGTTAAGACAACTAAAAGTTATTCTGTTATAAGCACTTATACCCCAAACTACCCATAAAACAATCTTTCCTATAAACAATAAAATAAGTAAGCTAAGTTAATTAAATGTTATGGTTATCAGTTTTATTACAATCATGACCATAATGTTAATTAATACAATTAGAAACAAATTTCCTCTAAAAATGCCACAAGATCCATTTTCTCCTCTTGAAACTGTCCTAATCTACTACTTCATGCATATATATGTCATATGTGTTACATTGAACTATAAACCACAAACCCTCCATATCTCCATCACCATTCACCATCATATCAACACGTACACGAGAAACCATTGTCGCCAGAATTGTCATCCTGATGCAGTTTAAGGCTTATCTGTTACTATACATCCATCTGTTGTTCTTCGTTCACTACTCCAATGCTTTTAACATCACAAAAATCCTGAGCCAATACCCGTCTTTCAGTACTTTCAATAACTACCTTACTGAAACTAACCTCGCCACAGAGATCAATTTGCATAAGCCAGTTACGCTTCTTGCCCTTCCTAATGACGCTGTAACAAAGATATCCGGAAAACCACCTGATGTGCTAAAAAACATATTGACGGTTCATGTGCTTCTTGATTATTATGATGTTAGAAAGCTTCGAAAGCTGTCAAACACTACCCAAATGACCACATTGTACCAGACTTCTGGTCGAGCTCTTGGTTTACAAGGCTTCTTAAAACCTACAGTTTTGAAAAATGGAATTGTGTACATTGGTTCAGCCACTCAAAAGTCACGTCCAGGGGCTCTTTTGGTTGGATCAATCGCATGTGAAACATGTAACCTATCAGTGCTTCATATTAGCACTGCCATTGTTCCAACTGGTATGGTTTGCCCTCGTATGGCTCCAGTGGAGCCACCCGCCCTTAGCCCAAAAACGGATGTGCTCCCTTCCTCTCCGCTAACAATTCCTCCACCACCGGTCCCACCAGTGGCTCATAAGCTGGCACCACCCTTTACTCCAAATCCACCAATATCAGCACCCTCAGTATCTCCACCAGGTGCACCAGAATCTAAAGAGTCACCTGGTAAGCCTATAAATACGCCAACAGGATCGCCACCAGCACCACCAGGATTGCCACCAGCACCAACCAGACCACCACCAAAGCCTGCAGACAAGGACACAAAGACTGACAGTGGAACTTCCAATTTAAGGATTGGTACTCTAGGTGTTGTTTTAACAATAGTGCTATCATCTATTCATTTCAATGTCCAAATATAGCTAGGAAAGATCATTCATTTATAGAGTTTCTCTATGAATTTTGCTATTTTAGGTTATTCGATCTGCAAGTAATTCTTCTTTTCGATTTCCATATTTGCAAGATGTCGTTTACAAACGCGAAATCAGATTAATATATATTTTAGATTATGTAACCATATGTGGTCCAAATCCAAAAGCTTAAAAATGTAAACAACACCTCACATGTGGTAGTGTGGTACCAGATATAGTTTAGGAATTTGGAGTGTTTTTTCCTTACAAAAGGAAAAATAAATATGAACACTGTTAACTGAAAACTGAAATGTTACACAAATCAACCTTCTATTATAAGAAACTAATATGCCAATTCCTATTTTTGGAAAGTAACATTAAGTACTTTTTGATCCATTAGCCCATTACTAATACACAAAACCTTCCTATAGTTCCTCTTCTTTTATATCCTCTTTTACTTTCATTAGTGATTTTGGGTCGATAAATCATTAAATCTAGTATTGCCTGGTTATGCAGACGTATATAAATATTGTACTTAACGGTATATCTAGTGTAAGCTTTTGTTACCTCGACGCAAGTTATCTTATATGCTATTTTAATGACCAATTAACTTGATTACTAATTAGTGGCTGTTCAGGATTGCTTATACTTTTTATAAAAAATCAGAAAAGCTGTTTGTAAAAATAAAAATTAGTTGCTTATCAGTTGTAACAAAAATAAAAATACGCAATCCAGAAACACCTTCTTTATTTTATTCGACTTGGCTTATCCAACAAATACGCATTTGTTATAATCATTTCAAGACTGATGAAACCAGAAGTACTCCTGTATAAATAATGATACAACCTGATATCAACACACATCACCCAATCTTCTACTCTACCATAAAGGGGTCTTTTTTGTACATCTTCAAACACCAAGGTCCATTCAGTCATACACACTAACTTTACTACAAACACTCAAAAACCAAAAATAAAATAAAAATTATAAAAATAAATAAAAATTATCTAGAGAGAGAAAGTATCCATCGATCATAGTGAGAGAAAAAGAAAGCTGTAAATTATTAAACACACACACTAAACACACACTCAAAAACACACACAAATAATATTCCGGCAACAACAACAACATTGGTGCACCAACGAAGGTCAGAATTGAACTTCATTTCTACAGTTAAAAGTTAGTTAAAACCGTTAAATCACTTCATTTTGCTATCTTTAATCCCCAATTCTATATAAAGATACTAAATTTGATATGGGTCTTGTTAAAGATTCAATCTTTTGATTAAAGATTGCATTTTTAAGGTTTAATTATGGTGTTTGAAGATTCTTGATGGCTCAATTGTGCTTAGTTTGATGTTTTGTGAGTTTTTATGAGATGGGTTGTGATTAGTTTTGCTAATTTGAGGTTTTTTAGGGTTTATGTGATAAAGATTTGAGTACTTTGGGGGGTTTTAGTTTTTGGAGGGAGAGTTAGTTGATATGATTCTTTGATCCGTACAGAAAAAGTTTGTTAGGTAGTTATAGATTAAGGTTTCGAGATCGAGTGTTTTATGGAAAGTTGGAAAGTTTGTGTTGAGAAATGCAGCCGCCGCCACAGAAGCCTGCGAAGATCAATCTTTCGGAACTGAAAGATAGGTTGGTTAAGAAGCTTGGACCCGAAAGGTCTAGCCAGTATTTTGATTACTTGAAGCGGTTTTTGAGTTTGAAGTTGAGTAAGAATGAGTTTGATAAGGCTTGTTTGAGGACTATTGGTAGGGATAATTTAACGTTGCATAATGAGTTGATCCGTTCGATTCTGAAGAATGCTTTTGGAAATAAGGTGTGCCATGAGAATGGTTCGATTGGGGGGGTTGTACATAGTAAACAACAGGCGGAATCTTTAGGTAAAGGACTACTACATGCTCCACTCGGGATTCCAGGTGGGGCCCGTAACGCGTCCTCTTTTAGAAAAGATAGTAATTGTGTTGGTGTATACGACACAGGTGACTTGATAGAGACAATAAAGTTAAAGGAACGTATGGAGCAGCTTGCTGCAACACAAGGCGTAAATGGAGTGTCTATGGATTGTGCGAGTATGCTAAATAATAGATTAAATGCTTATTTAAAGGGGTTGATTCGATCTTTTGGTGATCCTGTGAAAGTTCAAATGAGGAATAAAATGCGAGAACGTGAGCCCAAACGCCTAATATCTTTGATAGATTTTAACGTTGCAGTGGAAAATAACCCTCGGCAACTTGGGGAAGATTGGCCTATACTGCTGGAGAAGATTCATGCACATGCTGTTTGAGAAATAAAAAATTTCGTTTTAAATGCTCTGTTGTATGATTAGCATGTGTTTCTGAATGTTCTTGTGTGTTCTTTGTAATACTAGTCATTTAAATGGTATAGAACAGTTTTGCGAAACTAAATTGTGTAGCTTACTTCTTCAGTGAAAAGTTTGAAATTGCATCAGTAGTGTCATTGTTGATGAAGAGAGTTTGTTATACCTTATACGCATTCTTGGTTTATATACATAATGCAAACCTTTACATCCTTAAACTTAGTAATTGACAGTTTGACGCCGAGTCAAATACTGAAAGTTCTATATTTAACACTTTATGGTGTTGGGAATCTGCCGAACAGTTCGGGCCAAATCCTGAAGAAAGCTAAAAAGCGCTGTTAACTTATTATAGTAAGCTTGCTAATTTGAAGGACGTGACATCAACCCTGATTCTGTTATCCTAAGCATCTCGTACATCACATGGACATCGTCGTACCCACATGTCTGTACATCATCATGTAGCTTCAACAGTCCAGCACCTGCCCGAAACAAACATCATCTTTGTAAGTAGTCTGTTTAAAGCACCTTTTCAAATTCCAGATTTCTTGCACTTCTTACTAGATACAGTATCAAGTATAGATATCAAGTTCGCGCTTGATCCATCATCAACATTAGCTAGGCAAATAATTACTCTGCATATGATCCTAATAAACATAATTACATAAAATTGCGTTGATTATTATTTTTATAGAAAATAACTCATACGTAAATCTCTGATGTCAAAATCTTTAGTTAAGTATACCACTTTGGTAATAGTGAATCAAGTCCGTAGTAATAATACACTAGGATAACAGATATGCAGTTCGCAAACTGCATATGCACTAGGCGTCCCAAAGACAAATATTTTACTTGTGGATAGATCGACACAATGAACCCTCATTTTCCACTAATCTAAACACGAAGAACTCATTAGATTAGCCAAACGCCTCATCAACATGTTATCAAAATTTGTATTGATTTTGCCAAGATCATAAGTTCTTATAATCATTTTGGAGGCAGAATTTCATATGATATATAAAATTGCTTATACCTACAGAGATAAGAGTTGGCTGACCGTTATCGCGTGACTTAACACGGCCAGCAACTGCAAGCCAAACTCGTCTAATAGGAACCACCATATTCTGCCACCAGTTCATCACCTTACCTGTCCTCCTTTGATCGAACCGACAGTTAAGAAAGTGATCAGTTGTAGTCCCTTTCAATCAACACTCAGTATCCTTTATATATTTGTAGAAAGAAGTTAAAGGAGTATGGATGAAGGCACATAACAAGAGAATAATTATATACTAAGTAAGGTTATAGTTTATGTACAACCTAAAAAGCACAACTAACATCTAACTATACTTGGTTAGTTAGTGGCGGCTGATGTTACTTATTTAGGAAATGTGACACGTGTAGAAATGGGAGTGGCTTTAGTTGTTTTATTCATACTCCTTTTCTAGAGGTTGCTCATTTGTTGCTGAAAAGACCTTGTTGTTCTTTCACTTTCTCTTATTAGTCCTTTCCCTTCGAATTCTAATACTTGGACAGAGTTTGTCATCGGGGGTACCGAGTAAAAACCGAAGACAACTCTTGTTATGACAATATTATTGTATTATGCGATACTGGAAGTGTAACTGTGTTATGCGCTGGTACACGATAACTGATACAACTAAGGTGGTTTGGCGGGGGATTTGTGATTTTCTGGCAGATTAGAGAATGTGGTCCAGATCTAAGAGCTAGGGTGTGTGGCCCCTGAGGGTGACGCGAATCTCCTTTAATGAAAAGTTTTGAGTCTAGTCTGTTTGTCAAATGATCTGATATCATAAGATAAAAGTAGTTTTGTAAATATGTATGCCGACAACCTAAAGTGATCGAAGATAGTCTAAAGGAATTAACAAAGTATGATTTCGACATGATTTCTCTGTAGTGCATCTATTTGCATCAACAAAACAAAAATTAGGTACAAAGTTACAATAAACAAAGAATATGTAAATAGTTGATGGGGTCTATCATTTACTCAAGCAAGATGATAACAAAACTTAGGTCTTGTCATTTACTCAAGTTACCAGAAATTAGAAATAGTTTAATGGCTCATGGAGGATCTTAAACAAGATGAATAATAGATAATGAAAGCCAGAAATTGATTCTCCATCGTTAATATATTTTGACATTAAATCATGACATGTAAAGCATATTTGATTTTGACATTGCAAACCACTGTAATAGGTTGCTTTCATGTTAAGTTTGGATCACACCAAAACTACTTTTCCTACTTTTTTCATTCAAACTTCAACAAAGATTTTAAGCTAACCCCAAGTGTTTTGCTCAGCGATAGCTGTTTGGCTATTCGTTGTCGTGAAATAACAATTTCGTGTTTAATGTTTCCTCCGTTGAACTACCTTTTACACACACCAAAATACACAAGCACAAACTGTCTAAACAGTGACGACCAATGGCATAAAGTTGTATGGTGTATTACAGAAAAATCGGTAATTTTAACAAGATTTTACAATACGCAAGAAAGTTCATGTGGTTCAGAGTCACCCTCAGAAACCCCCTTGGGAAATTTATGGAGTAACTTATCTTCCAAGTATATAATCATATATCTTATTGAAAAAAACAATGTCTTCCAAAAAGAGTTAATATACAGACAACATCATATCCTGATTTTGACATACTCAACAACAAGAGAACACGATGTTTTGCAAATATCAACCCGTAATTTAATGATGTCTGAACATAAATTTAATTTGGAACACCGGCTGCAAGCTTTGCTCTTAAGTCCTTGCGAAGAATTTTCCCTGCTGGTGATTTTGGAATTGAGTCGCTAAAAAATACACGATTTATTCTCTTGTAGAACACAACCTGCAGATTATATTATGCAAATTTGGTTAGACTATGTATACAACGTAATGATATTCATATTTTGCAATTTTCATACAAATTTAGTTACCTGTTTCTTCACAAATTCCTTGATATCGTCCTCCGTCAAACTTGAGCCGTCGGTTTTCACCACAAAAGCAACCGGGACCTCTCCAGCAGCTTCGTCTTTCATACTGAGATAAACATGCCATATATCAAAATTGTGTCAACATTAAAGTCAAATCGTCACAACAACTTTTAAGAAACAAAACAAATTGGCATCAAATAGACACTTATTTTTTTTACATTTTCGGAATTTATAACATGTCAAGATAGCTATATTTATAAGTGTACCTACCAATAATGTACTCATACCAATAATGTACTCATAAAAGGTTTTCTTGATTTTTAGTCTTCAATACGAAGACCCGTGACTCGTATCCATATTCCCATGGGAAACTTTTTAATTAGTTCAATGTAACAATAACCAAATCTTAATTCAATGCATAAAAAACTATGCATTTCAATCACATTGCAAAGAATGGGCATCATACAATTCGATCTAAAGCGAAGAAAATTACACCAAAAAATATATTTTCCTCTATTTAAAGTCGTGTATGATATCGGAACTTTGCATTTACACTTGTAAAATTTTAAACCATATACTTCTTACTTTGTACTACTTATGTTGATGTTCCTTAGATATAGCTACCATACTGTAAAAACTTATACTGGGTGGGGAATTATTGTCTGGTTTGAAAAGTAAGTGGGAGGTAAATGCATATCTAAATCCTTTGACATTTTAGATCCTCTTTAATGTTAGTGCCAACTAGCAACAACAAAACATGTGCGGATCCGAAGTTGGTGCAGATCCAATCAACACATTCATCAATTTCATGTAAGTGAGTGAGGACACTTTCGGTATTTGACTTCAGACTTCAAGACTACCTGGTACTATTTTATTAAGAGTACTTTCTTCAAGACATTACTTCAAGATAGTTTTGTTTGGTTCAAATGCATCTAAATGTTTTTAAGTTTAATGATAAGTACTTACGGGACAACGGCAGCATCAGAAATCTCGGGATGAGTTAGTAATAATGCTTCAAGCTCCGCGGGTGCTACTTGAAACCCTTTGTATTTGATCAACTCCTTGAGCCGGTCAACGATAAAGAGTTCACAATCATCATCAATTAATCCAATATCACCCGTGTGTAACCAACCCTCAGAGTCTATTGTACTCTTAGTTGACTCCGGATCATTTAGATAACCTGTAGATATTTCAAAACACGAAAACCATATTTAATTAAATAAAATTAACACAACTTATATACTCAGTCATCGACGATATTTCAAAACACGAAAACCATATTTAATTAAATAAAATTAACACAACTTATATACTCAGTCATCGACGATATTTGAAAACACGAAAACCATATTTAATTAAATAAAATTAACACAACTCATGTACCGAGTCATCGACGATATTTCAAACCACGAAAACCATATTTAATTAAATAAAATTAACACAACTGATATATTGAATCATTGACTTAGCTAAAAGGACACAACAATATGAAATTACTTGGTGCATAATTGTCAAGATGTAACAATCAATCAATTCTAGAAATATTAAGATAAGAACAAATGGGCGATACCTTTCATGATTTGATCACCACGAATACAAATCTCTCCACGTTCGTTTGCAGGGAGTGAGAGCCCGGTTTCAGTATCAACGATCTTCATCTCGGCGTTACGGACCACAGTGCCACATGCTCCGGACTTGATTTCATAAGGCTCCTTAGCAAAGGCTAAGCACATGGAAAGCACTGGTCCAGCCTCCGTCATACCATAACCCTGTCATCATTCATGTCAACCTCATCATCAACACCTACCCATTATTTATTTCAATATACTACTAGTAGTAAATTATTCTGTTGATGTTGCAACCAAGAAAATTTATTATCTTATAGCACAGAACTTCACAAGGCTGAATATTATATATGGACTTAGATTCATTACATATATTATCAACGATTTACACAGGTTTTTTTTTTTTTTTTTTTTTTTTTTTTTTTTTTTTTTTTTTTGGGTCAAACAAACCGATTTTGCAGTGTAATTTTAAAAAATTATCAAAGTTTATCCCCTCGACCATAACTTTCTGGCTCCGCCATGTATCTATCTCTATCGGATGTGATAGGTTGCTTATATAATTATACGAGCTAACTTTTGTGAACTCTTCTTCGACACGTTAGCAACATTTGTTGACATGTCTACAATTATTGGTTACCTATCAAAAGAAACGCATTGAGAACTAAATAATACTGTTGTAACTGTTTGATTCTAATTATGAGTTGTCAATTTAACCATATATATACGGACCACTTGTTGCATATAAATAAGTTCTCTACCACAAATTGGAGCTACATCTGCTCTATTTAATAGATCCATTAATGTTTATCAAGGCCTCAACTCATTAAATCAATTTGCTCATTTTAACATTTAAGCACAATAATCGAGCAACATTTCCATGTCACATGTCACTTGCTTTATTTTAGAAAAGGACAAAATGGGCTCAACAAAATAATCAGGCAGGAGCTAGAAATTTAACAAACTTCCATAATTTTTAAAAACTATTGTACAATATAAATCGGTTCATTAATTAAGAGACAAATTACAAAAATAGCAAGATATTTTAAAAAATTTACACTACAATTTTTCTTCGCTAAAGAGGGCCTCTGAAAATAATGCGGTGATATCAGTTTAGCATTTAACTCAAAATAGTCAAATAACTAAAGTGAAGAATTCTATATACCATTTGTACAAAAATTATAGTTTGGGTTAATGAAGTATCACTTAAACTTTATGCTAAAACTATCCAAGATTGAAAACACAATTTAATTTCAACAAAAGTCAAAGTAATATAACTTCTAATGATCAAAGAAACATGGTCCCTAATTCAGTAGAGCCCTGAATTTTTATCTTAGTACAATTTCGTTATTATATTTTATGACAAAGTTTTGTACAGTCACTAAAAACATTTAGCATCACTTTAACTATGATTATATTTCAACAAAAAAAAATTTACGCTATTATAGAGATTCTCGATTGAGATTCTCTTAAGTTTAGATGAACATGACCGATCATGTTTCCTCACAAACACAAGAAATATCGGGTCCTGCAGTAAACCCAACAATTTTGTATGTTTAACTTGAGAGAATCTCAATCACTAAAAAAGTTATCATAAATCGGTATGGAATATCCAGGATAGATTCTTATATATCTTGATCATTATCATGACATGAACAAATGGCATATAAAAAACGTTAAAAATAAAGAAACAAATTAAATACGTGTAAACATATGCATCACGAAAAATAAATGTGTGTCATTATTCATACCTGTCCAAGCTTAGCATTAGGAAACTTATTCCTAACAGTATCTTCAAGCTCTTTCCCTAACGGTGCTGCACCAGACATAACTGTCCTTATCGATGACAAATCATACTTATCAACAGTTTCTTCATTATTCGCAATAGTTAACACAATAGGAGGTACAAATGGTCCTATTGTCACCTTGTACTTTTGAATAAGCTCTAAAAACGGAACTATATCGAATTTCTGCATTATTAGTATAGCCGCACCAGCTCTTAGTCCACATAGCAATATCGAATTCAACGAGTATATATGAAACAAAGGTAGCACACATATTATCACATCTTCACTATGTATCCATAAATTTGGATTCTCACCATCAACTTGTTGTGCTACACTTGTTACTAGTCCTTTGTGAGTCAACATGACTCCTTTTGGTAGCCCTGTTGTACCTGAAGAGTACGGCAGGGCTACCACGTCATCCGGAGATATTTCTACCTCCGGAAGACTATTTTCATCACCTTTTAGTAACTCTGAGAAATGTAAACACCCTTCTGGTGATGCATCGATTGTGAAAACTTTGATAGAGTTTTCATCTGCGTATTGTTTCACCTTTGGTGTGTGTGAGGCTTGTGTGATTATGATCTTAGCGTTTGAGGCTTTAGCTTGTTTGATAATCTCAGGACCCGTGAAAAAAGGGTTGGCCATGGTTGATATAGCACCTAGGTAAGATGCTCCCATGAAGGTGTACACAAATTCGGGTGAGTTTGGGAGTAGGATCATGATAACATCACCTTTGTTGATACCATGTTGGTTATGTAGCGATGAGGCTACTTTACGCGACGTGAGTTCCACGTCAGCGTAAGTATAGACTTCACCGCTCGCCCCGTCAATAAGGCAGGGGCGAGCGCTGAAGTCTGAAATGTTTTCAAAACAATAAGAGTGTAGAGGGAGATGTTTTGGGATGTAGATATCGGGTAGCTTTGATCGGAAAATGATCTCTTTTTTTTCTTGCTCCGGTTGTGATGCCATCGGAAAATGAAATTATTTTTTTTGTAAGAAAGTGGGTGAGTTTGATGAGAAATAAATAAAAGTTGTACTAAAAATGTGAAGGTCTTTATACGCGTGGTATATAGTTTAAGGTTGGTGATTCAAGGGTAAATTGGGAATTATGTATTAATTTTAAGGGTAGATATGGAAATTCATGTTATGTCACTGGTGTGGTTGGTGAGCTTGTGAATTGTGATTGGGTCCATTTTTTTTCCCCTTAGCTTAAAGTCTTGAGTTTATATTAGATTCTATGACTTGAAGAAAACTAGAAGATTAGACCTATTATACGTCATCAATAAAGACGAAATTCATGTTAGAACTTTTGATATTTAGAACATTTTATATGGGTATTTGTACAAACAATTTTATGTTGTAAAAGTTGTACATATGTCACATAATGTTTGTTCTGGATGTATATTTGTATGTCTAAATAAATAGTTGGTGTATGCAGATCACTTCTCTTACAATATTGGTTTTAAAATCTTATTAGATTCTACGAGTCTACGACTTGATACAAACTAGAAAGGTAGACATGTTATAAGTCGTCAATAGAGACGGAGTTCGTATTAGAACTTTTGATACTAAAGTCTTGAGTTCAAATATTTCGATAGGTTTGGATAAACATAGTGTATAAATGTGTTTAAAACACAATGAATAGGAGAGAATAGAAAAGGGAAACAAAATTAAAATAAAAACTTGTGATTACTTATCTTCTATCTTTTAAAACTTTGAGTGACATTCACAAATTAATTGTCTTAACATGTTATAGATAACGTGAAGTGTTTAATAAAGAAATAAAGCTAATGCAAGTATGTAACATGATAACCAAAGTTAAAGTCACGTTGTGTGAGTTAGGTAAGATTGGGAGTAATGTTATTACTATTATTTTAGATTTAATACTCTACTATATTTGAGGAGCCATTTTGGAGTTGGTCAAACTATTGGGTTGGGTTGGGTTGGTTTGGTGATGTTTTAAAGTTGACATCCAGGTTGGCTTGCCTTTTTCTCTACCTACCACCACACGACTTACTCACCGGATTACACAACTTACAGTATTTGTCAAGATTCTGGTGAACATATTAGTGCTACTATATGTTTTTTTGGAAAATGATTTGTGTGTTTAACTGGTATGATTAAAAACATGACTAAGAACAAGGTTGTAACAAGTGTTAAATCTGAAAATGAAAATCATGTGAGATAAATTGTGTAAAACATGTGTCAACTATTAAATGGAGTAGGCACAAAATTAAGCACAATTATTAATCATGTCTCCTTTAATCATGTTTTTTATATGATTCTAAATCAACTTATTTATTTATATGATTCTAAAAACTTGTAATTAGTTATCTTCTATCTTAGAGTATGTTTGGCACTAGTAGGAGCTGAAGCGGATTGCTGGAGCTAGTTGCTAGAGTTTTTTTATACTTGCTCTTTCAACTAGTATTTTATTTAGTAGCTTATTATTATTTTTTTTACATGCTCTTTCAATCTATGTCAGCCAAACGAGACTTATTTTTAATGATAGCTTATTTTTCTAAAAAAAAAAATAAGCTCATGCTATGATAAGCTCTGATAAATTCGTATACCAAACATGCTCTAAATATCAAGCTCTATTGTTAACCATGACTTTTTCTTAGTCAAGTTGAATTAAACATGATAATTTTAATTATATTACAATTCCTCGAACTCACTTTTAAGCATTTAAAATGAGTAATCACTCTCTTGCACTATTTTTAATGGAAAAATGTTAAGCACTCCTGTGAAAAACGTAAAGGATTAGATCAGAGAAAAATGATTGGAAAAATCAAGTTAAAAGTGTAAAATAGTCCACTATTTATGGGCAAAGAAAAAATTAGTCGTTATAGACAGACAATACAACTAATTGTCAGACGGCACCATTAAATTTAACGGTGTCGTCGGGTATTTACTGGTACCATCCATACCAAAGATACTCCTCTTTTTGTTTTTAGTCATAAAGGTTTATTTAGGGAGGTTTGGGGTGGAAAATAACTGTTAGGATTTTTAAACTAATTTTTTCAAATAAAACATTTCTTTTTTATTAAAAAATAATTTATAAAATATATTTTTGAAAAAATATGTTGTCACATTAAAAATATGAAGTTTTTAAACAAAAATTTAATCCTTTGATCATTTGTCAAGTTTTAAATTTGTTTGTTCATACCTTGAGTGATTTACGTCAGAATGGAAATCTGCGACTGAGTTGAAGCATCCTTGAGACTTCGAGAGATGTTAATGTAAGTATGCATTAATGATTTGTATTTACAAGTAACTTGCGCATTTTATGCTATGCATTACAAGTTACATGTTTGTAATTATTAAAACTGAAAAAACTGTTTAGTTTAAATTTCGTAATATTTACATTAACAACTCCTAAATTATCCTTCAACCTACTTGTGTAACACATTTAATCTCTATTCTCATATTGTTCAATCATCTTTGTAAAATGTTTTGATCTCATGAGTAGAATGACACATGGGAGGATTTAGAATTTCTTATAAAGGTAATTCTTTATGTGCCTCGGTCGCTTAAAATATATATCTTTTTTAGAAGAAAAAAAAAAAGAAAAAGAAAAAAAAGTTACTTCTTAAAATGCCTCAGAAGACTTGGGCGACTTGTTCCTCACCTTTTAAATGTTTACAAGTGTCCCATACAAGTGCAATAATGTTGACAAGTGTCCCTAGGGTGACTTGGGCGACTTGAGCAACTTGTACTTGTACGAAGACACTTGTCAACATTTAAAAGGGTGCGGATAAATCGCCCGAAGCATTTTGAGAAGTCATTTTTTTTTGTCTAAAAAAGATATATACTTTAGACGACCGGAGCAAATAAAAAATTACCTCTTTCTTATATGATTTTACCTTTAAAACTAATATGATAGCATAAATTCTCAAAGGATAAAAATGTTCTCGACTTCTCGTGATAATAACATGTGGAACCCATTATTAATATGCTCGTAATTTTCATGCCATGCATAAAACGTTTACGGGTATGAAGGTATTTATGATTTTTTATTTATTTATTTATTTATTTATTATTATTATTATTATTATTATTATTATTATTATTATTATTATTATTATTATTTTTTTTTTTTTTTTATAAAAACATCACTTCATTAAAAAATCATAGGGTTTACAAGAAATTAGTGGGGAACCGAGAAACAAGTTGGGCCCCCACTCCTCTAGCTATGGCAAAGCTAATTCTACTAAAAATATGATCAGCGGCACGTGATTCAAATTGCTTATGAGCTCCTCCTTTTATCAACCCATCGTCCCATCATGATGGGATTTATTATTATTATTATTATTATTATTATTATTATTATTATTATTATTATTATTATTATTATTTATTTACTTTTCTTTTTATTTTTATTTTTTTATTTTTTTTAGTGATTTAGATTGCTTACGGGCTCCTCCTTTCAACCCATCCTGATGGTATACGCACGAAGTAAAACATCTTTTTTATTTTATCTTGTTGTGTACAGAAAATGAATTGCCCCGTTACATGTTGGACACTTTTGGCTATATTTATACGGATTATATCACAATAAAAGCACATGCACTTTTACAATTGCATTATTGAGCATAAGAGTACGCCTGATGCGTAAAATAAAAGGTTAACGATCTAAATGCATTAGGCTAGTCACAATGGTGACCTTGGTCACCCAGGTTTTTCGGCTGCCACATCAGCTTTCTCTCTCCAGTGATCAGACATGACCCATGTGCCATAGTGGTGACCGAAATTTATTTTTTATTTTTGTATTTATTTTATTTTATTTTTTATTGTTAAACTAATTCTATTTTGGAACTAAAAATTGACATGGAGACGAAATCCCTTTCTTAAAATTGAAAAGCTAAATACCAGAGCAACATGGTAGATGCCAAATACCAACTTGAAAAAGATCCAACCATGCTAAATGGCAGGGACGGATCTAGTGTGTTAATATGGGGGGCCGGTGCCCCCCATGGCTAACCGAAAAAGTTAAAATTTTAGTGTAATTTTTTTAAAATTTTGACCTTTTTTCGAAAGTGACCCCCACTAAAAACTCAAATTGCCCCCCACCCACATACTAAAACTTAACATTCAACGCTTTAAAGCCTTGTAAATCATTCATCTTTAAGTAAAAATACTCGATTTATCATTACGATTTTTTTTTTCCGCATTTTGTTGTTATGTTCAAAAAAATTTTTTTTGCCCCCCACATCCATTTTTCCTGGGTCCGTCACTGCTAAATGGTATTTATCACAAATGACAAAACTCAAAGGACTTTACCATTCTTTTACTAAAACTAAAAGGGTTTATATATTTCATCAATAACAAAGGACATATTTCATAAATCATTTAATAAAATACTTGTTTCACAACCCCTTCTCAACACCCATCAACTAACCTCACCTTCATTTCACAAAACACAAAAGGCAACAACAAAAGAAAAAGATAACCAAAATGAAGATTCAATGTCGGTCGAAAGTTAGACCGATATTAGTTTTTTTTTCTTTTTTTTGCCTTGACTGATGCGTGACCAAGGTGCCACAGTGGGGCTCGACCGATATGGAGATCGGTCACCTCACCCTCGACCGATGTGAATTCAGGCCCATTGTGGTTAGCCTTAAACTTAACAACCTTTTTTATGTTTATTCAACTTTTAATTTAATTGGAGATTTTTTATACAATGTTCACCGGACAATAATTAAGATAAATTTATAATTAAGTTATCAAACTTTAAATTTCTTCTTATCGCATGTATCATTAATGGTAAGTGGTAACATGACATCAATTAATTGAAGATAATTTGTTAAACAACCATTCAAACATCCTTTCAACACTACAACACTGTATCCATTCATAGTTTCAAACACCCTTTTTTTGGATATCCTGCCCTTTCTTTTTAACCACCCGCACCACATAATTAAACTTGTAAAAATTCAGGGTGATTGTCGATTTTGATAATGATAAATACATTTATTAACAAACGGGCCTTCAACCTTAACCGCACAAGCCTGGGCTGGGCGGGCCTACCTTCTAATATTATTCGGTTATCCTTCAAAACCCTTAAACAGATTTCGTTGTTCAAGGAAAAAGTAGATAGCACTCATAGCAGCACAGGCAAGGTAATTTTATATATCTAAAAAATGATTATGACGGCATTATTAATAGGGATTTTGGATTATATTATTGTTGTGGTACCACCCATAGAGATGGAGGAAGATCAAAGCATCATCACACCACAATTATTTGAATTTAATGTTCCAAATGAGATAATTCATCGTATACAATCATTGTTGCCCCCAAAAGATGCCGCCCGCACGTGCGTCTTGTCCAAGTCATGGCTGAACGCTTGGTCTACCATCCCTACCCTCAGGTTTACTAAATGTGTAACTCATGATAATCTCACCTTACAAGAAAAACTACACTACGTTCAGTTGATTGATCGCACTCTTTTACAGTATCTCAACGACAGAATGTCAATCGAATGTTTTCATCTTCACTTAGACATCCACAACTCGTCACTGCCTTATCCTTTAGAAAAGTGGTTTCAAGCACTAGCTTCTACAAATTGTCCTCTCAAGGAGCTTTCCATAACAATGTGTCTTATGAAGGATTTTAAAGATGGCTGGCTTACACTTCCGGATGCTATATTCTCTTGTCAAAACCTAGATACCTTAAGTTTAAAAGCTCTTAGCTTAGGGACCATCGGTCGGGTTAGGGTGAATACAAATCCTGTCATCAAATGCTCGCTCCTACGCGTACTCGAGCTCTCTCTTGTGCACATAACCGAAGGGGCACTTCATAACTTATTCTCTTCTTGTACCTTACTTGAGAAGCTACACTTAGACTTGGATTTTCTTGTGCGCCTGAAGAAAATTAAGGTGGAAAACCTCCGTTTTCTTCGTGAATTTAAATTACTGTCGTATTTTAACGACGTCTTAGAAATCCATGATGTCCCATGCAAGTCTTCAGTTGCTTTCTTACTGCTCTGTACTATCAAGTTATACTACAATGAGAATGGACACGCTAGGGAGCTTAAGAGAATTGGTTCTATCACGTGTGCCGGTAGATGATGAGTTTTCCGAACTGATAAAATCAAAGTTTCCTTTTCTCGAGAATTTGAAACTTTCAATCGACACCTGCATGCTTGAAACCATTGACATCGCTTGTGTTTCCTTAAAGAGATTTGCTCTTGATATGTTCTTAGACCAGGAATTCAACATACAAGTTTCTGCTTCAGAGTTACTTTATTTCTCTTACGATGGCATTAAAATGCCTACGCTCTTGTTTCCATCTAGTACTCCCGCACATATTAAGCTCATACTAAGGTTTCATAAACACGAACCCATCGATCTGTTCTATATTCTTAAGGTGAGAGAAGCACTTGATTTACCAAGCAACTTTGACATCGAAACAATAGATTGTTTTGTGCCATCGAACATAGACCTATATTCTCTCAGAAGAATGGTTCCGTTTCCAGCTAGGAACGTGCAACAACTATCGTTTGGAAAACATTGGCAACTAAAGTCGTGGAAGCACGCGCCACTTTTGGATCTTCTTTTTTCAATTTTCTTTCCCCGTTACATTAAGGTATATCATAGATCGTCCAGCAGCAAGAACTACAGGTATAAGCAAATGGTGCGGATCATGGAAAAGAAAATGTGTGATCTAAGAGATATTGAAATAAAAAATCCTCCTGATGGCAAATGGGAAACCCTAACAAATTCTTGTAGAAGTAGCAAATTTCTTTTCGAACTGCCTTGGAGAAGCTTTTACGACGAGGGAAATGACTACTATGACGAGGAAACTGACTGCGATTCAGATGAGTTCAAATTGAATTGGTTGTCTTGAAGAACCTGCTTTGCTCATCATCATCTTGGTTCAGTTATTTGACTCCATGTTAAGGTTTTGTTAGCATATTAGCCGAGTTAATTTGATTTTATATACCCCAATCTTATGAATTACAGTATTTAAGGCAAACTTTCATGGGTTTATTTGCAACTTTTTTTACTTGACATTAAGGATATGAAAAGCTATTTGTGATGTTTCATGTTGATTACCGAATAGATGAGTGATGAATAAGTCATTTGATATATATTATTTTTCGATATACCTCTAACATTAGGGTGTACCTGTGTATAAGGACATGGATGCCTGATTGTAGAATTGTTGTGTTTAGACTTACCTTAGATGTGCCATTTGAAGTGATTATGTGATAGTAATAGAAAAGAATCAGATAATATGTTATAATAATAGGAGCTATCTGTTTGTATGGTCTCAAGATGTTCGAAGTTGTAATGATCTGATGATAATATTGTTTCAATTGTTTGTGAAATTCTGACCGTTTAAGGAATTGGTAGGTATGATGTGAAATATGATCAAGTCTTGTGAAATGGGACTAAAACTCTCACATGTTAGGTCAAAAGAAGTGGTAGATAGGTAACTATAGGTTACTCTCAGATAACCAGTTTTGTTGCAGCTGGTACTAAGATAATACTCCATATATTTGACCCCTAAATAATCAAACAATCAGAATCCAAATTTATCCAAACATTAGAAACTGTTAAAGTTGCAATAATGAGATAAGCACTTCTAAAACACAAATCCAAACACTCCCTTGTTAAGTGTGAGGTTAAATACTCATGTTTACAATGGTACTGTACTAGTGATTCCATGTTAATGCTTTTTTTGTGCAATATAGGTAGTTCTGGTGATGTATTACAAGAAAATCTTGCAAAAAAACCCTTGATGTCTCAACCGCATGTTTGCTGCTGAAATTTATATGCATAGATTTATCTTATCGAGTCCTGTTAAAACTCTTAATCCAGAGGAAGCCGATTCGTTTTATACCCCTGTTTACACCACCTGTGACCTAACACCAAATGGCCTCCTGCTACCTTTCAAATCACCTCGTATGATGAGAAGTGCAATTCATTTTTTTCTTCTAGCTAGCCTTATTGGAATAGGACTGAAACGGCTGATCACTTCTTTATTGTGCCACATGATTTTGGAAAATGGCGCTAAACATATTTTGGCCAACACATTTACTACATTTTATACTTAATATTTAGTGTGTCGAAGATGATTACAAAGTTTTTACTATTTAATAGTAGTATAATTTTTTTTATTCGGTAATCAATGATCAAATATTATAATTTTGGAGACTTTATGCTTTAAAAATCAGTTGGGCAGCTTTCAACCCATTTCCTTGCTTTGTATCACCTGTTAGAGATACTGCATAACCCAAATCGACATGTTATAAGTAATCTTGGGTCAAAGTTGTCACCTTTAGTCGTTATGGCACTTTTATTTTTATTGTTTTGTAGGTGATTTCAATTCTTAAGTTATACTAAATTTTACTGTAGGAAGAAAAAGCTACTCCATAATGTTTCGTTGAAGATTAAGATACGTATTTCTGTCCCGTATTTCTCGTACCTTTCGACATTAGACTTCACATCTGTCGACCACCTACGTTGTCTATTTGGTCTCGGATTAATAAACATATATAAAAACTTAGATAAAAACGTAGATTAATATATATATATAGGGGGCTTTATTTTCAGAACCCTGTTAAGTGCGGGAACTGCAAGAACTCTAATTTTGCATTAGAAAACATGTATATTCACATAAAACATGTATGTAAGAAAACATACATGTTTTATATGAACATGCATGTTTTCTAATGCATAATTGGAGTTCTCGCAGTTCCCGCACTTAACAGGTTTTTAAAAATAAAACCATTTTGCATTGATTTGTTGCACTTAACAGGTTTTTATATGAACATGTATGTTATGCATGTATGTGTATTAAGGTGTATGTAAGAAAACATACTTGTTTTATATGAACATGCATGTTTTCTAATGCAAAATTAGAGTTCTCGCAGTTCCCGCACTTAACAGGGTTCTGAAAATAAAGATACACTATATATATATATATATATATATATATATATATATATATATATATATATATATATATATATATATATATTTATAATGCCCGCGCACGCGCGGTTTTTTTTTTTTTTTTTTTTTTTTTTTTTTTTTTAAATTTTTTGAAATAATTATTTAAAAATTTTAATCCTATTGTTAATTGTATCTTATCTATATTTTCTGTATTTATCTTCTACTTGTGTTGTGGATAAATATAAAATAAATAATTTTTTTTTAAATATCTTTTTGTATTTATCTTCTACTTGTGTTATGAGTAAATATAAAATATTACTACTACTTAATAAGAAAATAATATTTTTTTCAAATAATATTATTACTAAATAAGGTATGGTTTAGTTTTTTTGAAATGGAAAAGTTCTCACTTGGGGTTTTGTTTTATTATATAAAAGATATATATATAAATGTTAATAAAAACATATATAAAAATGTATATAAAAAGTAGATAAAAACGTATATAAAAACATAAATAAAAACGTGTATAAAAAATGTAGATAAAAACGTATATGAAAATGTAGATAAAAACGGATTTAACGTATATAAAATGTAATGGGTCAAAACCATAAGGAGTGGATCAAAAAAAAAAAAAAAAAAAAAAAGGGTTTAGAGAAGGTGGATGCAATTTTTGCCAAACCACAAGAACCATTTATGTAATTTACCATAGGGATGGTGTACGCACTTTTTGCAAACTCACATAAGACCATTTAGCAAGTTTGAAGGGTAAAATGGTTATCACTTATCATTACTACCCATATAAAAATAATAATGATGAATGAACAATCAAAGAAAAAATATTTTATTCAACATCTATGAAAAGATTTTACAAATAAAAGATACCCCTTCTGTCTCAAAATAATTGTCAAGAGACAAAAATTATAAATTTTAATTAAAGTAGAGCCGCTTTAGTTTTCAACCACACAAAGAATATATTTCCCTACTTTATAATATAGTTTTTACTTAAAAGTGAAAGTGGACAATTATTTTGATACATTCTAAAATAAAAATATAGACAATATTTTTGAGACCGAGGGAAGTAACTTTTAAAATGATTAATCCAATTATTTTTGGGCTAGACATGGGATGATCGCCTATGCTTGAGAATTTGGTGAAATTCTTTACCATTTGATCAACATTTAGTTCTAACTGTCTGCAAGATACGTGATGCATAATGTGGTCATGCATGTTGATGTAAATTTGCTTCCAACAACATTTCTAACCAAGTCTTTTCTTGTTATTTGCAACAGCTCTCAGCCATATTACGATATATGATTATCTTATTCGTTATTTGGCTTATATGTATTTTACTACGAATATCAACTCAACATGAGTTTTTAGTATAAATTTACTCATATCATGAAGAAGTATCCATGGTACGTACTTCGACCCTTTTTTTTTTTTTTTTTTTTTTAATCCCTGCGTAGTGATAATGTATAGATCCTCACTTCTATCCATTTGTCAAGAGTTTTAATTTGGACGGACACCGTTAAACAAAAGGATTCCATCGATTAGTATATGTCTCTAAATAGTACTCTACTAATATTTTTTATTTTAAATTATACTAATATTTGAAAGAAATAAAACAAAGTTCTCATATACAAATCAATCTCATATACAGCAGTCAGCAGCACGGCCATCGCTTTATATAAGGTAATTGTATTCTTTAGTTTTCAAAATGATTATCACATTCTTAAAAGGGCTTTTGGATCATATTATTGTTGTGGTACCACCCATAGAGATGGAGGAAGATCAAAGCATCACACCACAGTTATTAGAATTTAATGTTCCGAATGAGATAATTCATCGTATACAATCATTGTTGCCCCCAAAAGATGCCGCCCGCACGTGCGTCTTGTCCAAGTCATGGCTGAATGCTTGGTCTACCATCCCTACCCTCAGGTTTACTAAATGTGTAACTCATGATAATCTCACCTTTCAAGAAAAACTAGACTACATTAAGTTGATTGATCGCACTCTTTTACGGTATCTCAACGACAGAATGTCAATCGAATGTTTTCATCTTCACTTAGACATCCACAACTCGTCATTGCCTTATCCTTTAGAAAGGTGGTTTCAAGCACTAGCTTCTGCAAATTGTCCTCTCAAGGAGCTTTCCCTAACAATGTGTTGTATGAAGTGTATTAAGAATGTGGATGATGCTGGGCTTATACTTCCAGATGCTATATTCTCTTGTCAAAACCTGGATACCTTAACTTTAAAAGCTCATAGCATAGGAGTCATCGGTCGTGTTAGTGTGAATACTGAATACAAATCCTGTCATCAAGTGCTCGCTCTTACGCGTACTCAATTTGAAAGATGTGTGTATAAGTGAAGGGGCACTTCATGACTTATTCTCTTCTTGTCCCTTACTTGAGAAGATACACATAGACTTTGAGTTTTCCGCGTGCCCGGAGAAAATTAAGGTGGAAAACCTCCGTTTTCTTCGTGAATTGAAGTTAATTTCATTTGATACCGACGTCTTGGAAATTTATGATGTCCCAAGTCTTCAGTTATTTTCTTACTTCTCTGTACTATCAAGGTATACTACAATGAGAATGGATACGCCGATACGCTAGGGAACGTAAGAGAATTGGTTCTAACACGTGTGCCGGTAGATGGTGCGCTTTTCGAAATGATAAAATCAAAGTTTCCTTTTCTCGAGAATTTGAACCTTTCGATCGTCAACTGCATGCTAGAAACCATTGATATCACTTGTGTTTCCTTAAAGAGATTGACTCTTGATATGTTCTTGAAAAAGGAAATCAACATACAAGTTTATGCTTTAGAGTTACTTTATTTCTCTTACGATGGCCTTAAAATGCCTACGCTCTTGTTTCCATCTAGTACTCCCGCACATATTAAGCTCATACTAAGGTTTCATAAACATGAACCCATTGATCTGTTCTATATTCTTAAGGTGAGAGAAGCACTTGATTTATCAAGCAACTTTGACATCGAAACACTAGATGGTTTTGTGCCATCGAACATAGACCTAGATGATCTCAGAAGAATCGTTCTGTTTCCAGCTCGGAATGTGCAACAACTATCGTTTGGAAAACATTGGCAACAAAAGTTGTGGAAGCACCCACCGCTTTTGGATATTCTTTTTTCAATTTGCTATCCCCGTTACATTAAGGCACATTATAGATCGCCCAGCAACAAGAACTACTGGTATAAGCAAATGGTGCGGATCATGGAAAAGAAAATGTGTGATCTAAAAGATATTGAAATAAAAAATCCCGGTGATGGAAAATGGGAAAGCCTGACAAATTCTTGGAGAAGTAGCCATTTTCTTTTTGAACTGCCTTGGAGAAGCTTTTACGACGAGGGAAATGACTACAATTCAGACGAGGAAAATGACTACTATTCAGATGAGTTCAAATTGAATTGGTTGTCTTGAAGAACCTACTTTGCTCATTATCTTGGATCAATTATTTGATTTCGTGTTCAGGTTTTGTTAGCTTATTAGCTGAGTTAATTTGATTTTATATACCCCAATCTTATGAATTACAGTATTTAAGGAGGACTTTCATGGGTTGATTTACAACTTTTATGCGTGACATAGGTAACTAATGATATAAAAACCTATTTTGTGATGTCTCATGTTACTGACCAAATACATGACTGATGAATAAGTCGTTTGATATAGTATTTTTTGAGATACCTATAACATTAAGGTGCACCTGTGTATAAGGACATGGAGGATGCCAGATTGCAGAATTGTTGTGTTTAGACTTACCTTAGATGTACCATTTGAAAGTGATTATGTGATAGTAATAGAAAAGAATCAGATAATAAGGTATAAGAAAAGGAGCTATCAAGACGGTGTTCGTATGGTCTTAAGAATTTACGATATTTAAGGCGAACTTTCATGGGTTGATTTACAACTTTTTTATGTGACAGATAACTAAGGATATGAAAAGCTATTTTGTAGATCTACCTGTGTATAAGGACATGATTGCCTGATTGTAGAAATGTTGGTTGTCTATCTTTTTTACCTTTTACCACGAGTCCAGGGACGGAGCTTGAACAAATTAATCGGGGGGGCCAAAATCATTCGAACACAAAATATAATTTCTAATGTATAAAGCATCCATAACACAAAAAGAAGGTCATAAAGAAAAAAGACATAAGATAAACGATAAAGATAAAAGCAAATTACAAATCAGCTCGACGACCTTTGAGGTTTTTAAATTCATCAATTATAGAAGCTGAATCAAACAGTTCAGCGATATCTTTTTCAATGTGAATCACCAAGCTGTCTGCAAGAAACTTATCTGACATCCTATTGCGAAGTCGATTTTTACATATCTTCATTGCCGAAAATCCCCTCTCGGTAGTAGCAGTAGAAACCGGAAGTGTCAAGATAAGACGGATCAATCTATCAACCAAATGATATGTCTCATGTTTCTCAGTTTCAACAAGAATTTCGCATAATCCAGCGATAGTGGAAGCACCACTCAGTTTTGAGTTCTTTAACCTAACAATGTTGAACATCTCTAACTGATATCTCAACTGAAACCTCTCTTGTTCGGTAAAGTCAGATGGGTAATACTTCTCAACAAGAAGGGAAATTTTATCAACATTTAACACTTCATCATTTTTAGGAATCAAAGCGGAACTAAGAGTCAACAACTCAATTGCTTCATCATTAAATCTAAAGGCCATCTCGTGCAATTGCTTGTCCAAAGTGCATATAAAAATATCTACCCGATAATAATGTTCAAAAGTAACATGATTATCTTGTCGACGAGGGCGATATCTACTAGATTTGTATGGAGCATTCATACCAGGCATATGTATTTGATGTTTTTCACAAAATGTTATTACCTGTCGTATTAAACTTTCCCATCCATTATTTCTGAAATTATTGAGACTTTCCTTTGTTGCTGAAACTAGCTCCATAGCATTGCCAATATCTAAGGATTTCTTTTGTAGAGCTTTTGAAAGAATATCAGTCCTCCCCATTATTTCATTTATCAAGTGTAGAATGAATACAAACTCAAAGGATTTCAAATGAGTATAACATCCATCAGCATCTCCACGTTGAGCCGCATAAGATCCATCTTCTATTATACCTTCAAGAACTATACGAGTAGGATTATACATCTTAAGCAAACTTGAAACTGAAAGAAAGTGAGAACCCCAACGTGTATCACCAGCTCGTCTTAAGGTCGTGACTTGATTTGCTCCTTTTCCTTTTTTAATTTCACCAAGTTCCAATAATCGTTTAGTCTCAGCCGCCTTAGCTTTTTGTAACTCATCATGGCGCTTACTAGAACCACAAATTACATTAATAATGTTAGTCAAATTTGTGAAAAATTGGTGAACGGGTATAACGTCCCTTGAAGCAGCAACTAATGCAAGTTGCAGCCTGTGAGCAAAGCAATGAACATAATATGCATATGGACAATCTCTAGAAACAAGTGCTTGTAACCCATTCCATTCCCCTCTCATGTTACTAGCACCATCGTACCCTTGGCCACGGATATTACTTGTATCAAATTCATACCGCAAAAGTCGTTTCCACAACTTTGTTTTGAGAGTTAATGCTGAAGTATCAGAAACATGTACTAAATCTAAGAACCTTTCTCTTATGATCCCATCTTTATCAACAAATCTTAAAACTATAGCCATTTGCTCTTTTTTAGACTCATCTCGTGACTCATCCACCATAACACAAAAGTAAGAATTGCCCACTTCACTTCGTATATGCCTTCGAACCCTGTTTGCAATAATATTCAGGATTTCTTTTTGAATATCTCCTGAAGTATACTTTGAATTAAAATGAGCATTCTCCAACACAACTTGAGCAAGTTCATCGTTGTACGAAGCTAAAAGTTTCAACATTTCTATAGTATTTGGCCCTGTAGCTTCAGTTTTATTCTCCCTTGGTTCATTTTGTTGTTGTTGAGGCTCACTCGTCGACGGTTTCGAGCGTTTATTCTCTTGGTTACAATTGTCATTTGTATCATTACTTTTTCTCTTGTAAAACATGTGAAGCGTTTGTGATTTTAAATTTCCCATGATCAGCTAGTTTGCTACATAGCCTACACGCTACAATAAAAAACATGACATTAAATTAGTATTGTAATTATAAACTAAAAAGACTTGACTGAAACTAATTGAAACTAAAAAGTATTTTATACCCTTTAAGATGGCCATTAGATTCAAAAATAAAGCTAATATAAAAGTCTATGAATGTACCACTGTGGCACTATACCTGTTGAAACTAACATAAACTACATTTGCAAATACAATACTTGATTGAATACATTACCAAATCATTCGAATATTATTACTTTATTAGACCTAAGTAAATAGTCACTGACTTAGTTTGATTGTTGCTTTTAAGGATTAAACAAATAACAATGGTGAGATTCTCAAATACATTTACATCAAAATGAACAAGAACTAAAAGAAGATAAATGAAAGAAGAGATGATTCATACCTTGTTGGCTATTGTTGGTTTGTTGAGTTGTTGTGAAACTGTCAAAGAACCGATTAGGATTGGAATGATGGATAAAGACATAAAGTGAATTGTCAATTGTGAATTGTCATTTTGTTACTTTTCATTTGCCCCTTCATATCCTTTTCTTTTTTCGTGTATAAGTATATTGACATACTGTACTTCTCTAAAATTTGGGGGGGCCAACATGGATCTTAGCATACTAATATTTCATATATTCACAAACTTTCACAAATATAGCAAATACTTACTACTTACAACTCAAATTTTTGGGGGGGCCACAACCCCTCCTTGCCCCTTAAATCCTCCGTCCATGACCACGACACCATCCACACATCTCTACTTTCATGTTTCTCTGTTTCTTTATTTCCTTAATTAACCTTGTCATCCTGTGAAAAATCCTTTGCACGCATAAAATGCAGAATAGAAACTAAGAAGCGCTCAAAGAAGTTCATTGCGGTCATGTGGACCCTCTTGAAACCCTATTATCTCTGCTGAAAGGTCAAATAGTGCAGGGATGAATCCAATACCTTAATGTGGGATTAAGAACCAAAGGGCTTGTAGCTTAGCGGTACAATATGATGGTGTGCTCCCCAACCAAGAGGCTGTGGGTTCTAGTTCCGTCATGGACAAGTGTGGTGTGTTTGTATTGCATATAGTGAGATTGCAATACTTTGCCTTTCTATAAGAAAAATACCCTAATGTGGAAAATGGATATGCACACATCTTCAACTTCGTATATGATGAACATAGTTAACTCAGTTCCATTCAAAATTTTATTATTGATGCTGCTAAATGATTTTTATATGTATTTCGTGCTCATGAGCTGTGTAGCCTATGAAAACTATGAGTTATGCGTTTCGCAGGAAATTGTGCTTTCCCGGTCCTGCATAAGTCACAAGGATTTACATTTACTCCTTCAATTTAGTGAAACTCATAACACCTTTCATTTTGGGGTCAAAATACAATTCATTTCAAAGATAGGAATCACCAATTGTCTGTCATCATTATTAGAGCTTATTTGAATTGTCTGCCATCATCATTAGAGCTTATGGCACAGAAAGTGCTATCATGATGGACTTTTCAAGAGTTAAATAACAACTCAATATGACAAATCTAAGCAACCAGTATAAGAAAGCGGTTACTCATAAGCCACAGGTGATGTGACCAATTAAACAATATATACCAGAAGAGGTTCTCATTATTGAATTCCGCTATGAGTCTGCTGACTCATCTGCTGTGTCACATCAGGTTTGTTACATCTATACATTTCAAACCCATACACAAATTAAGGTTTTTTGTAGGTTGCTTTACTGACTTCCGAAATGTCAATTCATGTGTAATCATATAAACTAACTTAACGAGAATCTAGTTCCGTGTTTAAGGTTAACTGCACCTTTTGCCTGTTATATGCATATTGATCAAACTACAGTACATCAGTTTAACAAATTACATTATTCCAGTTTTCATTAACCCAATCCATTGCTTTGTTGGTTGAAATTGGTACATTGACGTTGCTGAAATTAGTTACAACTCACAACAGTCTTTATATACTTAATCCCTTCCTTACAGTTCTTTTTTACCTTCATAAATTTTATTTCACGAAGTGTTAAACTTCAAACTCTCATCAGTAAGTTTTAAACCTCCCTGAGAGAGTATTGCATATGCAGATGTTTATTTAGAAAGAATATGAAGATGTGCTATGAACTATTTTCTACATATGTCTTATGAAATCCTATTCTAATTATCGCTACAAGTTTCATGCTTTCAAGAGTGCTCCTTACACTGGATCAACTGTTAGAGTTTGACAATCAATAATCACATTATGCGGAAGCTAGGATCAATTATAACACGTATAAAGATAACTAAAACATAAATAGTAACGTACCCGATGCACTTCAATAAACCTTGAACTTGTGTAAAATAGATCAATGATAAACCCCTTACCGTTTTGTTTATCGATCTCTTGATAATTACTATAGTAAGTAATTACCTCGTTCTTGTACACACAAACTACCAACGAATAAAGGTTTATGCAAGTAAACGAAAACCACTTGTTTTGGAACAACCAAAATCGACCCAAAACCCTAGGTGGGGTTGTGTGCCGATCGGCCAAGAAAGAAAAGAAGGGAGAAAACTTTTAGGGTTTTGTGTATGTGCACAAAAGATGTGAAAGTCTAACCCTTGGCCTTGTATTTATACTAGATGTAAATCTTGGGGAACAAGCAAGCATGGATCGACCCTATTGGGTTGGGTCGACCGGCCATACACCCTCCAAGGGTGTTCCGGATCCTTCTTGTCTTCCAAATTACATTATAGTCCTTTTCTTTCGTTACCAATGATAGTTAATACTTACATTTAATATTTAACGGTCATTTAGTCCCTCAAGTGTTTATAAATATATATATTCGATACATTTAACATATATATATTTATTATACTTTATTCTTGTTTGTAATGTGTGCAATCCCGAGGTATCGGGTTCGATACTGGTCATTTACTTATTAATATTTATACGTAACTTTTAACAGCTCCCACTCGTATATCTATTAATAGTAAAATGACATTGGTTGGCGTCTTGCAACACTCCAATGCCCCCAGTTCGACTCGAGCTAGGTTTCCTGGAAAACCTTTAATGATTCATCATTATTATTATCATTTCGCTTCTAATACTACATTAATAAAGATGTGAGGTTCTTTATTAAATTCTGTTTCTCGTCTCTTTATGATTGAACAAAATTACCAAAACATCTGAACGTATTCCAGATAGACTTTGGGCGTGGCCACGCAAACATTTTGTCAACCCTACGAGGGGCCCAGCAGTATTAAACTTCTGAACAAATCAGAAGGAACGAATTCTCTCTTGACTACAAGAATAACCCATGAACTTTGCAACACTTCTGAAAACAACCCTTATGACTTCCAATTACGGTAAGCAGAAGATTGTTCCACAAAAATGCACTACATCCATGACACTTATCTGGTATCTCAAGTCTGAGGATAACTTTTAAATATGATTCTCACAATAAATTTTAAATCATATTGTTGGGATAAGTCCAATACTCAATTCATTGAATATCATGTGAAATTGGTATGACTACGCATCAATATACTTTCAAGTATATCCTTAACCAATACTCAAAATTGTCTTAGTTTAATGATATTCCCATATCATTAATCGACAACGGACAATTTAGAATAATAACTTATTCACGGATCTCAAACATGCAAATATAGGATATATTATTAAGACAATGAATAAATAAACATAAATAATACTTTATTTTATAAAAATAATAATTGTACATTACATCCCTTATCCAAATACTAATCACAAATGGGCATGAAACTTTCAGCTAATTTAAGTCCTATTCCTTCAGCATGCTTATAAAGCTTGGTGCCAGGTAAAGGCTTCGTAAATTGATCAACTAAGTTTTCATCTGTGTGAACTTTGAGCATTTCGATTTCACCTATTTCAACTTGTTCTCGAACATAGTGGTGCTTAATCGGGAAATGTCTGGTGCCTTTCATGATTCCAGGTTCATTGGCAAATGTAATTGCAGCTGAGTTGTCACAATACATTTTTATCGGTCGTTGAATCGAAGGCATAACCCCAAGCCCTGAGACAAACTTCCTAATCCAAACAGCTTCCATTGCAGCTTCTGAAGCAGCTATATACTCACTTTCTGTAGCAGACATCGCTAGTACACTCTGCTTTCTGCTCCTCCAATCCACAGCTCCTCCATTAATGACAAAGACATAACCCGTCTGAGACTTCGTATCATCTTTATCACCTTTCCAAGAAGCATCGCAGTAACCTGTAACATCAAGTTCTGCAGATGGAGTACCCCCATAAACTAAGAACATCTCTTTAGTAGCCCTAAGGTACTTAAGAATATTCTTAACAGCAGTCCAGTGTTTTTCACCTTGATTCTGCTGATATCGACTGGTTAAGTTCTGAGCAAATGCCACATCAGGCCTTGTGCTTTTCACTTCGTACATAATAGATCCCACAACCGAAGCATAAGGGACTCTCTTCATGCGTTGCACCTCTTCAGGTGTTGAAACACAAACTTTCTCGCTCAAGCCATGTTGTTCTTGCATTGGCAAATATCCTTTCTTGGAATTTTGCATATTGAATCTCTTCAATATTTTATCGATGTAAGCACTTTGGCTTAATCCAATTAATCACTGAGATCTATCTCTATATATCTTGATTCCCAGAATAAATGCAGCTTCCCCTAAATCTTTCATAGAAAAACAACTTCCAAGATATGCCTTAACCTTTTGCAAACTTGGAATATCGTTTCCAATGATCAATATGTCATCGACATATAATATAAGGAAAATTACATTACTCCCACTAGCTTTGTGATATACACATGGATCATCAAGATTTTGAATGAATCCATACTTTTTAATCTCACTGTCAAATCTCTTATTCCATTGTCGTGATGCTTGCTTCAATCCATAAATGGATCTTTTAAGCTTGCAAACACGATCTGGGAATTCTGGATTCACAAACCCCTCAGGCTGCGCTATATAGATGTCTTCATCTAGGCGACCAGTTAAGAAGGCGGTTTTGACATCCATTTGCCAAATCTCATAGTCATAGTAAGCGGCTATGGCTATAAGAATCCTAATTGCCCTTATGTCAGCTACAGGAGAAAAGGTCTCCTCATAGTCAACACCAAAAGTTTGAGTATAGCCTTTAGCTACTAAACGGGCCTTATAGGTGTGTACAATGCCATCCATATCAGTCTTTTTCTTGTAGAGCCATTTACTCCCAACTAACTTGGCACCCGGAGGTAGGTCTACTTCTTCCCAGACTTCATTGTCTTTCATGGATTGCATTTCCCCATTCATAGCTCCCTGCCATTTTTCCTTTTCAGGACTATTCATGGCAGCTTTATAACTTGTAGGTTCATCAAGATCCCCTATCAAGTTGTCATCACACTCCATGTTAAGACATAGACGTGTAGGAGCCTTCACAGATCTAGATGACCTACGAACGGGAACCACTTCAACTTCAGGTGGAGAACCTAAACTTTCAGGTTCCACAGGAAGTTGGCTAGTGTTTTCAGAAGGTGCTACATCTTCATGATCGTCTTCCAGATCATATACTCTCCCACTGAATTCTTGAGATATGAGCTCCTTTTCTAAGAAGTCTCCATACCTTGCAACAAAAACTTTGTTTTCAGTTGGGTAATAAAAGTAGTAACCCATAGTTTCCTTAGGGTATCCTACGAAGATGCACTTCACAGATCTTTGTTGGAGTTTGTCTGCTGAGTCACGTTTAACATACGCCTCACAACCCCAGACCTTTAGATAAGACAAGTTAGGAGCTTTTCCAGTCCATAACTCATATGGATTCTTATCAACCTTCTTTGTTGGAACCATATTAAGAATGCGAACCGCAGATTCTAAGGCATAATCCCAAAACGAGTAAGGAAGAGTTGTTAGATTAAACATAGTTCGTATCATGTCTTGCAATGTACGATTCCTTCTCTCAGATACACCATTTTGTTGTGGAGTATATGGAGAAGTAAGGTGCTGGACAATTCCCTCCTTTGCTAAGTAATCTATAAACTCTTGACTCAGGTATTCACCACCTCTATCGGATCGAAGAGCTTTAATCTTCTTTCCAAGTTGCAACTCTACTTCTGCTTTAAACACTTTGAATGTTTCAAACACCTCATGTTTATGTTTAAGTAAATAAACATAACCATGACGGCTGTAATCATCCGTAAATGTTAAGAAGTAGCTAGCACCTCTCCTTGACACATGTCTAAGTGGTCCACACACATCTGTGTGAATAAGACCAAGTAGATCATTAGCCCTTTCAATCCAATTTTTAAAGGGTTTCTTTGTCATCTTCCCAGCAATGCAAGATTCGCACTTATCAAATGATTCATCATTGATCTTTTCTAAAAGCCCATCATGTTGCAGCTTTTTCATGCGATCTTTGCCAATGTGAGCAAGTCGACAATGCCAAAGATAAGAGGAATCCAGACCTTTCTTGATTCTCTTACTATTGATGCTATACATTGAATTATTTTTGACAAAAGCATTATCAGTATCATTCATATCAATTTCAAATACACCATTCACAGCAACAACATTAAAATAAAAAACACCATTTAAAAAAACTGAAATTTCATTGCTAGAAATAGTATGATGAAAACCAAGGTTCAACAAACATGAAAATGAAATTACACCTCTAACAATTGACGGTGCATAATGACAATTATTTAAAGATAGTACTAAGCCCGAAGGCAACACTAAATCATAAAATCCTATAGCTTCAACTCCTACATGCGCTCCGTTACCAACGTGCAAGAATTGTTGTCCATAGGCCAGCTTTCTCTCAACTCTAAACCCCTGCAAGGTATTGCAAATATGAATGCCACATCCCGTATCATATACCCATGAATTCAATTTAGGAGTAAGAGTGAATAATTCAATCATAAAGAACGCACCTGATGAACTGGGGTTACCAGTTTCATTCCCCTGTTTCTTGAGTCGCAAGTCATGAATGTAGAGAGGGCAATTGCGCTTCCAATGGCCCTTTTCATGACAATGGTGACATGCCTGATCCTTCTTGTTTTACGGATTCACCTTGTTCTGCTTAGGCTGATGTTGCTTCATCTTGGGTTGAGGTTGATAGGCCATGACCTGCTTGCCTTTGTTACCTTTCCCTTTGCCTTTGTTCACATACGATTTCTTCTGGATTCTCCCCCTTGAATCGCCAACACTTGCGGGGTAGGAGCCTTGACCTTGGCTGGTAGACTTTTCTCATAATCAACAAGCAATGCGAGTAATTCTGAGACTGTCTTTCCCGAGCAGTGCATGTTGAAATTCTGCACAAAACCAGCAAAGTCCTTGTTAAGGGCCCTGTTGATCAAGTGCACTTGCACATTTTCGGGGTAACCAAATCCAATTCTGTGAAGCTGATCAAAAGATTCCTTCATCTCATTCACATAATCTTCAACTGGTTTACCATCACCATGCTTGCAGTTGTGTAGCTTGTCAAGTTCATCATACAATTCAACTGCGGGAGGTTTCTCATAAGATTGCTGAAGTACTTCAAGCATATCTTTTGGGAAAAAGTACTCAAACTTCTTTTGTAAGTGAGCACTCATGCTAGTGAGCATTAAACAAGTAACCTCATTAAACTTAGCATGTTTCTCCCTCCACTCAGCCTTAACTGCTTCTGTTGCATCAGCAGCAGGCTCAGCTGGACATTCTTCGGTCAAGAAATTGAGCTTACCGGCCGCCCTCAAGACAATTCTGAGCGAACGGTGCCAATCATTGAAATTCTTTCCAGTCAATTTTTCTCTCTCAAGATGACTCTTGAAAGCAGAAATCACAGTTGGGTTATCGGGTTGAGCCATATCTACAGATAAAAGTTCAAACATTAGTATTTTCGATAATAAATATCTTCAAGAAAATAAAATACCCATAGCTATATTCATATAACCACCAAAATTTTCTTGAAAACCTAGGATCCAACTTTACATAGTTCCACCACATCAGTTGATCTGCTAGTGGTGAAAGTACAAAAGATGGTAATCTGTCGAACAATAATTGGCAAACAAGATTTCCAATTCCTAGATCATTATGGGATTTACTTCAAATTGATTCATCAATTTGCCTTGTAAGCATGTTTCATCCCATCTCATGCCTTAAGTTCTAGGTCTCACGCACAACTTAATTAAGTCGTCTACCTTAGAAACTGTAAAATTACAATTATGGTCTCACGCGCTAAAAGAATTTTACCTTGTTATAATAGTTTAACCTAGGTCTCACGTTTACTAAATTAAAATTCCAAGTGTTCCTTATAGATAGATGGCATGTAACTTAAATTTAAGGGTATTCAATTTTGATATGTAAATCAAAATATGTATAAAGATGCATGCACTCATCTTTATAGCATAAGTTTTCAAAACCTTTTTATTACCAATTCGTGAAATTAATACACAAAGTTTTACTTGAGGTTTAAAAAAAAACCCTAAGATGACTTTCTACAATTATGATTTTAAAAGTAATTCGTTTAAGACATATTCAAGATTGTGATAACCAAGGCAGACTCTAAGGCTCTTTTCTAAGCCTTCATATCACGGTTATGAATTAAGTCTTAAAAGAGTTAGTTTTAAAAGCATATTTGTACAAAACATCAATCAAGCAAAAGTTTATGGATTCAATCTCAAAACATGTAATAAAGTATGAATCTTGCTAGTCTCGCCTTGAAGCGAATTACCGTGCGAAGCGAACCGTTGTTGGCATCTAAGACTCCGCAAGATTCAATCTTTATCACTTAAGGTTTCACCATTATTAGTCTATATTATTTTCTTTATAAAAATCACCATTTTTATTGCTTACAACTAGTCCAACAATTAAGAAACAATAAAAAGACAAGTAATTTAAAGAAAAACATAACAACTAATAATAATAAAGGGAAACAATTAGCCACATCAAACCTTGTTAAAAAGATCCTAATAAAATCAATTCTAGGTATAATAACGCATGTAATCAACTAAGGCCTTCTCCTCTTGATGGAGGAGAGCCACATACATTGACGAATCAATTGCGTAGGCCAAAGTTAATATACACACCACATAGCATATAAATTGATTTTAATATATATGAATTGGAGTCTTCCCCAATTTTATACCTATATAAAACATGTGACAAAATCAAAACAACAAGATCTATGACTAACATGCATGTTTCGTCATGGATTAAACCTAACAATTAGCACATAGGTTACAAGTACGTTCACATAACCGGTTAAAGACCTAGGGTTTCTATGTGATTACAATTTAATCAAGAAAACCACAAACCCTAATTAGGGTTTTATGTGGAAAATCGACCCCCCCCCCAAAAAAAAAATTAGGGTTAGGGTTTAAATTTTATTAAAAAAAATTAAAGAAAAACCCTAGATAAAAAACATGTATCTAAAACAATTAAAGATCCGATTTTTATTACGTTTTAGTAATCAATTACATGTTATACATGGCTCGTGATGCCACTGTTAGAGTTTGACAATCAATAATCACATTATGCGGAAGTTAGGATCAATTATAACACGTATAAAGATAACTAAAACATAAATAGTAACGTACCCGATGCACTTCAATAAACCTTGAACTTGTGTAAAATAGATCAATGATAAACCCCTTACCGTTTTGTTTATCGATCTCTTGATAATTACTATAGTGAGTAATTACCTCGTTCTTGTACACACAAACTACCAACGAATAAAGGTTTATGCAAGTAAACGAAAACCACTTGTTTTGGAACAACCAAAATCGACCCAAAACCCTAGGTGGGGTTGTGTGCCGATCGGCCAAGAAAGAAAAGAAGGGAGAAAACTTTTAGGGTTTTGTGTGTGTGCACAAAAGATGTGAAAGTCTAACCCTTGGCCTTGTATTTATACTAGATGTAAATCTTGGGGAACAAGCAAGCATGGATCGACCCTATTGGGTTGGGTCGACCGGCCATACACCCTCCAAGGGTGTTCCGGATCATTCTTGTCTTCCAAATTACATTTTAGTCCTTTTCTTTCGTTACCAATGATAGTTAATACTTACATTTAATATTTAACGATCATTTAGTCCCTCAAGTGTTTATAAATATATATATTCGATACATTTAACATATATATATTTATTATACTTTATTCTTGTTTGTAATGTGTGCAATCCCGAGGTCTCGGGTTCGATACTAGTCATTTACTTATTAATATTTATACGTAACTTTTAACATCAAGGACCTAGCTTACGACTTACGAGTATTCATGGAAAGTGGCAAGTGTAGAATCCGGTGAATTTTTTTATTCTTTCATTTACACACAAATATTTAATGCATTTTCAACTTCAATTCAGTTAAGCTTGTTTAATAGGCATTATTCCAGCTGCTTCGTGCCTGATAGTAAATTTTATATCAGAAAAATGGCATTATTCCAACACTAGCATCAATGAGAGCAATTTAAACAAGCTTAACTCTAGCTGCTTCGTGCCTGATAGTAAACTTAAACAAGTTGAGCTTGATCTTTAACGAAACTCAACTCAACTCTACTAGTTTCCTTCTATAAACATTATAAAAATTATATAGTAGGCACTTCTATAAGATTAGAAGAAAAAACGCGAAGATAGAGGTGTTCATAATTTGGGTACCACAGGGACCAAAAACCGAAGTAAAAGCAAACTGAATTTGTAAATCCGTTTTCGGTTCCGAACGAAACCGAATTAAATATTTTCCGTTTTCGGTTCGGTTTTGGTTTGACAAAAAATGTGAACCGAACTGAAAACCAAATTTGTATAAATATATACACTTTTTATGTATTTATATAAAAAAGTTCATTAAAACCTTTTTTCCAGTACAAATTTAACAATTATAAAGTTTGTAAAATTTATTTTTGCTTATTAATTTATCTTCTTCACTATATAATTATGTATCGACTAAAGTCTTATAATTATATTTATTTGAAATTAAAATATCAGATAATACATATGAAGATCACTCAAATATTTTTTAACATATAGCCGACCCGTTTAATAAGACTAACTTATAGGCCGTCCAACACTTCAACTATGTGTTTGTTTTCATTTACACCAATGTTAGTCATCTTTATGCTCGAAAATTGCAATGCATAATTAAGGAACTAACCTGTAACTTATAAAAGTGATACGAATGACAATTTTGGTCTGAAGTACCTATTATACTCTTGTTTTTTTAAGTATGACTATATATCATCTAAAGTACTTTACAAACATCTAAATAAAGCAAAAAATGATCCTACTAATGTCATGGAAGAAGCGTAGTTTGCTTTATTAACCCGAAGGGAGACTCAATATGCCAATCTAAATCTCACTTATGCTAATATCTTAGATTAGGTCTCTTCACTTATGCTAATGCTAGCCCAACAGTTTCTTTCAGGGAATTTATAGTGTTATATGTTTGATAAATCAACAAAAACTAAATGTATGATAAGTTTTGAAATTGGGCTCGAGCCCGTCTCGAAAGCTCGATACATTTGTAAATAAGTATTTACACTCGGTGTGTAGTTACATTCAAGCCTTTGAAAATATCTATAAAACATATATCAATTAAAAGCTCGATAATAACTCGAGCCCAACCTATACAAGCTCGAGCTCGAGTCGTTAGACATGCTCTTTTTAGAAAATAATATGTACATGCATGTACCATCTAAATTAAATCTCTAAAAAAAAGTTTTTTGAAAATCGACATCCTGTTTGGAGTTATTTAAGGAGATTCATCAACTTTGGTATACAACTTTGATAAATAAATAAAAAAAAGCTGAAATGTATGATAAGTTTTGAATTTGGGCTCGAGCCCGTCTCGAAAGCTCGATACATTTGTAAATAAGTATTTACACTTGGTGTGTACATAGTTACATTCTAGCCCTTGAAAATATCTATAAAACATATATCAATTAAAAGCTCGATAATAACTCGAGCCCAACCTATACAAGCTCGAGCTCGAGTCGTTAGACATGCTCTTTTTAGAAAATAATATGTACATGCATGTACCAGCTAAATTAAATCTCTTAAAAAGGTTTTTTGAAAATCGACATCCTGTTTGGAGTTATTTAAGGAGATTCATCAACTTTGATAAATCAACAAAAACTGAAATGTATGATAAGTTTTGAATTTGGGCTCGAGTCCGTCTCGAAAGCTCGATACATTTGTAAATAAGTATTTACACTCGGTGTGTACGTAGTTACATTCAAGCCCTTGAAAATATCTATAAAACATATATCAATTAATTAAAAGCTCGATAATAACTCGAGCCCAACCTATACAAGCTCGAGCTCGAATCGTTAGACATGCTCTTTTTAGAAAATAATATGTACATGCATGTACCAGCTAAATTAAATCTCTAAAAAAAGTTTTCTGAAAATCGACATCCTGTTTGGAGTTATTTAAGGAGATTCATCAACTTTGGTATACAACTTGACTTGGGTTAGCTGAGGTTATTCAACTATCCTCTTCTTTTATTTTAAAAAAAGATGGTACTCTTAAAAATGGTATTCATCTTTTTTTCCTTGACGACTCAGGTAATGAACTAAAGAATTCTTTTGTTATAATCAACAAAGATAACTATATTCGTTAAGTTATAAAAATGTAATCGGGCAAACAAGTTACTTATCTGACTTGTTATTTTGTTAATATTCCCTTGAACTAAGCTTTATAAGAATATCTATACGGACCAATGTACTCATATTGCATGAAATAAAAGAATTAACAGAGACACTTTATATGTATAAGCATTTAATATGGCTAAAATAATTATAGCCTTACTCGTAGAAGTTAAGTAATGTACATTTTAGTAATAAAATGAAAAATAAATAAATAAACCATCACTTGTACAAACGTATTATTTTAAGTAAATGGACTAAAATTACAATATGGTCAATAGTTAAAGGACCATTTATGTAAACTAAAGTCTTTATAAACAAAACATATCTTAGGGTTTCATTTACCTTTCCATTTGCAACTTCTCCTATTGCAAAACACATATCTACTGGTCTCAGAAGATACTACTCGTAATGACGTAATGTGATTGTAATGTGGTTGTGGTGATTCATAAAGCAAAAGTTCACACCATAACTGCGAATACGTTATCTCCATGATGAAATATGGCTACTGCCCCTATGGAAACAATTGCCACTTTATGCATTGATCTGACAAAGGGGGAAAAGAGTTTTACAGTATGATTTATGAGATTGAAGGGTAAAAACGGCAACTTTTAATTGTCGTGATCTATCATTTTTATATTACTATTTATGTTATGTTTATTAAAGGCATGTTTAGATATTAAGTATTATGTTTTACTACTTGTTTCTTTAATTAAGGTTTATTGGTGATTCTTGGCATTATCTCCAAGGCACACTATAAGTAAATCTTGGTCCCTGTCAAGTACGTTTTTTTTTTTTTTTTTTTTTTTTTTTTTTTTTTTTTTTTTTTTTGCCATCTTCAGTGACATATATACCATGTTACATCATATTACGTGCTAAACCCGTGTTAAACCCACAAGTACCATGTTATAACAATTTTGATCAAGGGTTATAGGATAAAAGAAAAATGAAAATTTTTAACAATTTTCAAACTGACAAGTATGAAAAATCGAATATGCTTCTACAAGTTTGAATTTGAATTATTAACTAGCTACTTCAATATTGTCAACTACCCACCCACTTTTATCCCTCTCATTTAAACCCCAAACAACCACCTTCCACCCTCACTCCCTCTTCAACCTCTTCACCATTCATTCACAACCACTTTTTCTTTCACACCGACCTTTGAAACAACAACTAGAAATTACTCTCTAATGGCTTTTGATTTCTTTCATTTGGCTAATGCTACAACTAACCTTTTTGGTGTGTTCTTTAGCTTTAAGAAGGAGAAGATGGTCAAGTTCCGAGAGGTATAACTCATAAAATACTTTTTGTGTTTTGTTGTTTCAAGTTACTTTTTTGGTTTTATGTCGTATGTGTAAATATTAAGTTAGTATCATTGTTCTTTGTTCATGAAGATGACTAAATAACTATTACGTAGTTTTCTTTTGTGGATATTGTATGTTTGTTTATTGTGTATTAATCATGTTTTACAACTTCGTTTGTTTATTATGGAGGGGGTAAAATACTACTGCTTGTTTTTTTTTACCACACTAGCATTTGAGGTGTTTTTTGTGTGTGGATATTGTATGTTTTGTATATCGTTCTTTTTCTATGCATGTCAAGTCAAGTTGTTTTTTCATGCAAGTTAATTATATATGGTGATTTAATTCCCTAGTACTTTTTTTTGTCTTACAGTAAAAATATTAAAAATACTAATGAATGAAATATAGGCAATAAGAAATTAAATTTATTATTAAAATTAGTTTAGAAAATTAATAGTTGTCACAGTTTTCCCCCGTTTAAAGAGTTCCGTCCCGAAACTCTTTTTCTCCAATATTGAAATTAGTTTAACGCAAAATAGTGTGCACATCATAAAGACGTATGTTATTTGCATGTACAATTAAGTACTCACCAAACAATTTATATGATTTGATATTACATCGAAATAGTAAATGGTGTTGCATGAAATAAAAGAATTAACAGAAAAACTTTATATGTATAGTCATTTAATATGGCTAAAATAATTATAGCCTTACTCGTAGAAGTTAAGTAATGTACATTTTAGTAATACAAAAATAAATAAATAAATCATCACTTGTACAAACATATTATTTTAAGTAAATTGACTAAAATTACAATATGGTAAATAGTTAAAGGACCATTTATGTAAACTAAAGTCTTTATAAACAAAACATATCTTAGGGTTTCATTTACCTTTACATTTGCAACTTCTCCTATTGCAAAACACATGTCTACTGGTATCAAAAAATACTACTCGTAATGACGTAATGTGATTGTAATGTGGTTGTGATTCATAAAGTAAAAGATCACACCATAACTGCAGATACGTTATCTCCATGATGAATTATGGCTACTGTCCCTATGGAAACAATTGCCACCTTATGCATTGATCTGACAAAGGGGGAAAAGAGTTTTACAGTATGATTTATGAGTTTGAATGGTAAAAACGGCAACTTTTAATTGTCGTGATCTATCATTTTTATATTACTATTTATGTTATGTTTATTTAAGACATGTTTAGATATTAAGTATTATGTTTTATTACTTGTTTCTTTAATTAAGGTTTATTGGTGATTCTTGGCATTATCTCCAAGCCACACTATAAGTAAATCTTGGTCCCTATCAAGTACGTTTTTTTTTTGCCATCTTCAGTGACTTATATACCATGTTACATCATATTCCGTGCTAAACCCGGGTTAAACCCACTAGTACCATGTGATAACAATTTTGATCAAGGGTTATACGATAAAAGAAAAATGAAAATTTTTAACAATTTTCAAACTGACAAGTATGAAAAATCGAATATGCTTCTACAAGTTTGAATTTGAATTATTAACTAGCCACTTTAATATTGTCAACTACCCACCAACTTTTATCTCTCTCATTTAAAGCCCAAACAACCACCTTCCATCCTCACAACCTCTTCAACCTCTTCACCATTCATTCACAACCACTTTTTCTTTCACACCGACCTTTGAAACAACAACTAGAAATTACTCTCTAATGGCTTTTGATTTCTTTCATTTGGCTATTGCCACAACTAATCTTTTTGGTGTGTTCTTTAGCTTTAAGAAGGAGATGTTCAAGTTCCGAGAGGTATAACTCATAAAATACTTTTTGTGTTTTGTTGTTTCAAGTTACTTTTTTGGTTTTATGTCGTATGTGTAAATATTAAGTTAGTATCATTGTTCTTTGTTTATGAAGATGACTAAATAACTACTACGTAATTTTCTTTTGTGGATATTGTATGTTTGTTTATTGTGTCTTAATCATGTTTTCCAACTTCGTTTGTTTATTATGGAGGAGGTAAAATACTACTGCTTGTTTTTTTACTGCACTAGCATTTGAGGTGTTTTTTGTGAGTGGATATTGTATATTTTGTTTATCGTTCTTTTTCTATGCATGTCAAGTCAAGTTGTTTTTCCATGCAAGTTAATTATATATGGTGATTTAATTCTCTAGTACTTCTTTTTTTGTCTTATAGTAAAAATATTAAAAATACTAATGAATGAAATATAGGCAATAAGAAATTAAATTTATTATTAAAATAAGTTTAGAAAATTAATAGTTGTCACAGTCTTCCCCCGTTTAATGAGTTCCGTCCCGAAACTCTTTTTCTCCAATATTGAAATTAGTTTAACAGAGACACTTTATATGTATAGGCATTTAATATGTCTAAAATAATTATAGCCTTACTCGTAGAAGTTAAGTAATGTACATTTTAGTAATACAATGAAAAATAAATAAATAAATCATCACTTGTACAAACGTTTTATTTTAAGTAAATGGACTAAAATTACAATATGGTCAATAGTTAAAGGACCATTTATATAAACTAACGTATTTATAAACAAAGCATATTTTAGGGTTTCATTTACCTTTCCATTTGCAACTTCTCCTATTGCAAAACACATGTCTACTAGTCTGAGAAAATACTACTCGTAATGATGTAATGTGATTGTAATGTGGTTGTGGTGATTCATAAAGCAAAAGATCACACCATAACTGCGGATACGTTATCTCCGTGTGACATTGTGTGTTCTTTTGTTTTAGAAACACCATCATTCACAATATGTTTCTTAGTCAACATTCGTACTAGATCTGTATATTTGTTGGTGGATTTGACGTCATCAATTATATTTTGTATAGTTGTGATTTATTTGAGATCAATGGCTTATTCATGTTTAGCTCATAGTCGAGTCAGAAGATGCAGAGTGCATATTCATTGTTACCTTGATGTTGCAACTACAAAGTGCGGGAGTTAAGGGCTGCGCCCCCTTGCAGCGTCAAGAGGAAGCACCTCTCGTTAGGTCAAGGGTCGCGTGGTTTGGTGCGGTGCTCCAAAACCTAAATGATTTTTTGGATTCCGGTATTACACATTTTTTCCTCCAACTAGATTGTCCCACCAAAGGACACAACTTTAACCAACAGTTATGACTCTTCCCGCCAACCGTCTTTAATCAAATTTAACTAACTTTCGGTTAAGTTGATATAACATAATTGATCTCTTTCAAACATAACTTACATGATAAATATTTGTGTATTGATTTGTGCTTTTGTACCTTAAAAACAAAGTAAATTTTTTTGAATTATCCAATTGAGAATTTCAATACATCGGTGCAAATTCTTGTATATATAGAGTGGATTAGTCCAATACTCTAATAACATTCAAATAGGAATGTCTGATTATAAATAACATTGGTATAAAACTAAAAGCTAGTATGTGAAATTATTTGACAATGAGTATCTGCACAAGAATACATTTTTTAAAAGATAACCAAATATGTCACCAAATATAAACTATAAATCTATTGTAAATATTTTAATTAGCAAGACATGAAAGGGAACGAACTTAATTTCGTTTCTAGGTTTATGGATTGGATTCAGTCAGCTTCACTCCTTCCTTTTTATGTTGTCGTGATGGTTACCAGCAGGGACGGAGCTTGAACAAATTAATCGGGGGGGCCAAAATCATTCGAACACAAAATATAATTTCTAATGTATAAAGCATCCATAACACAAAAAGAAGGTCATAAAGAAAAAAGACATAAGATAAACGATAAAGATAAAAGCAAATTACAAATCAGCTCGACGACCTTTGAGGTTTTTAAATTCATCAATTATAGAAGCTGAATCAAACAGTTCAGCGATATCTTTTTCAATGTGAACCACCAAGCTGTCTGCAAGAAACTTATCTGACATCCTATTGCGAAGTCGATTTTTACATATCTTCATTGCCGAAAATCCCCTCTCGGTAGTAGCAGTAGAAACCGGAAGTGTCAAGATAAGACGGATCAATCTATCAACCAAATGATATGTCTCATGTTTCTCAGTTTCAACAAGAATTTCGCATAATCCAGCGATAGTGGAAGCACCACTCAGTTTTGAGTTCTTTAACCTAACAATGTTGAACATCTCTAACTGATATCTCAACTGAAACCTCTATTGTTCGGTAAAGTCAGATGGGTAATACTTCTCAACAAGAAGGGAAATTTTATCAACATTTAACACTTCATCATTTTTAGGAATCAAAGCGGAACTAAGAGTCAACAACTCAATTGCTTCATCATTAAATCTAAAGGCCATCTCGTGCAATTGCTTGTCCAAAGTGCATATAAAAATATCTACCCGATAATAATGTTCAAAAGTAACATGATTATCTTGTCGACGAGGGCGATATCTACTAGATTTGTATGGAGCATTCATATCAGGCATATGTATTTGATGTTTTTCACAAAATGTTATTACCTGTCGTATTAAACTTTCCCATCCATTATTTCTGAAATTATTGAGACTTTCCTTTGTTGCTGAAACTAGCTCCATAGCATTGCCAATATCTAAGGATTTCTTTTGTAGAGCTTTTGAAAGAATATCAGTCCTCCCCATTATTTCATTTATCAAGTGTAGAATGAATACAAACTCAAAGGATTTCAAATGAGTATAACATCCATCAGCATCTCCACGTTGAGCCGCATAAGATCCATCTTCTATTATACCTTCAAGAACTATACGAGTAGGATTATACATCTTAAGCAAACTTGAAACTGAAAGAAAGTGAGAACCCCAACGTGTATCACCAGCTCGTCTTAAGGTCGTGACTTGATTTGCTCCTTTTCCTTTTTTAATTTCACCAAGTTCCAATAATCGTTTAGTCTCAGCCGCCTTAGCTTTTTGTAACTCATCATGGCGCTTACTAGAACCACAAATTACATTAATAATGTTAGTCAAATTTGTGAAAAATTGGTGAACGGGTATAACGTCCCTTGAAGCAGCAACTAATGCAAGTTGCAGCCTGTGAGCAAAGCAATGAACATAATATGCATATGGACAATCTCTAGAAACAAGTGCTTGTAACCCATTCCATTCCCCTCTCATGTTACTAGCACCATCGTACCCTTGGCCACGGATATTACTTGTATCAAATTCATACCGCAAAAGTCGTTTCCACAACTTTGTTTTGAGAGTTAATGCTGAAGTATCAGAAACATGTACTAAATCTAAGAACCTTTCTCTTATGATCCCATCTTTATCAACAAATCTTAAAACTATAGCCATTTGCTCTTTTTTAGACTCATCTCGTGACTCATCCACCATAACACAAAAGTAAGAATTGCCCACTTCACTTCGTATATGCCTTCGAACCCTGTTTGCAATAATATTCAGGATTTCTTTTTGAATATCTCCTGAAGTATACTTTGAATTAAAATGAGCATTCTCCAACACAACTTGAGCAAGTTCATCGTTGTACGAAGCTAAAAGTTTCAACATTTCTATAGTATTTGGCCCTGTAGCTTCAGTTTTATTCTCCCTTGGTTCATTTTGTTGTTGTTGAGGCTCACTCGTCGACGGTTTCGAGCGTTTATTCTCTTGGTTACAATTGTCATTTGTATCATTACTTTTTCTCTTGTAAAACATGTGAAGCGTTTGTGATTTTAAATTTCCCATGATCAGCTAGTTTGCTACATAGCCTACACGCTACAATAAAAAACATGACATTAAATTAGTATTGTAATTATAAACTAAAAAGACTTGACTGAAACTAATTGAAACTAAAAAGTATTTTATACCCTTTAAGATGGCCATTAGATTCAAAAATAAAGCTAATATAAAAGTCTATGAATGTACCACTGTGGCACTATACCTGTTGAAACTAACATAAACTACATTTGCAAATACAATACTTGATTGAATACATTACCAAATCATTCGAATATTATTACTTTATTAGACCTAAGTAAATAGTCACTGACTTAGTTTGATTGTTGCTTTTAAGGATTAAACAAATAACTATGGTGAGATTCTCAAATACATTTACATCAAAATGAACAAGAACTAAAAGAAGATAAATGAAAGAAGAGATGATTCATACCTTGTTGGCTATTGTTGGTTTGTTGAGTTGTTGTGAAACTGTCAAAGAACCGATTAGGATTGGAATGATGGATAAAGACATAAAGTGAATTGTCAATTGTGAATTGTCATTTTGTTACTTTTCATTTGCCCCTTCATATCCTTTTCTTTTTTCGTGTATAAGTATATTGACATATTGTACTTCTCTAAAATTTGGGGGGGCCAACATGGATCTTAGCATACTAATATTTCATATATTCACAAACTTTCACAAATATAGCAAATACTTACTACTTACAACTCAAATTTTTGGGGGGGCCACAACCCCTCCTTGCCCCTTAAATCCTCCGTCCATGGTTACCAGCGAACGCTCCTAAGTCCTCTAATTTAGAAAATTAAATTGATAGATATATGTAAAAATAACAATAAAATGAAAAGCGAGATAGAAATTAGTTAGAAAATTTTATTTGTCTTGTCATTTTGTTATAGGGTTTGATCAAGCATAAAAGATCTTTTTTGAAAGATATTGTAGTTAAATATTTAATGCAGATGTTGTGTTAGAAATTAATGTTGTGTCTTTTCATTTGTGAATCGAAGTTAGTTTCTTTCACTTTATTGTATTACTGTGTCAATTAATCGTCAGAAACAAAGAAATGTGTAACTTGCATTATCTTTTTCACTAGAAGAAACAGATAGAATAATTTACTTGACTCCAACTACTCATATACACATATAAACAATACACACCCATGTTATAAGTATTACTTAGTTTAGTTTCAAATTTCAACTTATCTAACATCTCAGTGTGATACACTTTTCAACTAATTAGTTACAAGTTTAAGTACCATTTGAAATAATTGTTTAAGATATTTTTGTAAGAGTTAACTACATTTTTGGTCCTCGTGGTTTACCGGGTATAACGGTTTTGGTCCAATAGTTTAAAACGCAACGGATCCAGTCCAAGATCCGACGACCCGTAACACTTTTGGTCCAATATTTTGTTGACGGTTAGTTTGACCAGTTAAAAACCATAAAATGACTAAAATACCCTTGTTTGTCAATAAAAAATGTCTAAAATACCCTCCTCTTTATTATTATTATTATTATTATTATTATTATTATTATTATTATTATTATTATTTAAAAACAATAACACATAACATAATCCAAACACCTCCAGCCATTTTTTTTCTTCATCTTCATCTTCTCAAACAACCAAACCCAGAATCCGGCGATCAAAACCCAGATTCCGGCGAGATTCCGGCGACCATGTTTTATACCTATCTTGTTGAGGCTTTCACTTTCAACAAAAATGAAATAACAGATGTGCAGCAACAAAACTGCTTCATCTCCGACCTCCATTCATCTCCAACTAATCCTAACAAAACCAAACCAAACCAAACTCCTTCATCTCCACTAATCCTAAGTCCTAACCAAACCTCCATTTATTCTTAATCTACTTTCTTCTTAATCAACCATTACCCACTTCAAAACCCGCCACCAACCCCTCCACCACACGCTCCTTCTTCCCCACAAACACTTTAACCCAAATCGAACACCATCACTCTCCAACTTCCAATCTAGGCTAAACCCATCACCATCTCCGAACCTCAACAACCCCAGATTCGAACAAACAACAACAACAACAATCCCAAACTCCTTACATACAACATCTAAGACTCGAAAACAAAAAGAAAAAAAATACAAACATCAATCCCCTTTTCTTTAATATAAAATGCAAGCACAAAAGATCAAACAAACATAAAGCAACCTGAGATAGTATTAAAAGATCTTGAAACCGAGCCTTGTGGTGTTTGTGTGGTTCGAACAAACCAAAACCAGAGAGGTTTAAATTGTGTTTTGATTGCTTCAAGGAAAAGTGTTTGGGTGTGCCTCGTGTTTTACAGATAAGAGAAGAATCAAAGTATTTGTTTGTGTGAGTGAGAGAAAGTGAGGAACGAGATGTGAAAGTAGTGTGTGGTAGACATGGTGGATGCAGGTGTTTGTTCAATGTTCATCTGGAACAGATCTAGTGTATGTATGTTTTTTAACAAGTACAAAAGTGGGTGTTTATATGGTCCTTGTGGTTTATGCCTTTGTGTTTATATATATATCTGTATTTATGTAAAAAATTTTGAAAAGACAAACATACCCTTGAATTTAACGGTTAACGAAAGTCAAACTGACAGCATTAGTAAAAATGGACCAAAAGTGTTACGGGTCGTCGGATCTTGGACTAGATCCGTTACGTTTTAAACTATTGGACCAAAACTGATACCCGGTAAACCACGAGGACCAAAAATGTAGTTAACTCTTTTTGTAATATATACACTTAATGATTTATGAGCCAAAATGTATTTCTCAAAAGAATCAACTTGTAATAGTTTAAAAACTCCATTCATACACAAAAGGATGTTCTATGTGTTATAACAAAGTGAACCAATTCTATTCTAGAGGTATTGGCATTCTGATTTACAAAAACAAAATGTATTGTAAAACCATAATTAAGTCTACCATTCTACCAATAAGTTTGTGATCAAATCATTTATGCAACAACTTAACATTTTGCAATATTTTAATATTTAAATGTTTTCATTAAGTAAACTAAACCATTAAAGGTAACCCAAACATATATTAGAGGATTAGATTATGGCCTAAACCTGGTTGTGGGTTTGGGTCCACTAGGTTTAGGGTTTGGATTATGTTACTTATTATCGAAGTTATGTATCTAGTATAAATACACATGCTATCTCATATGTAATGCATCCGATCAATAAAATTATCTATTATCTTACATGGTATCCGAGCTTTAGGTAAGATCCATTTACATATTTTGCTATCCTCCGGTCATCGCTACTCGTCGGTGATTCGGAGGGATCCATAGTTATTTTCACTTTGCTTTTATTTTTATTAGGATTTTGTTTTTCATATTCAATGCATAAACCCTAAACCATAGCTTTCAAAAAGAATGTTGAGTTGCCTTCAACCAACCATATTTTTTTCTTCCTCATCAAATTGTTTTTGTTGGTAAAGATCATTGTTGTTTTTCGCAAATCGTTGGTCATCAAATTGCCGCTCCCTTCTAAAGGCAAAGCAAGCCATGACGTAAAATTAGTCATCAAGCAAAGAAGGATGCCGCAAGCAATACACAACTATGCCTAAAAAAATTATGCTTCGGCTCGAGCAAAAAAAAAAGAAGATGAAGAAAAGAAGAAGCGGCTTTCAACATTCATTCCAGTTTGTCCGTCCACAATGCTGCCGTTTAAAGTGCGGGGAAGTATTAGAGGATTAGATTATGGCCCAAACCCGGTTGTGGGTTAGGGCTTTTGCAAATTTTAGGATCTCCGCAGTACAGTCTTCCATTTGCCCCCTTTTGGTGTCATTAATTAGCTTATTAAGAGCTTAAAAATAAGTTGTCAAGTAGGTGCCCTATTCATGCTTTTCTGTCTTACTACCTTTGTGTTTATTTGACCTATTGAAGTGCTTCTATGGTTCATGTAAGTTAATTTGAGCTTGGTTAAGTTGCTAGGACCTTCTGTGAGTCTTATGGTTTAATTTGGTGAGATTAGCTTATTAATAAGTCCTTACCAAACTGCTTATTTGGCCATACAGCTTATTAAGGTTTAGTTTTTAGTCCAACATATTTTTCCTAAGCTTTAAATATTATTTTAGATTTTCTCTAAAAATTTCAGAATTTTCCAAGTTAATTTGGTACTTTTCATAATTAATTTTAGAATTTTAAGCATTTTTAATCATTTTAAATTCAGAAACATTAAATAAAAAAATAGTTTTCTGTTTTAAAATTAGTTTTTAGTTATTTTAGAATTTTAAAAAATTAAATTGCATTTTTCTAGGTTATTTTCATATTTAATTGCATTTTAAATATATTTTAAATATTAGAAAATAATTTTTAATTCATAATAATTACATAAAAAGCCAAAAAAATATATTTTCAGTTTTAAAAATATTTTTAGTTTATTTTATATTTTTCAAAATTATATTTTTATTTTTCTTACTTAATTCACTTTTATTTGTATTTTTATTACTTTTTAATTAGTAAAAATAGTTTTTATTTAATAATAATTAAATAAAAAGTCAAAAAAAAATATTTTTCTTTTTCCCAAAATTTTCTTTTGTCATTTAGAACTTAGGAAAATTATTTTCATATCCGTAGGATTAGCCTAGCTTAAAATTCACTTTTTATTTCGCGCGTTTACGTTTATTTCACGTTTAACTTATGTTTTTGGTTTAGATTACGTGTTAGGCTTACGTGTTTACTTATTTGTGCATTTTTACTTGTTAAATTGTAATTTAATTAGGGTTCCCCATAAACCCCCTTCACATTCACTTCACGATTCACGAAACCGATCCAACGAACTCGAATTCAACCTTCGTTGGGAAAACGACCCGAGGATTCATATTTGCCCGTGCAATCCTCGGAGATATCTGTATATATATAGTAAGTATCTGATATCATTTGGTTACATTATTTGGACTCAACCTCATTGGTCTCACATATATTTAAAGAAGAGTTGTAAGGTGGGTTTTGAGTTTAAAGTGGACCCACTATAATTTCTACTTTCTTCTATTGGTTCACATTAAATATAAAGTTTATATTAAATTTTTGAAAGTGATTATTTATTAGTTAAATACATATTTTATTAGTTAAATACATACACCTTTCCACCCCACAATATATAAAGACAAATACTACTTAAAAAGCACATATAAAGGGGAAAAAAGAAAGAAAAAAAAAGTATCAAGAATATCTTCTTCTTCATCACACACAAAATGCATAACAGACCTCCATGCCCCCTTTTACTACTCTCAAAATTCATCAAACCAAACTCCACCACCACCGCCACCACACAACCATAACCCAACACCACACTACCATAACCCACCGCCACATCCCCATAACCGAACACCACACCACCAGAAAACAACACCATACTACCATAACCCACCACCACACCCCAATAATCCAATACGCTTCCTCTCTTAACACCACACAAAATATTGGTTTAATTTCCATTTTTCAAATACATAATGTTTAATTAACAATAAAGCAAAAAACAAGACACTACAACAGACGAGTCACATGTTACACTAACAATATAAAAGTAATACAAACCATACAAGATTAATCTTTTGCATCTACAATTGTAAGTAACACAAAATGACGATGTGTAACTAAAAGATTGTGTGCTTGCATCACAAAATAAGGGTGTGTTTTTTTAGAACCTTTTGAATTGCAGGAATACAATCATGGATAAATTAAGGGCCCGCTTTATTAGGTTTGGTGATTAAAAACATGTTTGGTTACAATATTTGGATTCAAAATTTGGACTCAATCTCATTGGTCCCATATATTTTTAAAGAAGATGGGTATGGTGGGTTTTGAGTTTTAAGTGGACCTAATACAATTTCTACTTTTTTCTATTGATCCACATTAAATACAAAGTTTATATTAAAATTTTAAAAGTGATTATTTATTAGTTAAATACATATTTTATTAGTTAAATACATACCTCACCCCACCCCACAATATATAGAGACAAATACTCCAAAGAAAGCACATACAAGAAAAAAAACACTTATGTCAAGAATATCTTCTTCTTCATCACACACAAGATGTAAAACAGACCTCCATGCCCCTTTTACTACTCTCAAAAGTCATCAAACCAAGCTCCACCACCACCACACTATCATAACGCAACACCACACTACCAGAACCCACCACCACACCCCAATAATCCAACACCACACCACCAAAACCCAGCACCACACTACTAGAACCCAACACCACACCCCCATAAGCAAGTATCACCACGCTTCCTCTCCCACCACCATATAAAATATTGGTTTAATTTCCATTTTTTAAAATACATAATGTTTAATTATCAATAAAGCAAAAAACAAGACACTACGACAGACGAGTCACGTGTTACATTAACAATGTAAAAGCAATACAAAACTATACAAGATTAATATTTTGCATCTACAATTGTAAATAACATAAAATGACAATGCGTAACCAAAAGATTGTGTGCTTGCATCACAAAATAAGGATGTGTTTGTTTAAAACCTTTTGAATTGAAGGAATACAATCATGGATAAATTAACGTCCCATTTGGTACACATCCATCTCTTTAGGATTTGGGTTTTGTGATTGAAAAACATGTTTGTTTACATTATTTGGATTCAAAATTTGGACTCAACTCCATTGGTCTCACATTTTTTTAAAGTAGAGGGGTACGACTGGTTTTGAGTATAAAGTGGACCCATGTGACAACTGGCAACTTAGAGAGACATTTTAAAACCCGCATTACGTTAAAGTTTGGTTATAATTAAATATTTGAAATTTTATTCGCATCGAATTTGTTGAGACGTCCTTCGGGCATTATGTCAACTCCGGCACTAGGAAAACCTAACGAACTTAAAAACTTTTAAATAACGGTCGCATCTATATATTAAACGAACGTTTTAATATTTAAAATTTTCGGGAAAGTGTATTTGGAAATTTATGGCGACGTGTACGAATATTTTTGGTGACATTTAATACTTTTGTGAACGAGTAATCGTGTTACGGGAAAAGCCGATTAACAATAATACCTAATAACCTAAGTTTTTGTGGCTAATAATGAAAAGAGAAAACTAGAGGGACCAATTGTGTAAATTCAGGTATTAATACCCTAAACCTAACCCAACACCCTCATAATATCATCTTCCCCAACACCTTCTCCTCTCTCTCTCTCTCTCTCTCTTGTCGCCGCCCCTGCTACTCCGGTACCCCCACCACCGCCGGTCACCACCACACACCGCCACCACCAAAACACTCCCCACACTCACCTCTAGGGATGGCAACGGGTCGGGTTTGGGTCTGGTTTTAGTGAACCCGTACCCGTACCCGTGTATGATATTCATACCCAAACCAGCCCCAAAACCCGATGGATACCCGTTTAGTATTATCCATCGGTTTTTTGGTTTTATCCGCGGGTATCGGTTATCCCCGATTGACTATTTATTGGACAAATCATGATAATAATTCCAAGTCTTAAAAAAGTACAATCATGATAATAATTCCAAGTCTTAAAAAAGTACAAAATCCAAATGTCTTTGATCATAGAGATCTTAATTCTTAAGTAATGCATTACAAAATCTAACTAACATGTTGTAATCTTGATCCACCATTTGCCACGATTATCAGCTCGAGTTCGTCATCTCTCAGAAGTCAAGCCACTTTTTTTAGTTGTCACCAAGTTCCTACAATATATTATAAAAAAAACACCAATCAAACTAATAATAATAGGTACTAATACATAACGTATGAATGATATACTTGCAAATTGCGAATTGTGAACATAATAGGAGTATATATTTACCTGATCACTGTCGTCAGTGTCATATTCAATAGTTTTATCATATGCTTCGAACTCTTTTGAACAAGTTTCTGTATTGATGAGGCGAAAAATGATCCGTTTTTAGGGGGTCATTTAAGCCCGGAATTGAATTTATTTGATCAAATATTGCCCTAAATCGTTCCTTTTGTGATTTTAGGTACTTTGGGAGTGAAATCTAGAAAAGGAAGCAATTCGGACGTTTTTGGAGCATAAAAGTGAAGAAAACGCCAAAGACTTAATTTTCCATGCTGGGAATAGTGTGTGACGGCGTCAAGAGTACTTTCCTGACGGCGTCAAGAGTAAAGACCATGACGACCCAGTACAGAAATGAAGGCGTCACAAGTAGAGCGTCAAGAGTTAAAAGTGTGACGGCCTGCAAAAATGGACAACATGACGGCGTCAGATGTAGATCAAGGCAGTCCAAGGATTATTTTGGCGGCGAGATGACGGCGTCACAAGTTTGTTCTTGACGCCGTCAGCCTCTAATATCTATATATAGTTTTATAATTTTCATTCATTAAGAGAAACAAGTTTGGAGAAACCCTAAGGCCGAACCATATACGAATTTTACAGCTTTTCAAGGGTTTTCAACCCTTGAATCCTTACATGTGTTATTGAGATAAGTCTTTTCTTAATTCAATCAATATGTCTATGTGTTGGTTGTCCATATATTGTGCTTGTCTTGATTCCACTATGCTAGGCTAGATTTATCTTGTGTTTGCTTAGATCTAATGAAACCTAGATGTTGATTATGTGTTGATTACTTGTTTATGGTTGTATTGGATGAATGATTTCAATGTTAGGCTTAAGAAAACTGGCAGATCTCCAAATGGTAACATGCTTGAACGTCTTAGGAAACATGAACTGATGTGTACTAGGTTTTATTGGTTGTATTTAATGCATGAGTAAATTCTAATGATCCCATGTTAGAAGCTTCTTGCAGGCTCGACATAGGAGTGAAGTAGGCACTCATAGGATTGGGGAAGTAAGTACGCCACCCCATGAATGGTATTAAGGAATACAATCTGTCATCCACGCAACTATAACAAGTAATTAACGTGTAAAGGATATCTAGGGAGTAGTGAAATCTAAGTAAACACATTTCTCCCATTATTGCTCACAACCTTAGTTTAAATTAGTTTATTTTCATTTTTAGTATTTTATTTTGATTGCATCTTTAGTATTGGGTTAGTTGACTAGCAACTAATTCCGCCCAAATCCTTCAAATCCGAGATTTTAATTTGCTTTCATAAAAATATAAAAATACAAAAAGAATCATCTCTCATCTCTAGAACTAGTATTTAGGTTTTCTAATCCTAGCGACACTATTCCTAACTGAACGATCAATCCCCCGGTACTTGTCACTATACTATACTACAACAATCAGGTACACTGCCTGGTGGGGATTGTAAGCTTCTCAAGATCCCTTGAGAGGTAAAGCCTGGTGTGATCCCCACGTATCAAGTTTTTGGCGCCGCAGCCCGGGGAATAGTTATTGTCTAGGTTAGAATCTCTTTTTATTAGGTCTACTTGCTAGATTCCTTTCTAGTAAGATTTTATTTTTATTTTCAGGTTCTCTTTAGTCTATCTTATTTCTTTGTGTTTTTGTTCGTAACTTTTCACCACCCGACATCATGGACGATGGGAACATCTTTGAACCCGTCATCCCACCACAACAAAACCCACCACTAGAACCTCTTAGGCCCCGAACCTTAGGAGAGTATTCCCGACCTAGCCACCAAGGCTACCGAAATACCATTGAGCTCACCGGATTCAATGTGACCCCCTTGCGATCCGACACCATCCGATTGGTGCAAAGCAGATGTGCATTCCATGGACTTCGTTCCGAAGATCCAAATCAGCATATTAAGGACCTCCTTAAAATCGTAGATTCCATAGACCAAGATGTTGCAACTAGAGAGACAACCCGATTACGCCTATTCCAATTCTCTCTACGTGATCAAGCTAGTCAATGGCTTGAGCGTTTACCCGCGGGATCTATCACCACATGGGATAATCTCACCAATCGCTTCCTTACTCAATTCTTCCCACCGGGGAAGACTGCAATGCTGAGAAATGACATTTTGATGTTTGAACAACATCAGGGTGAAACTTTCTAAGAAGCATGGTGATGAGGCGAAAAATGATCCGCTTTTAGGGGGTTATTTAAGCCCGAATCCGAATTTATTTGATCAAATATTGCCCTAAATCGTTCCTTTTGTGATTTTAGGTACTTTGGGAGTGAAATCTGGAAAAGGATGCAATTCGGACGTTTTTGGAGCATAAAAGTGAAGAAAACGCCAAAGTCTTAATTTTCCATGCTGGGAACAGTAGGTGACGGCGTCAAGAGCAAATCCTTGACGGCGTCAAGAGCAAATTTCATAAATTTCCATGACGACCCAGAAGAGTTTTGACGGCGTCACGTAGGAAGGGCGTCAAGAGTAAAAGAGTCATGACGGCCTGGAAGTATATAAGTCTTGACGGCGTCAGAAGTAGATCTAGGCAGTCTGAGGAGAGTTTTGGCGGCGAGGTAACGGCGTCACAAGATTACTCTTGACGCCGTCAAACCTATTTTTCTATATATAGTTTCTAATTTTTCACATTAAAGGGGAGAAGTTTTGGGGAGAAACCCTAAGTACGATTTTGGTGTAACTTTACAGGTTTTTCAAGGGTTCCAACCCCTTGATACCTTGCATGATTAATCAAGATAATTGTTCTTCTAATTCAATCAATATGTCTATGTGTTGGTTATCTATATCATGTTCTTGTCTTAATTCTATCATGCTAGGCTAGATCTCTTTTGTGTTTGCTTAGATCTAATGAAACCTAGATATTGATTATGTGTTGATTACTTGTTTATTCTTGTCTTGGATGAATGATTTATATGTTAGGCTTAAGAAAACTGGCAGATCTCCAATTGGTAACATGCTTGAACGTCTTAAGAAACATGAACCAACGCGCACTAGGTCTTTATTGGTTGTATTTAATGCATGAGCCACTGTTTACAATCCCTATAGTTGTGCTGGGCATGGTGTAGGAGGAGATAAGAGCTCATAGAATTGGGGAGTTATGTGTGCCACCCCATGAATGGTATTAAGGAATACGACCCGTCATCCATGCAATTATAACAATTAATTAACGTGTAAAAGATATCTAGGGAGTAATGAAATCTAAGTAAACACATTTTCTCCAATTACTGCTCACAACTTTAGTATAAATTAGCTTATTTTCATTTTTTGTATTTTATTTTTGATTGCATCTTAGTATTGGGTTAGTTGAATAGCAACTAATTCCGCCCACTCTTCCAAAACCCGAGATTTTAATTTGCTTTCTAAAAAATATAAAAACACAAAAAGAATCATCCCTCACCTTTAGAACTAGTATTTAGGCTTTCTAATCCTAGCGACACTATTCCTAAGCTGAACGATCAATCCCCCGGTACTTGTCACTATACTATACTACAACGATCAGGTACACTGCCTGGTGGGGGTTGTAAGCTTCTCGAGATCCCTCGAGAGGTAAAGCCTGTTGCGATTCCCACGCATCAAGTTTTTGGCGCCGCCGCCGGGGAATAGTTATTGTCTAGGTTAGGATTTCTTTTTTATTAGGTCTACTTGCTAGATTCCTTTCTAGTAAGATTTTATTTTTATTTTTAGGATTCTCTTTAGTCTATCTCATTTCTTTGTGCCTTTGTTAGTAAATTAAACTCATTAACTATTCCGTTGACCATTATGGAAAACGCGAATCCACCCCTTTCCCTTAGAGAAGTGGCTGTGTTACGTGAACAAATTGAGAGTGAGATTAGGGAGCTTAGAGAACTTAATAGGTTGATTAAGGTTGAACTCGAACATGCATTTAGTGACCTAGCAACCGCCTTGTATTCAAATGAGGACCTAGGGCCTAATGACTTTGTGAATGTTGTTAAGAGACTAGAAGAGGAGGAAATAGATCCGAAGCTTAATGACTACTTTAGTCTATACCCCACTAAGGAGGAGATTACATATTATAATAATCTTATCGATAACCCGCGATCTCCTTTCACCATAATTGAACCTAAGATCAAGAGAGGCGATCCTAAGAATGCTAAGATACCATGTATGATTGGATATAGGCACATTAGCAATGCTTACATTGACTTTAAATCTCCAATCAACATTATGTCCTCAACGGTTTATAATGATATAGTGAAAACAAGACTTGAACCTAGAAGGGATCCCAAGTACCCCGGTGGAGTTTGTAACTTTGTCGAGAGAGTTAAAGGTTTACATGTCTTTGTTGGTAATTTCACTTTTGTCACCGACTTTATGATTATGGAGGATCTTGCTAATGTTATTGATTGTCGACTATCCAATGTTGTGTTTGGCAAACCATTTGTTGAGGAGTCTAAGTTGGAATATGATGAGGTAGAAGGTATGATCCGATTTGCAAGTAACACCGATAGTATCACTTATAGGATGCCTAATAGGATGAACGAATTTCGCTTTATATCTCATTTTGATAAGGACAACGTTGGTGCTTTTGAGGATATTAATGAGGAGGATAAGAAAAAGGGCATGGATTATGTATGGGAAAAAAGGAGTCTTTATTACAAAGATTGCTTGGCCCTTGGACCAAGGTATAAAGTCGATGAAGAATTTGCCCAAATGATTATGGGGGCGGTTGAGAAAAAGGTGATTGATTTCTACAAAGAATATTTGCAATCAGAGAATGGAACCAATGATGAAGTCACGTAGTAACCCATGGCCTTGAGTCTAGCTACAAGACTCGTAAATAAAGAAAAGCGCTTCTTGGGAGGCAACCCATGTTTTGTGTGATTTTATTTGTTTGATTATTACTTGCTTCCGTATGCATGCTTTATTTTTATTGTTGGTAGATCATGTTTCTAAACTAAAATGTGGAAATACTTTACTTTGTTGTTTTGGCCTAGTTTTAACTCCACCTAAAAGTATTTTTGCAAAAGATAAGTGTAAGGGGAAACCCCAAATATGTTTTTAAGAAACAAACCGATCATGATTCTCCACAATATTAAATGAGCGTGTATATTCGTATTTGTTAGAGTCAAATGCTTGTATTGAGTCATAATGAAGTTTTGCAGGATTTTCCAGGAAGTAGGACCAAGTTTTTCCAGAAATTTTCAGGAAACTTAACATAAGAATTTCTGCAGGTCCATTCTGACGGCGTCAGGATTTTACTCTTGACGGCGTCAGGAGTTAAAATCTGGAAATTTTACCGGTTTTGTTTTTTCTAACAGAGTCTTATGGTTTTTGTGAATTATTAAGTTTTATAATCTCCAGGAGATCTGCAAACTTCATTCCACAAGCATTATATCTTATCTTGTTTTCTAGGATTTAGAAACTTATATAGGATGCCGCCGATTTTGCGCGAGGTTGTCTTGTCTATTTTGTCAGGTTTTACAGGTTATGTATGACAAGAAGATGATTTATATTCTGGAAGGGAAGCTTTGATTGTTCATTTTCTTGGAGGAAGATTTAACCTGGCCATCCTATTATCCATACCGAGCGAATAAGGGGAGTATTTGATTTCATTCTCTTTACTTTTTCACTTTTACATTCTTTACTTGAACATTGGGGACAATGTTCATCTTAAGTGTAAGGGGAGGGTAAAAAGATGATACCTTACATATGCACTTTCGCTTGAGTTTGTTTTGTTTGATGGTAGATGTGTAATAAAACTATGAGAAATACTTGTTAGTGCAATTTTAGCGCCAAATTTAAATTTTTTTACAACATTTAGGAGTGAAACTTTAGCCATAGCAAGCGTCTCATGGATAGGAGATTGTATGACTAGCACATAACCGTATATTCAGAAAAATTTTCCACCCAAATATGTGAGGTTCGCCTTTAGATTTGATAGGAAAAGCATTTACTATTAGTGCTTATGAGTGTACCGGTAGCATTTACATTCTAGAACTTGCGTTGGTGATGCATCGTGAGACCGCTAGTGAGACTACATTCGTGTGGTAGGATTTACTACATGATAAGAGGCATTAGGATCACCCTTGTGTTAAACCCGTATTATAATTACTTGACCATTTAAGTCATATTACTTGGCTAGTTAAGTCAACTAATTTTTCCCACACCCTTAGCGTTGTACTCATTTTTAGTACACGAAACCCCTAGTACACCCCTCCGAGCCTATCCTTTCGTTTCTAACTTTAAGCATTTTACTTAAAGGAAGAATTTGTTACACCCCAATTAAATGTACAACCAAATCGCCTTAGCCTTCCGTGTATGCGCTCATTTTTAGTGCATTATTGTTATTTGTTAAACCCTAAGTTAACTATCTAATTGATTACATGGTTGCTAAGTCGAGTCATATCCTTGTACATATTGTTTTGGGACGATTGGGACTCATGGGTAAGTACTTATTTTATGGAGTAATGGGGAAGAACATCATATATTACCCTCATATGTACGTTAATCTTAAAAGTGCTCCAAGTGTTTTGATTTTCTTAATTCGAGTCATTAGATTAGTTGATTGTAAAGTATGTAAAAATTCAAGTGTAAGGTAAATGTTCATTCCCTATGATGTATTATTTTGGATGGTAGGGTAAGAGTGTATGCAAAAAAAATAATAAAAAAGAAAAAAATAAAATAAAATAAAATAAAAAAGAGAAAAAACATACGGACTACCATCCCTTTTTATTCTATGTTCATTTTATGTTTTTGTTATTTTTCATTTATTAGCTTAAAGTCGAGTCTAGTCTTGGCCTAGCAATGCCATATTGTACATGTAATTAACCAAGATTGTTAACTCGCCACCAGTAAAACTTCCTTTATCCAACAAAACCGTGTATTTCGTATCCTTACACCTAACGTTACAACCCTTTAAAAGACCTCTTTGATAGTTTATCCTAGGTGCTTACACCATGTGGTGGAGGTTTGATCCTTTCCCAAGCCTATGGTAATCTATTTTGCTATGACAGGTAGTGAGAGATATCTTCCATTTCCAAATTCTAATTTACACTTTATTACACCCGAGAGATGTGAGTATCTAAACACTATTTGTGAGGTGCTTGTGTATAACCTCCGTGCTTGTCTATTGGTCTTTAGTGGAACGATTATTTGTTGTAATTACTTTTTATTAGTGTTAAATGACCCCTAACTTGTATTTTGACTATAATAAAAGCGCATTTGCTTGAGGACAAGCAAATCTCAAGTGTAAGGGTATATGATGAGGCGAAAAATGATCCGTTTTTAGGGGGTCATTTAAGCCCGAATCCGAATTTATTTGATCAAATATTGCCCTAAATCGTTCCTTTTGTAATTTTAGGTACTTTGGGAGTGAAATCTGGAAAAGGAAGCAATTCGGACTTTTTTTGAGCATAAAAGTGAAGAAAACGCCAAAGTCTTAATTTTCCATGCTGGGAACAGTAGGTGACGGCGTCAAGAGCAAATTTCATAAATTTCCATGACGACCCAGAAGAGTTTTGACGGCGTCACGTAGGAAGGGCGTCAAGAGTAAAAGAGTCATGACAGCCTGGAAGTATATAAGTCTTGACGGCGTCAGAAGTAGATCTAGGCAGTCCGAGGAGAGTTTTGGCGGAGAGGTGACGGCGTCACAAGATTACTCTTGACGCCGTCTAACCTATTTTTCTATATATAGTTTTCTAATTTTTCACATTAAAGGGGAGAAGTTTTGGGGAGAAACCCTAAGTACGATTTTGGTGTAACTTTACAGGTTTTTCAAGGGTTCCAACCCCTTGATACCTTGCATGATTAATCAAGATAAGTGTTCTTCTAATTCAATCAATATGTCTATGTGTTGGTTGTCTATATCATGTTCTTGTCTTAATTCTATCATGCTAGGCTAGATCTCTTTTGTGTTTGCTTAGATCTAATGAAACCTAGATATTGATTATGTGTTGATTACTTGTTTATTCTTGTCTTGGATGAATGATTTATATGTTAGGCTTATGAAAACTGGCAGATCTCCAATTGGTAACATGCTTGAACGTCTTAAGAAACATGAACCAACGCGCACTAGGTCTTTATTGGTTGTATTTAATGCATGAGCCACTGTTTACAATCCCTATAGTTGTGCTGGGCATGGTGTAGGAGGAGATAAGAGCTCATAGAATTGGGGAGTTATGTGTGCCACCCCATGAATGGTATTAAGGAATACGATCCGTCATCCATGCAATTATAACAAGTAATTAACGTGTAAAAGATATCTAGGGAGTAATGAAATCTAAGTAAACACATTTTCTCTAATTACTGCTCACAACTTTAGTATAAATTAGCTTATTTTCATTTTTTGTATTTTATTTTTGATTGCATCTTAGTATTGGGTTAGTTGAATAGCAACTAATTCCGCCCACTCTTCCAAAACCCGAGATTTTAATTTGCTTTCTAAAAAATATAAAAACACAAAAAGAATCATCCCTCACCTTTAGAACTAGTATTTAGGCTTTCTAATCCTAGCGACACTATTCCTAAGCTGAACGATCAATCCCCCGGTACTTGTCACTATACTATACTACAACGATCAGGTACACTGCCTGGTGGGGGTTGTAAGCTTCTCGAGATCCCTCGAGAGGTAAAGCCTGTTGCGATTCCCACGCATCAAGTTTTTGGCGCCGCTGCCAGGGAATAGTTATTGTCTAGGTTAGGATTTCTTTTTATTAGGTCTACTTGCTAGATTCCTTTCTAGTAAGATTTTATTTTTATTTTTAGGATTCTCTTTAGTCTATCTCATTTCTTTGTGCCTTTGTTAGTAAATTAAACTCATTAACTATTCTGTTGACCATTATGGAAAACGCGAATCCACCCCTTTCCCCTAGAGAAGTGGCTGTGTTACCTGAACAAATTGAGAGTAATTAGGGAGCTTAGAGAACTTAATAGGTTGATTAAGGTTGAACTCGAACATGCATTTAGTTTCCCCATGACTCCGCGAAGTGGGCATGAGAATTTGAGTTGGAGAAAGCTCAAAAACAACATTGACACGACACCCATTCGTGTTCAGAATAAAATTCTTGCATGGGAGGCAAGAATCAAAAGCTACAAGGAGGCTAAATATGAAAGAAGCAAAAGCAATAAAGTTCATGTCGAGTTCGAACATAATCGACCAGCAGAAAGTCATGTACCATTCGAGGAAGGAAACTTGGTACTCTTAAGACACTTGGAAACAACAATATCACCCGATAAACCAAGTTCTTGGTGGTATGGGCCTTTCACAATTGAGAGCATGAGCCAAGATGGGATGGCTAACCTGAGAAGTAAAGTGGGTGGAGAGGTGACTGCAAGTATCGACAGATTGAGGCACTACCACCATAATAGTAATGATCACAACTACATGGGGTACGTCATCTCAAGGGATGAAATCACGTAGTAACCCATGACCTTGAGTCTAGCTACAAGACTCGTAAGTAAAGAAAAGCGCTTCTTGGGAGGCAACCCATGATTTTGTGTGATTTTATTTTGCTTGTTTGTTATTTACTTCCGTATGCATGCTTTATTTTTTTTGTTGGTAGATCATGTTTCTAAACTAAAAAGTGGAAATACTTTACTTTGTTGTTTGGCCTAGTCTTAACTTCACCTAAAGGTATTTTTGCAAAAGATAAGTGTAAGGGGAAACCCCAAATACGTTTTTAAGAAACAAACCGATCATGATTCTCCACAATATTAAGTGAACATGTATATTTGTATTTGTTAGAGTCAAATACTTGTATTAAGTCATAATGAAGTTTTGCAGGATTTTCCAGGAAGTAGGACTAAGTTTTTCCAGAAATTTTCCGAAAACTTAACACAAGAATTTCTGCAGGTCACTTCTGACGGCGTCATGAGCTTGCTCTTGACGGCGTCACGTGTAAAAATCTGGAAATTTTACCAGTTTTGTTTTTCTAACGGAGTTTTAAAGTTTTTGTTGAATTATTAAGTTTTATAATCTCCAGGAAATCTGCAAACTTCATTCCACAAGCATTATATCTTACTTTGTTTTCTAGGATTTAGTAACTTATGTAGATTGCCGCCGATTTTATGCGAGGTTGCTTTGTCTGTTTTCTCAGGATTTACAGGTTATGTATGACAAGAAGATGATTTATTTTTCTGGAAGGGAAGCTTTGATTGTTCATTTTCTTGGAGGAATATCTAACCTGGCCACCTTATTATCCATACCGAGCGAATCAGGGGAGTATTTGATCTCATTTTTTTTACTTATTTCACTTTTACATTCTTTACTTGAACATTGGGGACAATGTTCATCCTAAGTGTAAGGGGAGGGTAAAATGATGATACCTTACAAATACACTTTCGCTTGAGTTTGTTTGTTTAGTAGTAGATGTGTAATAAAACTATGAGAAATACTTGTTAGTGCAATTTTAGCGCCAAATTTAAAATTTTTTACAACATTTAGGAGTGAAACTTTAGCCATAGCAAGCGTCTCATGGATAGGAGATTGTATGACTAGCACATAACCGTACCATTCAGAAAAATTTTCCACCAAAATATGTGAGGTTCGCCTTTAGATTTGATAGGAAAAGCATTTACTATTAGTGCTTATGAGTGTACCGGTAGCATTTAGATTCTAGAACTTGCGTTAGTGATGCATCCCGAGACCGCTAGTGAGACTACGTCCGAATTACTTTTATATTAGTGTTAAATGACCCCTAACTTGTATTTTGATTAGAATAAAAGCGCATTTGCTTGAGGACAAGCAAATCTCAAGTGTAAGGGTATATGATGAGGCGAAAAATGTTCCGTTTTTAGGGGGTCATTTAAGCCCGGAATTGAATTTATTTGATCAAATATTGCCCTAAATCGTTCCTTTTGTGATTTTAGGTACTTTGGGAGTGAAATCTGGAAAAGGAAGCAATTCGGACGTTTTTGGAGCATAAAAGTGAAGAAAACGTCAAAGACTTAATTTTCCATGCTGGGAACAGTGTTTGACGGCGTCAAGAGTACTTTCCTGACAGCGTCAAGAGTAAAGACCATGACGACCCAGTACAGAAATGAAGGCGTCACAAGTAGAGCGTCAAGAGTTAAAAGTGTGACGGCCTGCAAAAATGGACAACATGACGGCGTCAGATGTAGATCAAGGCAGTCCGAGGATTATTTTGGCGGTGAGATGACGGCGTCAAAAGTTTGTTCTTGACGCCGTCAGCCTCTAATATCTATATATAGTTTTCTAATTTTCATTCATTAAGAGAAACAAGTTTGGAGAAACCCTAAGGCCGAACCATATACGAATTTTACAGCTTTTCAAGGGTTTTCAACCCTTGAATCCTTACATGTGTTATTGAGATAAGTCTTTTCTTAATTCAATCAATATGTTTATGTGTTGGTTGTCCATATCTTGTGCTTGTCTTGATTCCACTATGCTAGGCTAGATTTATTGATGAGGCGAAAAATGATCCGTTTATAGGGGGTCATTTAAGCCCGAATCCGACTTTATTTGATCAAATATTGCCCTAAATCGTTCCTTTTGTTATTTTAGGTACTTGGAGAGTGAATTCTGGAAAAGAAGCCATTTTGGACGTTTTTGGAGCATAAAAGTGAAGAAAACGGCAAAGTATCAATTTTCCATGCTGAAGACACTAGGTGACGGCGTCAAGAGTTACACCCTGACGGCGTCAGACATCAAGAATAAAACACCGTAGTTGATGACGGCGTCAAAAGTCATCCTGACGGCGTCAAAGTATAAAGAATAAAATACCGTGGTTGGTGACGGCGTCACATAGGCCGTCATAAGTAGATCAAGGCCATCCGAGGAAGTATTTGGCGGCGAGGTGACGGCGTCACATGCTTGTCTTGACGCCGTCAGCCCAGTTTTCCTATATATAGTTTTCTAGTTTTTTCATTAAAAGAGGAGAAGTTTTGGTGAAACCCTAAAGACGAATTTGGAGTATCTTTTACAGATTTTTCAAGGGTTCCAAACCCTTAATACCTTGCATTGTAATTGAGATAAGTGTTCTTCTAATTCAATCAATATGTCTATGTGTTGGTTGTTTATATCTTGTTCTTGTCTCAATTCCATTATGCTAGGCTAGATCTCTTTTTTGTTTGCTTAGATCTAATGAAACCTAGATGTTGATTATGTGTTGATTACTTGTCTATTCTTGTCTTGGATGAATGATTTTATATGTTAGGCTTAAGAAAACTGGCAGATCTCCAAATGGTAACATGCTTGAACGTCTTAAGAAACATGAACTGAGGCGTACTAGGTCTTTATTGGTTGTATTTAATGCATGAGCCACTGTTTACAATCCCTATAGTTGTGCTGGGTCATGGTGTAGGAGGAGATAAGAGCTCATAGAGTTGGGGAGTTATGTATGCCACCCCACGAATGGTATTAAGGAATACAATCCGTCATCCATACAAGTATAACAAGTAATTAACGTGTAAAAGATGTCTAGGGAGTAGTGAAGTCTAAGTAAACACAATTTCTCCAATTACTGCTCACAACCTTAGTATAATTTAGTTTAATTTCATTTTCAGTATTTTATTTTGAATATATATTAGTTTTGGGTTAGTTGAATAGCAACTAATTCCGCCCACTCTTCCAAAACCCGAGATTTTACTTGCTTTCATAAAAATATAAAAATACAAAAATAATCATCCCTCACCTTTAGAACTATTAATTAGGTTTTCTAATCCTAGCGACACTATTCCTAAGCTGAACGATCAATCCCCCAGTACTTGTCACTATACTATACTACAACGATCAGGTACACTGCCTGGTGGGGGTTGTAAGCTTCTCGAGATCCCTCGAGAGGTAAAGCCTGTTGCGATTCTCACGCATCAAGTTTTTGGCGCCGCTGCCGGGGATTAACTATCTTTACATTTATTCCTCAACTTTCGCAAAAGAGTGCGGCGCCATCAAGTTTTTGGCGCCGCAGCCCGGGGAATAGTTATTGTCTAGGTTAGGATTTCTTTTTATTAGGTCTACTTGCTAGATTCCTTTCTAGTAAGATTTTATTTTTATTTTTAGGTCTTCTTTAGTCTATCTTATTTCTTCGTGCCTTTGTTCGTAACTCTTCACCGTCCACCATCATGGCAACCAACGAATTCTCCAACCTTAGGATCACTAGGAGTCGTAGCACCACTAAAGACCTTGTCTTGCCTTATGCAGAACCCGAAAGAGAAATGTGTAGGTTAAGACGAACTCACTCAACACCTGAACCATCCAGCATTGTTATCGACTTTGATGCACCTCTCTCTGAAGAAAATTCAGAAAATCACATCACAACCCCTAGCTCCCACAACGAGATGAATACCCCTATAACACCTCCTCCTAAGCGTCTCAAGGACTACTCTTCCCCAACTCCTCGTGGGTTTTCCAATGCCATTGTTTACCCAAACGAACACACCAACGAGGTCTTGCATGCAAATGATGTTTGGCTTGTCAAAAGTGTGTGTAAGTTCCACGGACTTGATGAGGAAAATCCAATCCAACACATCAAGGACTTCCTAAAAATAGTGGACACCATCCATACGGATGGGGCTACTAGAAACACATCCCGACTGCGATTCTTCCCTTTCACCTTATACGAAAAAGCCCAAGAATGGTATAACAAACTCCCTTCCGAATCTATTTTCACATGGGAGCAACTCATATCCAAGTTCTATGAGAAGTTCTTTCCACCTGGAAAAACCACAGCATTTAGGGATAGGATCCTTCGTTTCCGAAAGGGGAAGGATGAACCCTTCCATAAAGCGTGGACTAGATTCAAAGATTTAATAAGACAAGTTCCACATCATGGCATTGAACTTTGGCTCTTGGTCCAAATCTTTTACGAAAATATCTCCTCTAATGACCGGAACGGAATTAACCAATCTAGGAAAGGAAGATTGGCCAATCTTAGTGCCGAGGAAGGATGGGACAGGATTGAAGAATATGCTCAAGACCAGGATGACACTTGGGATGAACCTGAGTCGACTGTCGGCATTTCTAGAACCACCTCGGATCGGTTGAGCAAAGTTCACAAAAGAATGGATTTCCTAGCTGGATCGCAACCACCTAAACTGCTGACGAATCCTTACTTGATCTGCGATTACTGTGGAGGCCCGCATGAGGTAGAGGAATGCGGAGGAGCAGCCACAACTGAACATGTGTGCTTGTCAGGAGGGGACATTTATGTTGATCCCTCCCTTTTGCCCTTCTACCAAAATGACGATTACACCCTTTGGGGAAATCTGGTAAAGAGAAAAGAAGGGGAGGAAGGCCCTGAATTCAAAATTAGGAGCAATTTCGAAAGTGACCTTGGTCACTTCACTCAAGAAAAAGACTTGCAAATGAAAGGGCTTAATGAGCTTTTCGATGAGCAGCAGGAGGGTATTGGAGAATTTTTCAACAAGCTTAACTCAGCCTTAGATCACCTCCAAACGCCGTTAGAAAGAAAAAAAGACCCCATGCTCGCGATAACCACACGAGCTGGAACGACAACCAAGGACCCTCCTTACCCAAACTCGTCCCCCGTCACCCTCGATTCAGACAAACCTGGGGAGGAGGAGCAGGATGTCGGCATTGGCACCCCAGACCAACCGCCCGTGACAACCCCTTCCCCATCAGCCCTTCCTAACCCACCTGTGAGAATTCCATACCCATCCCGACTAAGGAACCAGAAAACTGAGAATGATAACAAGAGGTTCTTGTCATACCTAAAAGACTCAGTTGTCACTATACCTCTCCTTGATGCTTGCTATCACATGCCAAAGTATAGCACATACTTCAAAAAGCTGCTCGCTAACAGGAAGAAGCTCAAGGGACTTGTAACCCTGGGGGAAGAATGCTCAGTGGTAACCCATCTAGGGCTACCAAAGAAGGTAGACGATCCGGGCAGCTTCACCTTGCCTTGCTCCATTGGACCTCTATCAATCAAGAATGCTCTTGCCGATTTGGGAGCAAGTATCAATCTCATGCCTCACTCTATGTTCCGTAAACTAGGATATTCTGGATTGAAGTCTACCCGTATGAACATCCAACTAGCCGATAGATCAGTCAAGTACCCCGTAGGGATATGCGAGAATGTGCTAGTCAAAGTTGGGAAATTCAAATTCCCGGCCGACTTCGTAATCTTGGATATGGAGGAGGATGACTTGGTACCCATCATCTTAGGTAGACCAATTCTTGCTACCGCCCGTGCAGTCATCGATGTTTACGATGGCAAATTGACCTTACGAGTGGGAGACGACAGCACAACCTTCGACATTAAGGATTCTATGGACCTATCCCTCGAAGCAGCCAACCGGCTTTACTTTATCGGGGAAGTAGATGAACTCACAGATGTCATTGATAGTTGCGTCGATGAACAAATCGATGAAGGTTGGCTACGGGACGAGAGTTTTCTGCCTCTGCTAGAGGTGGAAACGACGGAGGATGTTAATGCAGTCTCCTTCTACCCCAGACAAGAGGCAACAGAGCATCTCGAGCTCCGAAAGCCCGAGAACAAGCTCAAACCTTCTATTATCGAGCCCCCTGACGTAGATCTTAAAGAGCTCCCCAATCATTTGGAGTATGCCTTTCTTCAGGGAGAAAACCAACTCCCGGTAATCATAAACTCTTCCTTGGAAAAAGAACAAAAAGTTAAACTCTTAGAGGTCCTAAAGAAATACAAGGGGGTACTCGCATGGAGTGTGGCCGACATTAAGGGGATTGACTCAACTTTTTGCACACATAAGATTCTTATGGAGGAAGATTATAAACCTACTGTACAACCCCAGAGGCGAGTGAACCCTAACATCAAGGAAGTAGTGAAGAAAGAAGTTATCAAACTTTTGGATGCAGGACTGATTTACCCGATCTCGGATAGCCCATGGGTCAGTCCTGTGCAAAAAAGGGTGGAATGACTGTAGTAAAAAATGACAGGGGTGAGATGGTGCCCCAGAGAACTGTCACTGGATGGCGGGTATGCATTGACTATCGAAAGCTCAACGATGCCACGCGGAAAGATCACTTTCCCTTACCGTTCATTGATCAGATGTTAGAGAGATTATCTGGACACGATTACTATTGCTTCTTGGATGGATTCTCTGGATATTTTCAAATCCCCATAGCACCTGAGGACCAAGAAAAGACCACGTTTACTTGCCCCTATGGAACATTTGCCTACAAAAGGATGCCTTTTGGGCTATGTAATGCCCCTGCCACTTTCCAACATTGCATGACCGCAATCTTTCACGAACTCATGGAAGACAGCATGGAAGTATTCATGGATGACTTTTCAGTCTTCGGAAACTCCTTCGACCGCTGTCTTGCTAATTTAGAAAAGATGCTTAAACGTTGTGAGGAAACCAACTTGGTGTTAAACTGGGAAAAGTGTCATTTCATGGTAAAGGAAGGGATTGTGTTGGGGCATAAGATTTCAGGGAACGGGATAGAGGTGGACCAAGCTAAGGTTGAAGCTATATCTAAGTTACCATACCCCACGACTGTTAAGGCAATACGCAGCTTTTTGGGGCACGCCGGATTTTATCGGAGATTTATCAAGGACTTCTCAAAAATTGCCCGGCCAATGACTCAATTGCTTGTGAAAGATGCCCCGTTCGATTTTTCCCAAGAATGCAAAGATGCTTTCGATCTCCTAAAAAGGGAACTCACTCAAGCTCCAATCATGATCACACCCAACTGGGAGTTACCATTTGAAATCATGTGTGACGCTAGCGACTACGCCGTCGGGGCTGTATTAGGTCAACGACGTGACAAGCTTTTCCAACCTATTTACTACGCTAGCAAAACCATGAATCCCGCTCAAGAGAACTACTCCACCACCGAAAAGGAATTATTAGCTGTTGTGTTTGCCTTCGACAAATTCCGACAATATCTTGTCCTTTCAAAGACAGTCGTCTTCACCGACCACTCAGCTCTTCGATATCTGTTTGCGAAACAGGATGCCAAACCACGACTAATTCGGTGGATCTTGTTGTTACAAGAATTTGATGTTGAGATTCGCGATAAGAGGGGGGCAGAGAATCTAGCCGCCGATCATCTATCTCGTCTTGAAAACCCCTTGGATAAACACGATAGAAGTGAGATTAGGGATTCGTTTCCTGACGAACAACTGATGTCAATGATTGATTCGGAGCCATGGTACGCCGACTTTGCCAATTACTTCGCAAGTAGATGTAGACTTGTTCCTGAACACCTGACTAAGTACGAGAAAAAGAGGTTCTTTTCCCAGCTAAAATACTACTTCTGGGATGAACCCTTTCTATTCCGAAGGTGTCCTGACCATATTATAAGGCGTTGTGTTTCGGAAAATGAGGCAGTAAAGATTATGAGGGAATGTCACTCCGGTCCCTCTGGAGGGCATCATGGGATAAACGTTACCGCCCGAAAGGTTCTCGATGCGGGATTCTATTGGCCCACAATTTTCCGTGATGTAAAAGAAATGGTGCAGGCGTGCGATGCAAGGTAACGAGCCGGGAATATATCACATAGGGATGAAGCACCTCAGAACTTTATACAAGTTTGTGAGGTATTCGATGTTTGGGGGATCGACTTCATGGGACCCTTTCCATCCTCAGGAGGAAACGAGTACATCTTAGTCGCCATTGACTATGTTTCAAAATGGGTTGAAGCACAAGCCCTTAGGACAAATGATGCCAGGGTAGTCATTCATTTCCTGAAAAAGCTTTTCGCAAGATTCAGGATTCCGAAAGCTCTTATCAGTGATAGGGGGACACATTTTTGCAATGCACAAATGAAAAAGGTCATGAAGAGGTATGGAGTACCCCATCGATTCTCAACCGCCTATCATCCACAAACCAATGGCCAAGTCGAAAACACCAATAGAGCTATTAAAAGAATACTTGAAAAAACGGTTAGTCAAAACAGAAAGGACTGGTCATTCAAACTCGACGAAGTCTTATGGGCATTCCGAACTGCTTACAAAACACCTATTGGAACGACCCCATTCCGCATGGTGTATGGTAAGGCATGTCACTTACCGGTAGAGTTAGAACACAAGGCTTATTGGGCGCTTAAGGCATGCAACTTAGATTACACAACTGCTGGGAAAATAGGTTTTTGCAATTACACGAGCTTGATGAGCTTAGACTAGAAGCTTACGAATCCTCCATCACATATAAAGAGAGAGCTAAAAGATGGCATGATCAAAGAATTAAGAAACCCAAAGAATTTTCAGAAGGAGACAAGGTCCTATTATACAATTCTCGGTTGAGATTATTTCCGGGAAAACTTAAGTCTAGATGGTACGGGCCGTTCACGGTAAAGAATTCTTCTAAATTTGGAGCGGTAGTGTTAATTGATGATGAGGGTAGGGAATTCACGGTTAACATACAACGTGTAAAACATTACCAAGAAAATAACAATGAAATGATTAATGAGGAGGATGTAATGTTTGATGATGAAATCACGTGATAGCCCATGACTTTGAGTCTAGCTACAAGACTCGTAAATAAAGAAAAGCGCTTCTTGGGAGGTAACCCATGTTTTGTGTGATTTTATTTGTTTGATTGTTATTTGCTTCCGTATGCATGTTTTATTTTTATTATTGGATGATCATGTTTCTCAATTAAAATGTGGAAATACTTTATTATGTTGTTTGGCCTAGTCTTAACTCCAACCTAAAGGTATTTTTGCAAAAGATAAGTGTAAGGGGAAACCCCAAATATGTTTTTAAGAAACAAACCGATCATGATTCTCCACAATATTAAATGAACATGTATATTCGTATTTGTTAGAGTCAAATGCTTGTATTGAGTCATAATGAAGTTTTGCAGGATTTTCCAGGAAGCAGGACAAAGTTTTTCCAGAAATTTTCCAGAAACTTAACATAAGAATTTCTGCAGGTCCATTCTGACGGCGTCAGAGTATTACTCTTGACGGCGTCAGGAGTTAAAAATCTGGAAATTTTACCGGTTTTGTTTTTCTAACGGAGTCTTATGGTTTTTGTGAATTATTAAGTTTTATAATCTCCAGGAAATCTGAAAACTTCATTCCACAAGCATTATATCTTACTTTGTTTTTTTAGGATTTAGTAACTTATATAGGATGCCGCCGATTTTACGCGAGGTTGTCTTGTCTATTGTTCTCAGGATTTACAGGTTATTTATGACAAGAAGATGATTTATATTCTAGAAGGGAAGCTTTGATTGTTCATTTTCTTGGAGGAAGATCTAACCTGGCCAACCTATAATCCATACCGAGCGAATCAGGGGAGTATTTGATTTCATTCTCTTTACTTTTTCACTTTTACATTCTCTACTTGAACATTGGGGACAATGTTCATCCTAAGTGTAAGGGGAGGGTAAAAAGATGATACCTTACATATGCACTTTCGCTTGAGTTTGTTTTGTTTGATAGTAGATGTGTAATAAAACTATGAGAAATACTTGTTAGTGTAATTTTAGCTCCAAATTTAAAATTTTTTACAACATTTAGGTGTGAAACTTTAGCCATAGCAAGCGTCTCATGGATAGGAGGTTGTATGACTAGCACATAACCGTATATTCAGAAAAATTTTCCACCCAAAAAATGTGAGGTTCGCCTTTAGATTTGATAGGAAAAGCATTTACTATTAGTGCTTATGAGTGTACCGGTAGCATTTAGATTCTAGAACTTGCGTTAGTGATGCATCCCGAAACCGCTAGTGTATCACATCCCGTGATTTTCCCCATAATTAAAAACGTTTAATTATAAATTAATCTCTGTCATTTCTACTAATCACTATTTTTACAGGAAAATTTAAAATTTCCTTTATTATATAAATTGATAGTTACAAACCTGTATTTCAAAAAGAGAAACACTAATCTTTACGATTTATAAAGTTTTGGACTAAAGACTCAAAACCTTTGCAAAAGAAAGTACAAACTGTCACTTTTGGAAAGATTAAGAAGTAGTATATCTATACGGACGTACATATATGCATGGTGAATCGAATTACAGGGAGGTACCACCCAAGCCAACTCCTAACATAACTACATAAACGGGTAAAATAAAACAACAAGTGGCCGGCGCGGATGGTTGGGACATCTGCTGTTAAGACTGAGGTCGGGGGTTCGAGCCCTGTCTTAGTCTTGGCCACTTTCCTTTTTATTTAATCCTTTTCTTTCCTTGTCGGTTGTCACTTTAAATTTAGTGGTTAAACAAATTTTAGTAAAAATTAATAAAACGTAAGTACTCCTTTAGATAACTTTATAAAAATCCCGAACTCACGAAAATAACTCGTCTAATCCTCATTAAATTTACTAAGAATGACTAACTCTAATTAATCTAAACGGGCCCTAAATTCTTTACTTCAGCCCACCACCGAAACTCACGCGACAAGTCAATGGGCTCACCCATCTCTCTCGGCCCATTTAACCACCCTGGCCAAGCTAATTTTAGTTTATTCTCTCATTTCTGTTTGAAACTAACGAGCAGCGATGCACAGATAAAACGACCCCAACATTTCAACATCTCGCAAACAACATGTCAATGTTATTACATATCTTGATTTACCTCGCACCCAAGAATCACTAACAATGATTATTCCTTTTCATCTCGTACGAATGCTACACAAAAACTCCCTAAAGCTAAGCGTGTATAGTCCATTCGATACGCTAGAAATCAACTCGCCCAAACTTTTATTCCTACCAAACCATTCGACGTGTTACGACTTTAAACAATAGTACTAGAATATTTAGTTAACATTCGAACTTATTTGAACTTACTGATCCTCATCATATCACACGAACAAATGAAAACCAAACCCTCATATGTTCGTTTTACCCATGTACGAATAAATCACCCCATAAAACGTGTTTCCTTGTTTTGAGCTGACGAGAAGACCAAGGCTGTGAAGAAAACAGTCCCAAGACAAAATGTACCCCCCTGCTGCCACAGTAAAATGTTGGAGAGATATCTCTAGTTCTATATTTATATAAACGTGACACCTCTCCTCATTCCCATGCACACCATTTACAATTCGAAAACCATTTTCCCCACACTTCAAAACTCACTCCTGCTTGACCAGAAACAAACTCGTGTTAGAAGCTTTCGAAGTAGTGTCGGGTTGTTTCCTTTCCTACCACGACTAGTATTCGAACCAAGCAAGAGGAGCTGCTGTGTCCTCATTCCATCTCACTCGACGTTCACCACCTTTAAGGTGTCGTAAGCATTCTCGACCTCTAACTCCTTTCATACGTTCATGCATGCATACCAACTCACGTCTCATTCTTGTTTTGTTATTACGTATAGCATATATTTACGTATAGTTAATAGCGTGACACGCCACCTTTATGGAAGGCCTAGGGGTCACGTACGCATTGTCACGTATCCATCTTACACTTCATGCATCATTTGACTCGACCCTAATCATTCCTAAACCCACGCATGCACCTAGATGCGAAAAAGAAGAACTTAAAAATCTATTATTTCATGTGGACTAATCGACCAAACTAGCTAGAAAACACCACGCTATCTCGAAATCTAAAATAACGAGCATGTCATATTATTACTCCACCCCGTAGACCTCCCAGCGAGCTATTAGTTTCGTGTTTTAACCTTACAAAAATAATAACTCCTCGACACCCTAATTTGGCCGAAGTGTTTTGTAAAAACTCGATAACTATAAAGTTTAAAAATAAGCCGAGTGGGCTTATAAGCCCATTAAGCAAAAATAAGCTTTCCTGATCAAACAAGCTGTACAAATAAGTTTTCTAAGAGGAAAATAAGCTTCGGAAATTTTTTTTATAAATACTCTAACGACCTTTGTGAAAAAGGACTAAAAATGTAACGCGTCGCCACTTATAGGGACTAAAAGTGTAAAGCTGTGAAAACAAGGACCAAAACTGTAAAAACAGGAACATTAGGACTAAAAGTAACAAAATAAGAAATTCCAAGCTCATATTGTATATTTGGACAAGTAGAGGACTGTTATTGGACAAATTATAAAACGAGGACTAACGGCGCAACGTAAACTCCGTTAGGATAAAAATTGAAAACTGACAAAGGACATGGACCAAGGACTATATTCAAGACTCTCACATTTATTTCTTTTCCGACCTTCATATCATTGCATCTTTGCATTTCGAAATTCATCCGTTCTTCTTATACATATATATAAACTTATATGCATATGTATATATTGATATATTATTTCTAAAATTCAATCACATCATTTAAGCTCCGTGTCTTATTACCGTCACGCAAATAATCATTCCATCCCTAAAACACATCGCGAAAATCACATATGGACAATCAAAACACTAAAACTTGTCGTACTATCTAGGTTGTGTGTTGGAGCCGTTCCTTTAACGTAACTGAGATCTTTATCACTCAGGTGAGTTCTTAGCCCCATTTTTATAATCGTTTTCTAAATATTTTGGGGGAGATACATGCTCGTTTCTACTTACAATTATTACTTATTTATTTCAAACATGTTACTCGATTTATGATACACTCTATTTGTTTATTGAAACCTATTACATGCTACGAACTTGAACACAAGTATTACTCTGTATGCTATCCTGATTGATATTGCCTAAGCTACTAGTTTTGCCAAAAGTCCCTCATATCATGACCCATTAATCACTTGCGAGTGAACGCGAATATAGTGAATAGATCTATTGGCAGTTGACGCCCCATTTGAGTTACTGGGTAAGTAACCAAATGCACTTTATTTGAGAAACTGTAGGAACTGGCAAATTCCTACCTACGACGAGGGCCCCTATCACCTGCATCATATTCTTATGTGTAGGCTTTTATCCCATAAGATTTCTATAGCTCTTATGGCTGCAAAACGATGTTAAGGTTTGAGTGTCATGAGGCTTAGGGCAATATCCTATACTACAATTCTATTGTTTCACTACTACTACTTGGCTTGTGTTCAGATGTTTTATATAACTGCTACGAATTTTCTCAACTATCTACCTGAGTAATTCAAACGTTTTACTCAAATACTATGGACTTACTCAATTATCGACCTGAGTAGGAAAGTCAAACTACTACGGGTGTATAACAACGTAACCCGCGACTTATTTCATTAACAGTGATATCTATTACCATTATTACCTAAACTTGAAACTATTGGAAATCAACTGATTTTATGCAAACTTTATGAATTTGCTTACACTTTGATTTTGATAATCAACACTTAATTATAACTACTATGATCTCACAAACTCATTGATTTTAAAAATCAACTATCTTACATATAAACTCTATGAACTCACCAACCATTGTGTTGACATTTTTTTAGCATGTATTTCAGGTCCATAACGAGCAAGGATGGCATGGAGGAGCACGGATACTTATAATGGCTATAAATCTTACTATCATTCGAAAACCTTTTTGATAAACTTGTAACCATTGGGACCTCATTTTGTAAACTCTGATATTCGAATGATAAATGTTTTAAAATGACTACATTGATAATCATTTTCTACTAATAAACTGCTATGTCATGAAGTAACACCCAATCTTTATTCCGCTGCATATTTTCAAAAATTGGGGGTGTTACATAGTGAGACTACATTCGTGTAGTAGGATTTACTACATGATAAGAGGCATTAGGATCACCCTTGTGTTAAACCCGTATTATGATTACTTGACCATTTAAGTCTTATTACTTGGCTAGTTAAGTCAACTAATTTTTCCCACACCCTTAGCGTTGTACTCATTTTTAGTACACGATACCCCTAGTACACCCCTCCGAGCCTATCTTTTTGTTTCTAACTTTAAGCATCTTACTTAAAGGAAGAATTTGTTACACCCCACTTAAATGTACACCCAAATCGCCTTAACCTTCCGTGTATGCGCTCATTTTTAGTGCATTATTGTTATTTGTTAAACCCTAAGTTAACTTTCTAATTGATTACATGGTTGCTAAGTCGAGTCATATCCTTGTACATATTGTTTTGGGTCGATTGGGACTCATGGGTAAGTACTTATTTTATGGAGTAATGGGGAAGAACATCATTTATTACCCCCATATGTACGTTAATCTTAAAAGTGCTCCAAGTGTTTTGATTTTCTTAATTCGAGTCATTAGATTAGTTAATTGTAAAGTATGTAAAGATTCAAGTGTAAGGGAAATGTTCATTCCCTATGATGTATTATTTTGGATGGTAGGGTAAGAGTGTATGCAAAAAAAAAAAAAAAAAAAAAAAAAAAAAAAAAAAAAAAAAAATAGAAAAGAAAAAGAGAAAAAACATACGGACTACCACCCCGTTTTTATTCTATGTTCATTTTATGTTTTTGTTATTTTTCATTTATTAGCTTAAGTCGAGTCTAGTCTTGGCTTAGCAACGCCATCTTGTACATGTAATTAACCAAGATTGTTAACTCGCCACCAGTAAAACTTCCTTTATCCAACAAAACCGTGTAATTCATATCCCTATACCTAACGTTACAACCCTTTAAAAGACCTCTTTGATAGTTTATCCTAGGTGCTTACGCCATGCGGTGGAGGTTTGATCCTTTCCCAAGCCTATGGTAATCTATTTTGCTATGACAGGTAGTGAGAGATATCTTCCATTTCCATAATGTTATATTACTTTATTACACCCGAGAGATGTGAGTATCTAAACACTATTTGTGAGGTGCTTATGTATGACCTCCGTGCTTGTCTATTGGTCTTTAGTGGAACGATTATTTGTTGTAATTACTTTTATATTAGTGTTAAATGACCCCTAACTTGTCTTTTGAGTAGAATAAAAGCTCATTTGCTTGAGGACAAGCAAATCTCAAGTGTAAGGGTATATGATGAGGCGAAAAATGATCCGTTTACAGGGGGTCGTTTAAGCCCGAATCCGACTTTATTTGATCAAATATTGCCCTAAATCGTTCCTTTTGTGATTTTAGGTACTTGGAGAGTGAATTCTGGAAAAGAAGCCATTTTGGACGTTTTTGGAGCATAAAAGTGAAGAAAACGGCAAAGTATCAATTTTCCATGCTGAAGACACTAGGTGACGGCGTCAAGAGTTACACCCTGACGGCGTCAGACATCAAGAATAAAACACCGTAGTTGATGAAGGCGTCAAAAGTCATCCTGACGGCGTCAAAGTACAAAGAATAAAATACCGTGGTTGGTGACGGCGTCACATAGGCCGTCATAAGTAGATCAAGGCCGTCCGAGGAAGTATTTGGCGGCGAGGTGACGGCGTCACATGCTTGTCTTGACGCCGTCAGCCCAGTTTTCCTATATATAGTTTTCTAGTTTTTTCATTAAAAGAGGAGAAGTTTTGGTGAAACCCAAAAGACGAATTTGGTGTATCTTTTACAGATTTTTCAAGGGTTCCAAACCCTTGATACCTTGCATTGTAATTGAGATAAGTGTTCTTCTAATTCAATCAATATGTCTATGTGTTGGTTGTTTATATCTTGTTCTTGTCTCAATTCCATTATGCTAGGCTAGATCTCTTTTGTGTTTGCTTAGATCTAATGAAACCTAGATGTTGATTATGTGTTGATTACTTGTCTATTCTTGTCTTGGATGAATGATTTTATATGTTAGGCTTAAGAAAACTGGCAGATCTCCAAATGGTAACATGCTTGAACGTCTTAAGAAACATGAACCGAGGCGTACTAGGTCTTTATTGGTTGTATTTAATGCATGAGCCACTGTTTACAATCCCTATAGTTGTGCTGGGTCATGGTGTAGGAGGAGATAAGAGCTCATAGAGTTGGGGAGTTATGTATGCCACCCCACGAATGGTATTAAGGAATACAATCCGTCATCCATACAAGTATAACAAGTAATTAACGTGTAAAAGATGTCTAGGGAGTAGTGAAGTCTAAGTAAACACAATTTCTCCAATTACTGCTCATAACCTTAGTTTAATTTCATTTTCAGTATTTTATTTTGAATATATATTAGTTTTGGGTTAGTTGAATAGCAACTAATTCCGCCCACTCTTCCAAAACCCGAGATTTTACTTGCTTTCATAAAAATATAAAAATACAAAAATAATCATCCCTCACCTTTAGAACTATTAATTAGGTTTTCTAATCCTAGCGACACTATTCCTAAGCTGAACGATCAATCCCCCAGTACTTGTCACTATACTATACTACAACGATCAGGTACACTGCCTGGTGGTGGTTGTAAGCTTCTCGAGATCCCTCGAGAGGTAAAGCCTGTTGCGATTCCCACGCATCATTTATCTTGTGTTTGCTTACATCTAATGAAACCTAGATGTTGATTATGTGTTGATTACTTGTTTATGGTTGTATTGGATGAATGATTTCAATATTAGGCTTAAGAAAACTGGCAGATCTCCAAATGGTAACATGCTTAAACGTCTTAGGAAACATGAACCGATGTGTACTAGGTTTTATTGGTTGTATTTAATGCATGAGTAAATTCTAATGATCCCATGTTAGGAGCTTCTTGCAGGCTCGACATAGGAGTGAAGTAGGCACTCATAGGATTGGGGAAGTAAGTACGCCTCCCCATGAATGGTATTAAGGAATACAATCTATCATCCACGCAACTATAACAAGTAATTAACGTGTAAAAGATATTTAGGGAGTAGTGAAATCTAAGTAAACACATTTCTCCCACTTATTGCTCACAACCTTAGTTTAAATTAGTTTATTTTCATTTTTAGTATTTTATTTTGATTGCATCTTTAGTATTGGGTTAGTTGACTAGCAACTAATTCCGCCCAAATCCTTCAAACCCGAGATTTTAATTTGCTTTCATAAAAATATAAAAATACAAAAAGAATCATCTCTCATCTCTAGACCTAGTGTTTAGGTTTTCTAATCCTAGCGACACTATTCCTAGCTGAACGATCAATCCACCGATACTTGTCACTATACTATACTACAACGATCAGGTACACTGCCTGGTGGGGATTGTAAGCTTCTCAAGATCCCTTGAGAGGTAAAGCCTGGTGCGATCCCCACGTATCATGTATATATGTATGCATAACAAAAAATGCATTCAACAAGTTAGTTTCTGTATATATGTATGTTACTATGTATAAAAAATGTAATTAATATAAATCTTTAAGACCAATTGGTTACCTTGTATATTAAAGCTTCCACTGTACTTGGTTTAAGGCGGCTGCGATGAGGAGTAATTAATCTACCACTTGTACAGTCACCTCTTTCTTGTGTTGTACCACACGCACCCCAAAAGAGAACCCCCCCCCCCCACCGGTTTTCTAGATACACCGCCGCGTACACCCCACTACACCACCACTCACTTTTGTTTTTTATTGAAGTTGAAGGTGAGAAACGCATCTTTATGCGTCGGGTTTGACAAAACCGAGTCAAACCCGGTTTAATTTGTTGATCTGAGATTGGATTTACAAGATTTAAAAAGGGTTTTGATATAAATAATGATGGTATCCATGTGGTGTCGACTCGCGACCGATTTGTGCTCGGATTTGGTTTAATTGAATCATTGGGATGATGTTTGTGGCTCGGTTGAGCTTAACCGAGACCCTCGTGGTCTCGGTGTCTTGATTGTTTGGCTCGTATGAGCTTAACGCGACCTCAAGGGTCTGTTTGGTTGATGTTTTAGGCTCGTATGAGCATGTCGTGACCCTAAGGGTCCGATTGGTATGATTTGGTGCCGGGTTGAGCCTATCCGAGACCCAAGTGGGTTTTCCGGCTCATGTTAGCCTCGATGTGTTGACCCGAGTATTAACACCACCGTCGGTCACCACCACACACCGCCACCACCAAAACACTCCCCACACTCACCTCTTTCTTGTGTTGTACCACACACGCCCCAAAAGAGAACCCCCCCCCCTCTTGTTTTCTTGATACACCGCCGCGTATACACCACCACACCATCACTCACTTTTGGTTTTTATTGAAGTTGAAGGTGAGAAACGCATCTTTATGCGACGGGTTTGACAAAACCGAGTCAAACCCGATTTAATTGTTGATTTGGGATTGGATTTACAAGATTTAAAAAGGATTTTGATATAAATAATGATGGTATCCATGTGGTGTCGACTCGCGACCGATTTGTGCTCGGATTTGGTTTAATTGAATCGTTGGGATGATGTTTGTGGCTCGGTTGAGCTTAACCGAGACCCTCATGGTCTCGGTGTCTTGATTGTTTGGCTCGTATGAGCTTAACGCGACCTCAAGGGTCTGTTTGGTTGATGTTTTGGGCTCGTATGAGCATTCCGTGACCCTAAGGGTCATATTGGTATGATTTGGTGCTTGGGTTGAGCCTAGCCGAGACCCAAGTGGGTTTTCCGGCTCGTGTTTGGCTCGATGTGTTGACCCAAGTATTATTACTCTTGTGGTTCTTCTTGTTGTTGTAATGTTATTGTTTTTGTTGTGTTTACTCTTGGGCCGAGGGGTGTAGAAGGGCTGAGACCTTGTGGTCTCGGAAATGGACTTTTATATTTTGTGGAGTTTTTGTCGAAGGATAATTGGGGACCGATTGTGAGACGGTCATTTAGTTTGACGGAGATAGGTTAGTCGGGTGCCGTAGTCGGACCCTATTGTTGTAGTTTGTGATATGGGATGAATGACGGAGTTGTGGTATTGACAATATTACTTTGGACTCATGGTTGTGCGAGTTGGAGTCACGTTGACTTTCTAGTCAACGGTTGACTTCGGCAAAACGCCTTAGCACTTGGATTGGACAATGAGGCAAGAGTGATGACTCGAACATGTGACTAATCTTTTATAACTCGATACAATTTGTAATTAAACAAACAAATGAAAACTCGTAATAACTTATATTATCGATATAAACATTTATATAAATATATAAATGTGTTAACGTATATATATTTACATAAGTGCGTATATAATAAATAGGTGATCACGAGTAATAAAAATAATGATGCTGACGATATGTATTAGACTATGAAAATAGTATAATAATGTCGGAAACCTTATTATAACTAAACTAATATAAATAAAAATATAAATATAACGTGAAATGTCTTACGAAATAAAGTGAACTTTTGGAAAATAAAACGAGAACTTACGAGTTATATGAGATTGAGGGCACTTGAATCCAAGTGAGCCATTTCATTAATTGTTGACTTTTGTGCTTGTCACAGATGTGTGACGTTAATAGACTCGTTTCATATAACTATATAACTTATTTAATCGACGGATTAAATGAGACCTATTTAGTTATATAAAAAGGGTTTATTAACGGGTATTGTATCCTACGACGCCTTTAGGTTGTGGTAGGAGTGCGGGATAATAAGCTACTAAATATTTCGTGAGGTTTACCAAATTGACGAATTTGGTAAGTTTGACGATATATTTAGGAAACTTATTAAACTTTAAAACTTACCATATAGAAAGCTACATGCTATATGATTTAGGATTTGGTATGATCTTGGAATAATATATTAGGTAAATAAGTTGTGGAGGATTAGCGAGTTGACGGACTTGGTAAACTTCGATGATTTATTTAAATAATACATTGGGCCAATATTAGACCTGTAGATTGTTATTATTATTATTTTCGTTGATGTGTTTCCTGGCTTGTGTTGAGTCGACCTTCCACCCACACGGATACCAAACGCCAAAACGAATATGAGAAACGGATTTTGAAAAATAAAAAGGAATACGTTCGGGATTGGAAATATTTGATTTTTGAGAAAATGATTCTGAGAAGAGTTTGCATTGTTAAGAAGTGCCGAGTCCGTAGTTGCCGTCATTTGAGTTGCTATACTTCTTGGTTCTACCGGTTTTTGTGCTGATATCTGGACTTGAGGTGAGTCATAGCCCCACTTTTACTTTTGAATATTGTTTTCAATTCTTGGGGTGAGAAACGTGCAAATTGTTTTATGTGCACTATTATTGCTATTTATTTAAAACTCGCTATGCTTATAGAACTAGGTAGATTGTAGCGCATGTCGTATCCTTACGAATGCAAGAACATGGCGTATCCTTACGAATGTTGGGCATGTCGCATCCCTGCGAATGCATATTGATTTGATTGGTTTTGGACTATAGTGTGCACCTATAGGTTTGGTTTAGTGATTCGAGGCCTAGTCTAGCTAGCAAGCGTTTTGCGTATATGTCCACTTGTTTGAATTAAGGATTTAAACCTATGATCTCACCAGCGAAAGCTGACTTTTAGCGCGTTTTCTTAGGTAATTGAATGATGACTTGGGATGCTTGGTTTGGAAGGCTTGGCATGGCAACCTGGTTAAAGGATCTATTTTCAAACTCTGATATTTTATTGTGGACCTATGTTTAATTTATTTTGGGCCTTACTTTGGATTTTTTGGATGAATGTAAACTTTAAAAACCTTGGTTGGTTTTGTTTTTACTTATGTTTACTTTATCTCATTTCTTTATGACTTGTGATGGATATCAATCCCCGTAGCACCCCGAAAGCTTGATTAGTCTTCCGCTGTACCAAATTTTGGGGGTGTTACAGATTGGTATCAGATCCAAGGTTATAGAGAACTAGGTAATAAACACCTAAACTATAACCGATTTTTTAATAGAAAACTATCCTCGACCAATGCCCACCAGCCCGCCAAGCCGAAGCATCTTGGATTATGTTGAGATATTATGAGATAATGATATGATATGAGATTTTGAGATGATTTGGGAATTATGGATATGCTGATTTATATGATATGATGGCGTTTGGAAACTTATATGACTTACTTGTTTTAGAAATGTTTTAGTAATGCGGTATTTGAAAAGTCTTTCTTGAAATTATATGATTGAGGTTATATGATGATTTTAGTACGATATCTTGAGTTTCGCGGTTTAGTTGTTTTGAAACACTTACACCTACCCTACGCCGTTGTCATAGACCATGGCCTCCTATACGCTCGATGTTACTGAGGATCTTCTTGCTGATCCACACCGCCCAGCACAGATCACCATGGCTCCTGATGATCCTTACAAGATTGCCATGCATTCAGCTACTTCATCACCGACAGTAGTTTCTCCCGCACCACCTGCTTCACCTACTTCTCAAGGACCCTCATCTTCTTTGGGGCTTCTTGGTACTTCGAGACAGCTCACACTTCATTAGGCTTTAGCTCGTGTGGCTCCACGTTTTGCCCACCGAGCTACGACACGTATGTCTGTGCGCCCTTCATCACCACCCATGCACTTTGATGCTCACGCTCTTCTGTCAGATGCACCACCCACATCATTCTGTCGTCGTCCTAGATCACATACCCTATCACCTCATGGTTCACCTGTTCGGAGACGACGATTGATGGAGTACCCTTCAGGTGAGGAGGAGGAGTACGAGGGTGAGGAGGAGGCTGATGACCCTCAAGAGGGTGAGCAGGGGGATGATGACCCATAGGAGGGTGAGGAGGAGGATGATCCTCAGGAGGAGGAGATGCCTGATGATGTTGGTTTGCTAGCTCACAGCCCGGCACATTCAGCTCATTCTGCAGAGCCCGATTCTCTGATACATCAGCTAGAGCCAGTTTCGCCTGATCATCCGTTTTTATTTGATTCTCCACCTGGCAGTCCTGTGGCATTGGATGCGCCATCTGAGATATCTGCTGAGCCTACAGATCTTGGTGAGACTGGTAGGATTTGGGCTCGGCTTACCTCACAGGGCGAGAAGATCTCGCGGTTGGCAGATTGAGTTGAGATGGTTATTGCTGAGTTTATTGGTGAGCTGAGGGTTGATATGTCTACCGTTGTGGGAAGGACTACAGCTATTAGGAGAGGTATGATGGAGGTGCATGAGCAGATAGAGAGTCTGCAGAGAGGGTTCATCACGGCTCGCGAGGCAGATCGCAAGCTGTGGCAGAGGAACACGGAGTTAGAGAAGGAGGTTGCAGACCTCAAGAGGGATAGTGATACTCACAGTGTCGAGCTGGGATCGTTATGGAGAGAGTTAGATGGTTTGAGATCTGAGTTGAGGAGTCTACGCCAGCATGGTGGCTAGATAGTTGGATTATGTTGTTATGTTGCTTTCTAAACTAGGGAGTGCTTGGTTAGACAAGCTAGTTATCCTATCTTTTGTGTATTTCATTTGTATGTCCGTCTCGTTTGGAACGATTAGTATCCTTATGTCTTTTGGTAGTTGGAACGATGTATTGATCGCTATTTGTATGGATGACGGTTATTTTGCATGATGTTATGTGGTTTTGGATGTTTATGGAAATTGCGTTCCTATTTGTTTGATTGATGTCTTGTGGTGTATTGTTGATATTGTACCGATGTCTTGGCTTCATTAATCCAATTCTTGTTGAGCGTATGATAAATACTATCGGAGACTTATAAACCTTGTATTGTGTTTCAGATCAATCGCCCCACGACGAAACCCTGTCAAAGTTACCCGAACTGGTCTGCCAGTGACTACCCCTGGTCGCCGAGGACGCCGTCCTACACGAAATGTTGAAACCCCTACTCCCGACAACCTGGACACCACCAACCGCATTGACAAGAATCAAAATGTTGATGTTCAGGGAGACAATGGTCATATTCCACCGAATGCACCTACTGTGGATCAAGCTATGATCAATCAACTTGTCTACCGTTGTGGGAAGGACTACAGCTATTAGGAGAGGTATGATGGAGGTGCATGAGCAGATAGAGAGTCTGCAGAGAGGGTTCATCACGGCTCGCGAGGCAGATCGCAAGTTGTGGCAGAGGAACACGGAGTTAGAGAAGGAGGTTGCAGACCTCAAGAGGGATAGTGATACTCACAGTGTCGAGCTGGGATCGTTATGGAGAGAGTTAGATGGTTTGAGATCTGAGTTGAGGAGTCTACGCCAGCATGGTGGCTAGATAGTTGGATTATGTTGTTATGTTGCTTTCTAAACCAGGGAGTGCTTGGTTAGAAAAGCTAGTTATCCTATCTTTTGTGTATTTCAGTTGTATGTCCGTCTCGTTTGGAACGATTAGTATCCTTATGTCTTTTGGTAGTTGGAACGATGTATTGATCGCTATTTGTATGGATGACGGTTATTTTGCATGATGTTATGTGGTTTTGGATGTTTATGGAAATTGTGTTCCTATTTGTTTGATTGATGTCTTGTGGTGTATTGTTGATATTGTACCGATGTCTTGGCTTCATTTATCCAATTCTTGTTGAGCGTATGATAAATACTATCGGAGACATATAAACCTTGTATTGTGTTTCAGATCAATGGCCCCACGACGAAACCCTGTCAGAGCTACCCGAACTGGTCCGACAGTGACTACCCCTGGTCGCCGAGGACGCCGTCCTACACGAAATGTTGAAACCCCTACTCCCGACAACCTGGACACCACCAACCGCAATGACAAGAATCAAAATGTTGATGTTCAGGGAGACAATGGTCATATTCCACCGAATGCACCTACTGTGGATCAAGCTATGATCAATCAACTTGTGGAGCAACGTGTTGCTGAGCTACTAGCTGAGTCAAATCACTCCAACAACTCAGCTGGAACCTTTCCACCTGTTCGTACTAATGGATGCAATTACAAGGAGTTTCGAATCTATGGACCCATTGAGTTTGGGGGAACTGAAGGAGTGGTCTACTTGGTCAGGTAGATAGAGAAAACTGAGTCAGTGTTTACTGTCAGCAATTGTGCGGAGAATGCGAAGGTAAAGTTTGCTTCTTTTACTTTTAAGGATGAAGCATTAACTTGGTTGAATAATTATCGTAATTCGATTGGGAGTGCAGTGGCCTATGCCATGACTTGGGAGCAGTTCAAGTCTTTACTGATTCAGACTTACTGCCCGAGGAATGAAGTTAAGAAACTGGAGATTGAGTTTTGGAATCACAAAGTGAAGGGTACTGACATGGCGACTTACAATCATCGTTACCAAGAGTTAGCCTTGCTTTGCCCAGATATGGTTTAGACTGAGACTTAGAAGATTGAGTGGTATACCGATGGGTTACCTGTGGCTACAAGGAACGATGTGATTGCTGCTAGGCATGCTAACATTCATGAGGCTATCACGATCGCTCAACAGCTGATGGATTCATTGGAACTGGAAGATGCTGAAAAGGAAAAGAATGGAAAGAGGAAGAGAGACCACCACTCTAAGGGTAATGATCACCGAAACAAGCGACAAGCAGTTGCCAAGGTTTATGCTATTGGGGATGGAGATAAGAAAAATCACAATGGAGATTCGCCCAAGTGTGGACATTGTTATAAAAATCATTCTAGACGATATACTGTGATGTGTAAGAACTGCTCAAAGATTGGGCGCATAGCTAAGGATTGTAGAGCTCGACTACTTGCTATGGTCCAAGATACTCCTGAAACTATGAGTAAGGCGAATGCCACTTGTTTTGGATGTGGGAAGAAAGGACACTATAGGAATGAGTGAAGGGAATCGTGGAATCGAGGTAACCAAGGATCGGGTGGTAATGGGTAATTTTGTTATATATCTGTTCACTGGGCTTTTTAAGCTCAGCCGCATTTTCTTTCACCGCGCTAGGTATTCAAGATAGCTTTTGGGATAGTTTTATGGGATTGAGAGTAGAGTTGAATTGAAGATTTTGACCATAGTCTTTAAAGTAAGTTATTTATTTAAGACTTCCGCTTTTGATCTGTTCTGTTTGTTCTGATGTAACACCATATTATTGTGACATTTTTACCCTTGTCGGGTTGGGGGTGTTACAACTAAAGTACTAAACTAAAGTCCATGACTGCATGAGCCATATCATAAGAAGGCCAGTTAGCCCACACTACCACACTATATTCACCAACGGGACTCTGTACTATGAAAAAAGAACACAGACAAAACACAAACAGCTCTTCCATTTCATAAAGAATAATATTAATGTTGATTCGAATCACATAAACTAGTTTTTATACTATGTTTGTGATGAAGAGATAATCCTAATAGTTACAAAAATCCACAAGCACACCCTCTAAGTTATGAATTTTTTGCTATACAATGTCTACAGGGTAATGTTTAAAAATCATTTATTAACTTATTATTTCCATATTGAAGTTGAATTTTGAAAGAAAATTTCTAATAGTGTCCAATGATTTATCTTAGATAAAGAACTAAAAAGACTGTATGTTCGTTGCCAGGTAACTATTGAAATGGGGCAGCGAGATGGTTGATTCCAAGTCCTTTGTGGCAAAATAATAATAATAATAATAATAATAATAATAATAATAATAATAATAATAAATTAAAAAAATAATAATAGAAAAATCAGTGGAGCCTATTTGTCATAAGAGGAACTTGGAGTAGTTGTTTCAAGCTTTAACAGAAATGCAGGGAGCGATAGATGTAAATATATTGTATATCGGTTTCATAGACAATATGAAATGTTATATATTAAGAAATAAGTAGGTAGCAACTTATTATTGTAAATGAATAGTACTTATATAAGTAATTCCAAGAAGTTTTGAGTAATATCATCTACGTGTTTACACAGGAATAGTACCCATATAAGTAATTCTAATAACTTTTGAGTAATTAATCACTTTGATTGTGTTTGATATAGATGAATAATTGTCAAAATTTGCTTAAGTATTATAATTTTCACAAAACACGTTTAATAACTTGGTGTGTACATGTGTTTAAAAGATTAAATACGGTTAAAATTATAATAAGGCCCTATGTTAAACTAAACTCTATGTTAAACTAAACTGTTAAATAAAATTTAATTGTTAAGTCAATCTCGTACGTACACGTGACTTATTATTAATACACGTGATAAGTAACCTAATAGATATCATATTTTCAGCATATTCAATATAAATAAATAGCTAAAAGTTTATATCACATTCAAGCATTAAAACCTTTAAAAGATAATAAATCAAGTTTTCATACGATCTTTTCCTAATATCCTTAAATATGCAACTTCAACATCATCATCAACAAGAAGCATGACACCTTTGACAACACTAATAAACTTTTAGAAAAGTATATATGTTTAGTTATTATTTTCACAAAATATAATTAAACATAATTAATATATCAAAACATTAGACAAAATCATATATCTTACAAAAATATTTCGTATTTGTTATTCAAAAATATTATGTTAAACCCCCATGAGTGCACGAGCTTTATGACTAGTTTTATATAAGGGCAAAGTCTACAAATAAATAATGTATTCTCCAATTTGTTTTAATATGACTAACTTGCTCTGAAAAGGTCTAAGTTCTCTAATGAACTTTCAAAATTTTGACAATATGACTAACCATCACATAACCCCAGTTAAAAAAATTGCACCATTGGTCCTTAATACATATCCTCAGTTAAAAAAATTGCACCGTTGGTCCTCAATACATAACCTCAGTTAGTCTCAAATACATAACCACCGCTCACCTCCGCCACCCACCACCACTACCTACCACCACCCACCCACCACCACAAATCACCACCACCCCCACTACCACCACTTACCACAACCAATCACCACCGCTACCCACTACCACCACCACAACCACCTACCACCACCAATCACCACCACTGCTCACCACCCTGCCACCTACTACCACCACCGTCACCCACTGCCACTACTCACCACCACTACCCACTGCCACCACCACCACCACCACTCACCACCGCCACCCACAACCACCACCACCCACCCACCACTTACCACCACCACCAATCACCACCACCAATCACCACCACCACCACTAACCACCGCCACCCTCAAGTGGTGGTAGTGGGTGGCGGTGGTGAGTGGTGGTGAGGGTGGTGGTTGTTGTAGTGGTAAATAGTGGTGGTTATTAGTAGTGGTAAGTGGTGGTGGTAGCAGTGGGTGGCGGTGGTGAGTGGTGGTGGTAGGTGGTGATGGTGGCAGTGGGTGGCGGCGGCGAGTTCTGGTGGTGATTGGTGGTGGTGGTAGGTGGTGGGTGTGGTGGCAGTGGTGAGTAGTGGGGGTAAGTGGTAGTGGTGAGTGACGGTGATGGTTGGGACTAACTAGGGTTATGTATTATTGAGGACACACGATGTAATTTTTTTAACAAGGGTAATGTATTGAGGACTGACGATGCAATTTTTTTAATTGGGGTTATGTAATGGTTAGTCATATTGTCAAAAATTTTAAAGTTCACTAGTGAACTTAGACCTTTTCAGAGTAAGTTAGCCATATTAAAACAAATTGGAGAGTACATTACTCATTTGTAGACTTTGCCCTTTATATAATCAATAAATTTGTCGAGGCATTGCCATTTTTCTGGGGAAAAAAATGTTAGAAGGGTCACAAAACTAATGGCCCATTTGTTTCATGGTATTGGTTTAAGATTTGATCATGATGCTAAAAAAATGTTTGTCTGGCACAAATAATTGGGTCTCAAAATTAGGATTGAGTGTTCAATATTTGAAATTGTAGAATCCCCTACTATAGTGTGTCAAGTTTAAGGGCCCGTTTGGTTTGTAAATGGGTTTATAATTAGAATTTGGATTTAGATTTGAATTTGGTTTAGGATTTAGATTTAAATTTTAAAGAGGAGAGAGAAAATAATATTTAACTATTTATTACTGTATATATTAAATATATTAAAAACTCTACTAAATAGTCAACACTAGTATTTGTTAAAAAAAAATAGTAAACACAATACCCATCTTCTATAAGAGACAATGGGAAAAATATGTGGTCCCACACTCTATGTCAGAAAACCCATCAAACCCACATCTTTCACACACGCCTTTATATTTGGGATATATATATCATAACCTAAATTTCAAGATTGCAAACAAACAACACATTGCAAGTCTTTAACCCAAAACCGAAGATAAACCATCAAACCAAATGGGCCCTAAAACTTTTATTTGATAAAATTTTGTCGTTATTTTAAATAATGAGACCCCACTTGCTTTTCAACAACTCATTAGTTGTTATTTATTTTATTTAAATATACGTATATTAAATTTAAATCTTATTATCAATTTAGAAAATAAATATTTTAAATTAACATTTTTTCTCTCTCATAATCCAAATCAAAATCCTATTTCTAACTCAGGGCCCGTTTGGTATATAGGTGGGTTTAAGATTTGGATTTAAATTTGGTTTTGGATTTGATTTAGGTTTGATGTAAGAGAGGAAAAAAAAATGAAGTAAGAGAAAATAATATAGTTAAATTAAAAAATAATATTTTAATAATAAATGAAAGTATTAAAAATTAATTTTATTAATTTATAATGTAAAAATGACAGTCATGTAGAGAGAAGTGGTTAGCCTGACTCCACAACTTTGACCCGGGATTTGAAATATTGCAACTGTTTATGTATGAATACCAAATCAAAAAGTGAAATTAGTATCCAAGCCAAGGTTTTTAAGATTGTGATCTTACCTAGGAGCGTTTTCGTCTTTGCAAGATTGTGATCGTAATATCGGATCAGGATCATAAGATTCTACTATAATGTTATTTTTTAATGATCTTTGTAATATTATTCAAATTTCAAATTATCATAGATTATAAACACGAAATTATATGATTTTTTCGTAAAAATGTTGTTTTAAATTATGAATATGGAATGTTTAAGAAGAATCAAATATTGTTTTGTAAATTACATACAAATATAAACCATAAATTTGTAGTTTTTTAGTTTGCGGTTCGAGAAAAGTAAGATCGGATCGGAGGAAATCTTAAGATCCTATATTCCTATGGTTAAGATCGGAATCCTGTAAGAACTTAAGCTTGTTAAGATCCATCGTTAGATCTGGATCAGGATCAATATCTTAACAACTATGATCCAAACAACTGATTAGTATCTTGTCCTATAAAAAGCGACTCCAAAGGGTACAACCAAAGGGCTCCTCAAATTAAAATCCTAAACCCATATAGAAACAAACAGCCCTAAATTAATGTCAAGCCCAGTACACTAACGGTAACAAACACAGTTAGCCCACACACCAACGGTACTCTGTATTATGAAAAAAGAACACAGACAAAACACAAACAGCTGTTCCATTTCATAAACCCTAAAACTATACCATAACAAAAATCCTCAAAATCAAAAATGTCAGACTACATTCCGGCTGAAGTTCTTGCAGAGATATTCAAAAGGGTTCCAATGAAATCCTTGATTCGATTGAGGACTGTTTCAAAATCATGGAAGTCTGTTATCGACAGCCCTGACTTTACTAGTAGTTACCACATTTGTCAAACCCAACCACAACATCGTATATGTGTACAGTATGTCCAAGATGGTGAGCGAGTATACTGGTCCGAAATAGATGACCATACTTACCCTTTGGCGACACCTACTATCCTGACTGCCCCCTTGCCCCTTATTCTACTTGGACATCCATCACCACTCAGTTCCGTTAGCGGGTTGTTGTGCTTTTATGATAGACGACTAGATTTAGAGGTGAAAACTATGATGGCTGTTCTTTGGAATCCCACAATTAGGAAATCAGTTGGTGTTGTTGTCCCTAATGTGTTGCATTTGCCCGAGGGGATTACTTTTATTGGTTTTGGGGTTTGTCCTAACACTAGTGATCCTAAGCTTGTTAAAATTAATACTTTAGGTTTCCGGACGGTAGATTGGGAAGTTGAGGTTTTTAAGTTAAGTACACGTGTTTGGAAAACTGTGTCTAATATTCCGTCTGCTTTTAGGTCGTGTGATTTGACGTGGGAGGGTCAGATTTGTGTTGGAGAGTTTCTTTATTGGCTTGCGTATGATAATGTTAAATTGGGTCATGGAGTTAGGTCTAATTTGATTGTTGCATTTGATTTGAAGAGTGATGAGTTTGGTGAAGTGTGTCTTCCGGATAGCTTAGTACACAAATATGATTTAAGGGTCACGAAGGTCAAGGACTCGCTTGGTTTGTTTGAGAATTATGATGATGGTCAGATACCGTTTTGTGGTGTATGGATAATGAACGAGAGTGCTACCAAGTCCTTTGCTAAGATGTTTAGTGTTAAGCTAGTTTCTAAATCGATGGATCCGATTATCATATCAGACTTTACGAAAGATGGTAAAGCTATACTAGTTGAATGTGTTAATGATGAGTGTGTGCTTATTGCTTATGACCCTTGCTCTAGAATTGATCATGGGGGTGTTGGGTTTTCTGCAATGGTTACATCGTTCTCAGTGAAGTCGTACATGGAAACACTACTCTTGCTTGATCAGTCAAATTCATTTATATATTGACGGCGATGGCAAGGTAAGTGTAGTTACACATTCAACTGTATATAAATACTTTATTACGTACAAAACTTAGATTAATATTATTGCTATTGTTATTTTCTTAATTATTACATTTTCAATGTAAATTTGTTAAAAATGCTTGGTCTGATTTGAAGCCTATGATTGCTGCAGAAAATTGGTCTGATGATGGAATTTGCTAATGGATGCATTAAGCTCGCAGCAGATTAGAAATAGCATTTTGAGCATCTTGCAAAGGTTGGTTTGAGCAGCTGCTGTGTGTTACTTATATATGAATTGAAAGAAATGTTAGTAAAAGGAACAGTTGGTATAAGTGTAAGCTGTTTGTATTTTGTTTTTCTTATCGGGGTCAAAGTTAAGTGTCTAGGGGTTATGTATTGGATTAATCTTCCTTGATTTTGTAAGAACTGTCGAGTTATTAATACTATCTGTTTCTTGATTTAACTTAGAATTGCTGGATTTCTTATCTTCAAATCAATTATAAATTAGTCTTTAACCATAAAGTTTGACTTTTAGGTATATGACATTATGACTCATGGATGGATACTACTTTGACTGTTATGATAAATTAGCAGGATTAGTTGGAAATAGGTTCCTTGGTGTTGTTGTCTCGAATGGGCTTTAGTGTTAGAAGATATATCCTCAAAGCCTACTTGTTCTACTTGTCCTTTAATACTACAAAGTCAAACACAACTTGAACCCGGAAACCACTCTCAACTCCACACCATGAAACTTTATAATGGTCATTGACTCATTCTGCACATTATATTGCTCTTGCAATTTCAGCCAAAAAAGACCCGTTTGACCCATTATTCTACACTCTCATTTTTCATACTATTTGACCCAAACCTAACTCGCTGGACATCAAAGGAATATAGGTATAGCAAAGTCAGTTTCAAATCTGTAGTGTTGTGCATATCTTGTTAAGATCATAAACAACGATGTCTTAATATGTACTCAAGTTGGAGATGCATATGAAGGTATCAACATACTTAACGTGAAAATTAGCTAGACTTTTTTATGGACCATGCAAGGAAATTGCACAAGATTGATTCAAGTAGAATCACTATGCATTCAAATGTTCATAGGTGATGTGGAAATGTGGAAATTGCATAAGATTAATACTATGCCCGTGTTTAAGTATGATGCTATTGCTATTTTTTTTGCATTAGAAATCAAACTATTATTAGTAGTTGGTTTTCCTATCATATAATAAGTTGTTCACAAACAGAGATCAGTATCCTAATCCCTATTAACTATGCTAGCTTGTAATGTGTGTTTCTTAGAGGCATGCTTCTCCAAAGGATGTAAAACTAATGATTTCACTGAAAACATGACATGTTAAACCACGAATATAAATAATATCAGTTGAATAGTGCTTCATTGGTCGTACTTTTGAGAACTTTGCAAAGAAATAATCAGGAACCAATATGGTTTCTACCAGTTAACCCCATTGTCTAGCACATAAAACATAAAACATGGTATCTACAGTTTAATAGACATCCTTGTAGCCAAGCTTGAGTATCAAACATTAGCACCTCTTGAAAGACATATCCTCTACCACTCCTTTACGATTTGACTGACCAAAGAGTAAAACAAGTCACTAGAAAGGTAATGCTGCCCTGCCCCTTAAACATCAAAATAATCAGACATTTCTATGGCCTGGGTGTTTAGCTAATCTATGACGCATGTAGTTTTTTTTTATCTTTTTCTTACTACATCATTATGTTAATGTTTTTCCTTTTTCTTGTCTAGTTTATTACTCCAGTTCGAGCTTTTGCGATTTCGCCGCTCGAACTGCGAGGGAGTATTAGGGAATAAATAGGCCCAACATATATAACACACATATAGTAACTATATGTTCAATCGATACACACTGAAACTGACGAATTTGATGGTTTGGTTACTGATGTCATGTCTTCAATTCCGAGCTCTAATAAATGGCAATCAGGAGACCGGATATTACCAAGTGGTCTTTGGACTATGGATACCAGGTTTTTTTTTTACGGTGAATTGGCCGAGTTGAGAACTTTGATGGATTAACAGATACATTTTACCATGCTGAGTAAAACTAACAACTATTTCTACCAAAACCAAATGTTAAGAGTTCTGAAAATGCTTAATGAGTTGTGAGGGTGTGGGATCGGTGGTGCTGAGTGTTTTATTGTTATGTGTTTGTTACTTCATAAGAATCTTGGTTCAAGTTTGGGTATGGTGGTAAAATATTTTGTTATGGTGGCCCTTTAGTTACATTGGCCATAGTTTGACTTTTTCAAAGTCAAAATTCAGATTTACTAAAGTAAGTTTGTGCAAGTCTGATGTTAGGCTCAGGGGTTACAAGGATAATTTTATAGCAGAAGTGTCTTACGTTGTACTACTTTTGGACTTGGTGAAGTGTGTCTTCCGGATAGGTTAGTACACACTACACACATATGATTTAAGGGTCATAAGGTCAAGGACTCGCTTGGTTTGTTTGAGAATTATGATGATGGTGATGATTATTATGAGATGCCGTTTTGTGGTGATGATTATTATGAGATGCCGTTTTGTGGTGATGATTATTATGAACGAGGGTGTTACCAGGTCCTTTGTTAAGATGTTCACTGTTAAGCTACGATCTGAATGGACGACGCAGCACATTATCATATCGGACTTTACGAAAGATGGTAAAGCTATACTACTTAAATATGTTGATGATGATGATATGCCGTCATGTTTGCTTAGTGCTTATGACCCTTGCTCTAGAATTGATAAGGGTGTATGGATTTCAGGAATGGTTACATCGTTCACAGCAAAGTCGTACATGGAAACAATACTCTTGCTTGATCAGTCAAATTCATTTATATATTGACGACAATGGCAAGGTATAGATCAAAGTGTAGTTACATACTCAAATATTCAAGTTGTCTTTAAGCATAGTTTAGGTGATTAAAGATACAGATGCATTTTCTCACTCCGTTGTTAGAGTACTAGGTGATTGCACTTAAGTGGTTTCGCGTATACTTGGATTGTGTGTGTGTGTGTGTGGGTGGGGGGGGGGGGGGGGGGGGGGGGGGGGTGTTCTTCTTCAATTGGTTGGATTTTCATAGTTGGGGTTGCTGTAGTTTAGTTCTAGGGTTGTTTTAGCTAGAATTATCGTTTTAATCAATGTCATTGTAATTCCTAGCTTTTTGCTACTTTTTTATTAATCCGTAATGTTTATAGTCAATGTCATTGTAATTTCTAGCTTTTATTATTGTTATTGTTATTGTTATTTTCCTGTTGGATGTTTCTAATATTAATGATGATGAATCTCACATACTTCTGAATCTTATAAACAAGATGTTTCATTCAAAGTCAAAAGTACAGTTGATTTGTTTGTTATTTCTGTTTTAAAGACAATTCTGTTTGCTAGATGATGATCCGTTATGCGCATCAATGTAGTGGAAACTATCTGTGAATTTTGCATAAGTATGTAAACGCTATGAAATTGCAGCAAGTGTCGTTATCTTGTTAAGAGGGTATGTCATCGCTGCTAGTTGGGTTTCCCTCTAAAAGAACTTGGTTTTGACCAAAAGAATTTTGCTTAGTACTACTGTATGTCACAAAGTCATATGAGAAACTGATTCCCAGTCACAACTTAAAATATATGCATGGGAATCTAATGCGAAACACAAACCCATTTTGTTTCACATAATGATGAACGATTTGAGGAAAGATAACAAGCTGCTAAATTCATTTGATATCGAACTTTAAAGAGTTCACAGGAATGGGCATAAACTGGTCCTGGAAACAATTGCGGATACAAATGGTAAGGAAGTAAAAAGAGTTATCTTTGTTCAGTGGATGCACGCTGTGATCAAGAACTTATTAAGAGTAGGAATAAAGTGACCATCTCAATAGTACACAATTTAGACAATTGAACCATGCTAGCTTCCAGTGACTCATTTTGATATGAATGAATATGCACGTAAAGATTGATCTTCTTCTCATTGCATATTCTTGAATTCTTGCCTAAGGATATACTTGATCATCTAGACTAATATACATTGTAATAACAATTACATGATATTACAAAACAAACTTGGGATTTCACATCTCAAAATTGAATTCAAATCTGATCTATGTTTATACTAAGCACGAACAGCTTCAACCCTTCTTTCTTATTTTCCATCCAACCTTTTGCAATGCCCACTCTATATCAGCTTCTGAATGAAGATATGCTCTAGTTGCCTTTGAAGGTCCTGGGAAAAGCTCTCCAATTCTCTTTAGCAGATCATAATAGAATGTCTTGGGTGCAAAACTGAGTATCACACGGTTTTCAGCAAGAGATGCCAAGTGTGCAATTATGCCATCAGTCTTGTTTTGTGGGTACACCACTTTACTTAGAATCTCACCATCAGTCTTGCTGATATAGTGACATCCCATCGAAATGCCTAATCTAGCATCTGCATCCCTATTCAACCAAGGAGATAAAACATACCTTCATCGTCACCTGAGAACAATGGATAAGAGGTAATGTTAATTATATAACTTTTTAGCATCTGAATTAATCTTAACTAACATAAAGGTAGCAGTATATGCACGTCAGTTTCATTTAGCTTAACAGATATTGTCTGAGTTGAAATGTGACCATGATTGCTACCTTCTGGCAGCTTCGTTTCAGATAGTTCGCACGGAAACAAGCGGAGGCATGGTTTGAGGTGTAATTCATCAGGCAGGTTCTGTTATTGGTTTATCCACTGTACATGGAGGTTGGGACCAACACTGCCTCAATTGGTGCTTAAGTCACTTTTGACTTCAGAACTAACATATTTTCCAATGCAGATCTTACTGCTGCTTTGACCCTGTGAGTTTTTAAATGCTTTTTTTGTTGCTAAAAAATTTTTGTTCTTTAACAAAGCAACGATTAAAGAGTTTTCCTAGGGGCTGTGATGTGAAGTACCAAGTCAGGGGATCAGACTGACTTTGATCACACAGTCACACCTTTACCACCCCTTCCCGTGATTACTGTTTGTGCATAAAGGATTGGTATGACTCATTTACGGTGCATTTGAGCCAGACACTGTAGTTTTTGCTTGAAATTGTCAATGTTGGAGACGGCAAACTCAACTCATTTATAGGAAAGGGCTGATTTGGGTTAATATTTGGCCTCAAAATGGTCAGATGGGTAAAAGTTCAAAAGAAATTAGCAAATGGGAACGATTTGATTGGGTTGAACTGGTCAAAGTCGTTCAAAGTATATTCAAAATGCATAAACCTCCTAAATTATTCAATTATAAGAAATTTTGATCATCATTGTATATAGTTGTTGTACTCATTTTAACACATCAGTTATTTTAGAATTTCAAAATTGGAACAGTTTTTGCTGGCAAACCCACACAACCTACATAAAAGTTACCATTTTGGGTCTGCATTAAATTACCCGTTTTGACCCGAACCCAATAAAATAGTTAGTATTCACAACTGTAAATGTTGATTATACAGAAATGACAAGGGTCACTCACTGAATGCATCTTATTACCATGTTGTCAATCCCCTGACTAGTAGGTGTGGAGATGAACCACCGCCTTTCAACCAATGAAAGCACAATTACTGTTGGCACACAACATTTGTTGGATCCATTGACGACAGTGAAGGCTCGGGTTATCAGCAATGGAAAGGCAAGTGCATTCATCCAACACAAGTGGTGTCCAAGTCCTTTTCTTACCTTTTCAGGGGAAGTTGACACTAAAGCTATTGACAAAAGTGCCAAGTTTGGTCTTGCCCCGGCTCTTAAATCCTTAAATATTGACATCTGGCAGTAGTAATAAGTTGATGAGGAACGATTAATACATTCTGGTAGAAATATGTTCAACGCTATAATAAAACATGGTAGTAGATACATGTCAAGAAGCTCATCTCATCTTAACTTTGCATTGTTCCATTAAAAGGTAAATTGCTGATCTTTCCAGTTCTCATTACTCATGAAGAAAGTGTTTTCTTCTTATATTTCATGGATCACCTTATTCGTTGTTAATTATGCATATTATAAGGATTACAATTAAGTTATTGTGGGTGAGTACGGTGGGATCCTTGGCTTAATGAAGTAACAGATCTCATGAGTTTGTCCTTAGGCTATGCTTTCGAGTTAAATTTGGTTTGGCATTGAAGAGCATGCCAAATAAAACCTTGTAGCGTGTACATCTTCAACATACATTGGACCATGTCTTCTAAAAAAATCATTGTGCAGCTCAATTTGGTTTATTCTGCACATTCTCTTTGTTTTTTGGCCCTTTCTCACTGGAAGAGTTAGGAATTTACAGGTATAAGGGACCTTTTTTTATGCACTTGTAGTAGTTTACTGTATATAACACACAGATAATAATTATATGTTCAATCGAGACACACTGAAACTTACAAATTTGATGGTTTGGTTACTGATGTCATGTCTCCAATTTGGAGCTCTAATAAATGGCAATCAGGAGACCGGACATTACCAAGTGGTCTTTGGACTATGGATACCCTCAAAATCTAAAAAAATGAGCAGTAAAGATGTTTTTTCCTGTGAAGTAATGGTGAACTTGAAACCTTTATCTCAACTCTCAAGAATCATATATGATAAAGTTTTTAGGATCAAATAACTAAACTGGACGCAATAGTAAGATTCACAAGCCTTCTGGTTAGGTACATTAAAGAGGCATGCGTCAAAAGTGTTTTGCTATACTAAGACCTGCCGTTTGAATGTGTGCGTGTACCAACAGCTTGGTGTAAAATATGAAGATGCTAAGTTGGTCTAGTAGTAATAGAGGAATATCAAATAGGCATCATAAGATCACTAGATCAGATGGTAGGTATGGAAGTAATGATAAACTCTAAGAAGGATAATTGATGCTTGATCCATGAATCTGCAGAATACCAACATGAAACAACATCAACTATGATTGTTTTTTCGAGAACCAGTGGAGATGATGTAGTTTTTTATCTTTTTCTTCCAACATCATTAGGAAGTGGCTGACACATAATTGAGCCGCCCAACTACTAATGCTGCAATCCAAATATGAAAGGTTTGTTCATGCCTGAAATATACCCATTAAGTAGATCATGTAGGATGCGAAACTGATATCTGAAGCTCTTTTCCCAGCCGTTTTATGATGTGATGATTACTTTATGTGTTAAATCTGAAGTTTCTACTAATGTTCGAGATTAGCTTATGTTTAAACAGAAAAACAGTTCAGTGTTTTTTCTATCCAAAAAGCTTCGGCTTATTCTTCTTAACAGTAGGAATGAGTTGGTTTTCTCCGGTAAACAACCACCTAAGGATGTCCTATTCCATAACATTAAGCATTCTTCATAACTCGGCTCACACTATTTCATATTTTTCACATAATATAAAAGAATTCAAATGACAATATATAACTAGTAGTCCAATACCATTTTGATGTACATGCACACAGAATAACCGAGTTTCTTAATTGCAGGATAGCGAGGAGGAGCTGAGGTGCAAGACACATTCAATATCAAACTGCTAGCACCTCTGGAAAGACATATCCTACACTGAATATTTCTCACTTCCTACTTAAACATGAAGCTGAAAGTAGAACTCTCATTGTGAATACTACTGGTTTTTCTTTGAAACCTGAACTACTAGCTGACAAGTGAACAACTTAAACAACATAGCATTCGAAGGTGCATAAAGGTTGTGGAATGCCATAGGAAACTATGAATGTAAACAGACTCCTTTACTATGCACTATATATACAAGGGAACTGTATAAAATGCTTCAAGTAGGATCACTATACAACCCTCAAAATCTTAGAAAATGAGCAATAAAGATGATAAGAAATAGAATCTTTTTCAGTTTGCCATTTTCTGAAATCACTCCACTTTAAATTGTCCCAACTTCTGAATTTGAAAGTAATCTCTTTCATGGTTTCAGCAATATAAATCACATAGTTATTCCGCTGCTCCGCCTCCAACAAACACCTTTTCACAATTCTTTTGATTGCTTTATTGCATTTGAAATAGTGGTTATGGCGCCACTAATTATGAACCCATTGTTATTGAAACTTATGCTGTCAGAAAGTTTCCTAATTTTACTTGATTGAAAGTGGCTTAGCACTTGCAGTTGCTTTCGCTATTTGTTATAGCACTAAACAGTTCAGTTTGCAGTTCCTCATATTGAACGCTAATGATCAGCAAAGCTGTCAAGACTTGGACTTAAATAAAGCATCTTTTTTTTCTTAGAGCAAGTATCATTTAGTACTAAAAGAGCTCTTCCTTTTCTTCTGTTTTCGTCATGACGGTCTCTTGTATTCACGTGTACAGAATGTTCTAGGCAAGTGGAGCTGCAAGGTCATTGTAATTGCATTGTTGGCATCAGGTCTGACCTGGTTAGAGCACCACAATAACGAGGGCAGCTGTTGCTGCTGCAAAGCGTAGCCAAGAAAGAGCTTGATGCTACAAACGTATATATTTCATTGTTTATGAAGTACCCGTTGTCCTGGATATTAAAAATCATGTAGCTGGTTTAAGAGTAAAAGACAAAATAAATAGTCAATTTATTCGGCAAGTTTGAGAAGTTCTAGTGTATTTATATATTTCACACAAAACTTTATCTTGCTAGCTAGTAGCTAGATTTTTTTTTTCGAGTTTTACACCTAAACGGAAACTAGGATAAAATGAAAACTGATGTGAGAATAAATACGACTATATAAAAGTATACTAAATTTGTTTATGTTGTTAAAGTAGCAACAAGTGAATATAAAAGTTCAAACATATGTGTGTTACAAAATAAATAAAATTCGGTCCAATAACTTATAAACGTGTGATAAAATAAAATGTGTACAAGTTATGTTAATTTAATTTTATCATAAGTTTTCTTAATCGTTTAATTGTACATCGTTCACGTATTAAGGTTTTAAATACTTAGGTTATAATATAATGTAATGTCTTAGATTTTTTTTAATCGTCTTTTCATAAGTTCCAATTTAAAGGGCATTTTGGGTATTTAATAAGTTTAAAAATTTCGGGTTTTACATGGCTGATTTTTTTTGGTGGTACGAGGATAAGGTAGGGTTTCTTAAGAGTCTATTTCTTTTTATTTCTAAATTAAGTGAGTTATAAGGGTCCGTTTGGTTTGTAAGTGGGGTTGGATTAGGATTTGGATTTGGTATAAGATTTTAATTTGGATTTGAGATAGGTTTAAGATAAAAAAAAATTATGTTTATTTAAATATATTTTATAATAAATTTTAAATAAAAGGGTCCACCATATAAACAAATTCAGTATACTTTTATATTGTCGTATTTAAAACGTTAATACGTGAACGATGTACAATTAAACCATTAAAAAAACTTATGATAAAATTAAATTAACATAACTTGTACACATTTTATTTTATCACACGTTTATAAATATTTGATATGTAACCTACCTAAACCACCTTCCCTAATTTCCGTAATTTTCCCATATTGAGTTCCTGATTTTTCTCAATCTATTTGACACTTCCTATATGATAAAATCTCCCTCACTCATTTATATTAAAACCGTGTACATCTACTTCTCACCACTTTGATAAAACCTAAGAAACAAATACGCCAAAACAAGCAGCGCTTCAATTCGTTGTTCTCTCAAGATCAGAAACCGTGACTAGGTTTGCAAGAAAAGTTTGATTGTGGCAACTCTTGGTTCGAAGGGTGTTTAAATTGTCGCTTGGTGCGATCGTGAATACTCCTCTTGTTCGTGTTTCGTTTGCACAAACCGATCAGAGGTACCCTCGATTCGTCTTGACGTTTTTCTTGATACAACTATATTGATATGCATACGTATAATATGAAAACCAAACCTTTTGTGTCGTTAATATGGATAAACGAATGAACACATGTGTAAAACAAGACTAATATGCATGCTAATATATCATTGAAATCATGATTATAATGTGTTACTTGCCTCGGTAAAATTCACCATAAAACCTTGATCATGCATAAAATGTTAACGACTAGTAACATGTAAGAAAATCAAAATAGAGTGGGTTCATACTCATGGTCGTCTTGGTTCGTTTTCAGTTAAGGGTTCGAGTCTTGTTTAGGGTCGCGGTGTGTGTTTGGTTTTGAGTTCGGTCTTCGTTCCGGTCTCATTCGTTGGAGGTACATAACTCACGACTCGGTTAACTGATTGTGTACGGTTGGGTTCGGGTTCCTTAACGTTCGTGTTTTTGTTTCGACTCCCATCTCTTCGAGTATAATTCTATGGTACCTTCTGAACTAGTATATAATCCTAAAATTGTTCTTCACTTGTCACGTAATTAAAAGAAAGAAAGAAATACCTATTAATAAGACTTAACGTGTGTTTGAAAAGGATTGCATGTCACGTACATATGTTTACATAGGTTTGTTTTGTTTTGCTAATAAAAGAGATCATATGAAGATAAACATGCATTTGCCACGTAAAAAAAAACCAAACCATCGTGTCTTCATGATACATGTTGCGTTCATGTTGGTTTCATGTGTTTTTGATTATTTTGTGTCACGTATAAGTAGTCCTTTTGGTTGACCCTTTATCACAAATATAAAACGCACCCTTAATCGTTATTTAGTCGATGGTGAAGGAAAACTTTGAAAACAAGAAAACTAGAACAAGTAATATAAAAGGTGCGAATCGATTTCTGCATGTTTCTGTTACAAGTCTATACGAAGAAGAAAGAGTTTTGCGTGTAGGAAATTTTAGTTAGACTAAATTACAGTATGATTTATATAATAAGTTGTCACTTTTAACCCTAAACTTTAGAATTTGTCACAATAGACCCTAAACTTTACTAAAGCATCATAATAAATCTTAAGCTATGATATTGGTTATATTAAACCTTAAAGTTTACTTAATTGTCATGTATAACTCTAAAGAATCAAAGTTACTCAATTCGTAAATTTACTAAATTTGGAAATGTACTAATTTGGACATGTTATCTTTTAAGGGATTTGTTGTTTTTGGTTTAAGTTATCTCTTCCAATGTTTTTTTAGGTAGGTCCTTGTATGGTATGTGTTTTCTTTATTTGTTTTTCTACATAGATCGGTCATTTTAGGTGATACGTTGATGTTTCTGATGTTGTTTGAGACATGTACTTTAAATGTAGTTTTGGGCTATTAGTTGATGTTGTTTTGAAAATGAAAGTATGAAATGTTAATTTTCTTCTTATAAATGTTGGGTCATCATCTGTAAGTACGGATTTTTTGATCAAGTGTTTTTTTAGGTGAATAAGTTTATTTTCATGATTCATATTGAATTTTGATATTCCTTTCCAGTTAAACCTCATATAGTTAGGTTTATTAGATTTCAAAGGTAAACCCTTATTTTTCTTATCTTAATTGTTGGTTTTGATATATACAGAAGAAGAATCATGCTTAAAGAATACAAAAGTGTTATGCTACCAATTGTGGTCTATAAAGGGCGAACATCTTATTGAGCATGCTGCCATCTTATTGATCATGTTGGCCATATAGTCCTTTGTGGAAAATATATAATAAAAGTGAGTAGCTTGCTGTGTAATAGTAATAGTGTTGGTTATTTGATATATTGGCTATAGAAATTATGTCTCGGGTTACATGATGACTACAACAAGAAATTGAATAGATTAAGGGTTTAAAATATGTTATAGTTTGTCTTGAATTGCAAGATCAAGTAGATCGTTGCAACGTAATGAGTTAAAGTTTGTAAATACTAGGTGCGGGTGAATGTTGTGACCAAGATTTTTTAGTATTATACGAGAGATTTCTGGGACGAAATTTAAATAAAGGGATAGGATTGTAACACCCATTTCCCAGGTACAAATCGGCCCCACCCTAGATCATTCATTGATTGTAACAATAAGGGGGTTTAGCTATTTCGAACCGAATAAGTGTGTTTTTAACCTGAACTAAATCAAAACTGAACCAAGTAAAACCAAAATAATTATACAAAACCGAAAACCAAACCGAATAAGGTTGGTAGAAAACGAGGAGGTGAAAGTGGGAAAATCCATTCCTCGATTGGGCATTCTCACTTAGGAGCGGCTATCGACCATCCACTGAGAAGGTTGTTATTTTATTTCATTTGATTATGTTTTGTTTCATGCATATCTCAGGTTCTTTATTTGATTGAAAATTGCTAAGATACTCTTAAAATATTCATTTAAACTTTTTATTTTTTAACAAAAAATAAATAAATAATTTAAAGTTTTTATTTGCTTATCTAAGTGGTAACCTGATGAGTAAGAGAAGTGAGAATTACATTTAAAAAAAAAAAAAAAAAAAGCAGTGTGAATTGTGAGGGTAATAAATGTCTTTCTACATTAATTTGCTGTGTGCCTAGTGAAAAACGCGGTGTGATTCGTTGATTAACCCTTTTTTGTTGTAGGAACTCTTGGGTTGACAGCGGTACAGCTGGTGATGATGCTGCTAATGATGGAGTTGTAGTATATGGTCCTCTCGGTGTTAGAAGACCTAATGCTACAGCAAAGATCCGTTTCAGTCCATCGAAGAATACATTTGAGTTTGTTTTCTTTATCCATGACTTATTTCAAAGAAATAATCTATTTTGATAGGTTTCAACCTCCCAACTCCCAAACGCGTAAACATAGAATAAGGTATTATGCTAATACTGGCTCCTAACTATATAACACATTCTTTGAGTACCACTTGACTATCGGATTTGACTATATAACACATTCCCTTCCTATTTGTGCCACATAAACTTTAGTCAATTTCATCTAGTGTGGCCTATTTGTACCCGGGAAATGGCTGTTACAATCCTACCCCCTTTATTTAAATTTCGTCTCCGAAATCTCTCGTCTATTACTAACCAAACCTTGGTCACAACATGCACTTGCACCAAGTATTTACAAACTTTAACTCATTACGTTGCAAGGATCTACTTAATCTTGCAATTCAAGACGCACTATAACACATTTTAAACCCTTAATCTATTCAATTACCCTAAACCCTATAGTCATCATGTAACCCAAGACACAATTTCTATAGCCAATATATCAAATAACCAACACTATAATATATCCTTAGTTTATTGTCGTGAAATAAAAAAATCTACTGGAAACAAACCTATCAATTTCTAAAATAACAAAATAGTAATAAAATGGGAATGTTTTTTTATAGTACTGATTAAGGGTGTGTTTGTTATGAGAAGGTTGTTACTTTATTTCATTTGATTTTGTTTTGTTCATGCATATCTCAGGTTCTTTATTTGATTGAAAATTGTTGAGATACTCTTAAAATATTCATTTAAACTTTTTATTTTTTAACAAAAAGTAAATAAATAAATAATTTAAAGTTTTTATTTGCTTATCTAAGTGGTAACCTGATAAGTAAGAGAAGTGAGAATTACATTTAAAAAAAAGAAAGTAGTGTGAATTGTGAGGGTCATAAATGTCTTTCTACATTAATTTGCTGTGTGCCTAGTGAAAAACGCAGGGTGATTCGTTGGTTAACCTTTTTTTGTTGTAGGAACTCTTGGGTTGACAGCGGTCTTGCTGGTGATGCTGCTGCTCTTGATGGAGCTGTATTATATGGTCCTCTCGGTGTGAGAAGACCTAATGCTGCAGCAAAGATCCGTTTCAGTCCATCGAAGAATATATTTGAGTTTGTTTTCTTTATCCATGACTTATTTCTTTGATATTAAATTAAAACTCTTAGTTAAGGAAATTTAGAACTTTAATAAATATGATTAAATGTAGAAAAACAAACCTATCAATTTCTAAAATAACAAAATCTACTGACTGAAAAAAAAACCTTATCAATTTTTACTAAAACATTTTCCATTTTTCCCTTAGGGGATTGCATTGATTTGTCTGCCATTTCAATTTCTATTTTGATAGGTTTCAAACTCCCAACTCCCAAACGCATAAACATAGAATAAGGCATTATGCTAATACTGGCTCCTAACTATATAACATATTCTTTGAGTACCACTTGACTATCGAGTTTGACTATATAACACATTCTCTTCCTATTTGTGCCACATAAACTTTAGTCAATTTCATCTAGTGTGGCCTATTTGTACCCGAGAAACGGGTGTTACAATCCTACCCCCTTTATTTAAATTTCGTCCCCGAAATCTCTCGTCTATTACTAACCAAATCTTGGTCACAACATGCACTTGCACATAGGATTTACAAAATTTAACTCATTACATTGCAACGATCTACTTGATCTTGCAATTCAAGACACACTATAAAATATTTTAAACCCTTAATTTATTCAATTTCTTGTTATACTTCTATAATATACAGCTTTATCTATAGTCATTATGTCACCCGAGACACAATTTCTATAGTCAATATATCAAATAACCAACACTATAGTATATCGGAAAAAACAAAGCTATCAGTTTTCACTAAGGCATTTTCCATTATTCCCTTAGGGGATTGCATGGATTTGTCAGCCATTTCAATTTCCATTTTGATAGGTTTCCAAGTCCCAACTCCTAAACGCGTAAACATAGAATAAGGCATTATGTTAGTGCTGGCTCCTAAATCTGCTAATGAATTGCTAATTTTGAGATTACCAATTAAACACGGGAGAGTAAAACTTCTAGGGTCTTTCTCCTTTGGAGGTAATTCATTTTGCAATATGGCCGAATACCTAGCATTGAGCCTTACTGAAGCGACTTCTTCCAAGCAAAATGAATTACCTCCAAAGGAGAAAGACCAATATTGGTTTGTGATTATTTCTTCATGTTAATTAATTCCCACTTATAAGTTACGTGTCAAAATATAATATGGAGAACTTAATTCCTAGCATTGAGCTAATTTTGACAAGTATATAGCACTCAAGTTCTTTTTACATACAAGTTCATTGTGGTGCTTTAATTATCTTTTTTTTATTATTTTTTTTCCCCTCAAAAATGGTAATAGTCAGGGTGAGTTTTTTACTTAAAAAATAGTAATAAAATGGGAATGTTTTTTTATATTATTGATTAAGGGTGTGTTTGTTATAAGGGTTTTGGACCTAAGGAATCATATGATTATTTAAAACAATTGTTTGGTTCGTGTTTTTCAAAAAAAGTAATGAAACTATGTTTAAAAACTCATTCCACAAGATGCAAGTGGTTTTTGAAGAATTCCTTTTAACACACATTTATCCACCATACAATTCATCTTTTATTTTAATATTTTTTGTATTTTTGTTATACCTTTTAATAAGTCAAAATAATATCATTAAACAAATATATAAATTAAATAATTATTATTTCTTTTAAACCATTCCCAAATCTAAACCCACTCACAAACCAAACCGGCCTTAAGAGTGTACTCCTAATTTGGTAGAAACGAAATGGAACACGAATTAATGCTGCTGCTGCAATCCAAATGTGAAAGGTTCTTTGTTCATTTACTAATAATCGATTTTTACTTTATGTGTTAAATAAATCGCTTAGTACGTATTATTATTTTTAGATCTGCTCATTCACTTCTAATTTACACTAGGAATGAGTTGGTTTCCACATATATAATATAACTTGCAGGGTAACAAGGAGGAGGAGGAGGAGCAAGACACCATATATATGATTTGACTGTCTGGTGAAGCAAGTCATTATTAATTAGTGGTAATTTCTGTGACCTATCATTTATTTTATTTGATTATTAATGTTTGAAAAACCTTTTCTTACCGCTAAATTTATTGGGAGGTCTCAGTTAAATTGACGCATATCACTTTAGTTTTAGATAGTCAGAAAAGGATGTAAAACTAATGATTGCAGGGAAAACATGCCGTGTAAAACCAGGAATATAATTATTATCATAGTGCTTTAGAGAACTTTGCAAAGAAATAATCACGAACCAATATGGTATCTACCGGTTACCCCCGTGGTATAGAACACTACTCTTGGTTTTACTACAGAACCTTAAAAACTTAAATACAAACATAGTATCTCAAGGTGCATACAAGTTCATAGGAAAGAGTGAAAATTAGCTTAGACTCCGATCCTCTTTTATGGACTATATATGCAAAGGAACTGCATTAAATGATTTAACCCTCAAAATCTGAGAAAATGACCAGTAAAGATGTGAACTTGTAACCTTAGTCTCAAGAATCATGTAGGATAAACTTTTTAGGATCAAAGAACCAAGCTCGACGCAATAGTAAGATCCACAAGCCTTCCAATTAGGTAAATTAAAGAGGCCTGTGTCAAAAGTGTAGTAAGACTGCCGTTTGAATGTGTGTGGGCACCAATTACTTGGTGTAAAATATCAAGATGCTAAGTTAGTCTAGCAGCAATAGAGGGATATCCAATTGGAATATCCAAATATGAAAGGTTTGTTCATGCTAGAATGTACCTATCAAGTGGTTCATTTAGGGTCCGAAACTGATATTCATGTGCTGTCCCCAATATGTTATTTTTGTGTTAAACCTTTACATTACTCTCGTGTGTGGACTGTGGAATGTTAAAGAATCAACATGTAAGTGAAGGCTTGTACAAGCTCAGAAATCTAGGGATTGGAAAACTATCGACTTTGCCAACTTGTAATGTGCATCTTTTAGAAGCATACTTCTCCAAAAGATGTAACACTTATGATTTTAGGGAAAACATGATACAGTATGTAAAACCTAGTATTTAAACATTATCAGTAGGTCCTACTTTAGAGAACTTTGCAAAGAGATAATCAGGAACCAATATGATATATACCAGTTAACCACATGGTATAGAACATGAATAATCCTTTGGTTTACATAGAACAACTGCTCCTGGTTTTGCTTCTGGAAAACTCAAAACATGGTATTTGAAGGTGCATAAAGGTTTCGGAAAGCCATAGGAAATAGTGAAAATTAGCTTAGACTCATTTTTTATGTACTATGCAAAGGAACTGCATAAAATGAATCAAGTAGGATCACTGTTCCAACCCTCAAATTCTAAGAAAATGCGCAAAGAAGATGTGTTTCATGTGAAGTAATGTTGTTTTTCATGTGATGTAATGGTGAACTTAAAATCGCAGTGTAACACCCCCAAAATACCGCAGCGGAAGACTGTGTCATAGGGGTGCTACTTCATAATACAAAGTACAAGTTATAGAAAACGAACTCTAAATGAGACGTTTTGAAAAGTTACCATTCGATTAATGAATTCAAAGTTACAAACATGAGATTCCAAAGTATGATACATAAATGTATACAAAATGTTTTGATTGGTAAATGATAAAAGCGTAAGTCTTCAGAATATGCAGCTTGACTCTAAGTTCCACGCACTAGGTATCGCCTTACTAACCTGAGATAAACATGCTAAAGTGTCAACACAATGGTTGGTGAGTTCATAGAGTTTGTCTTAAAACAGTTGAAAAGCCTTAAAGAATGTTTACACAGCAAAGGCATTGAGAATCCACTCAGTTACAAGTCCCGCCATAAGAGACTTGTAACCAGTGTGTTCACAACCCACTGCTACAATATAGTATGATTAAGACATGTATAAGTTCATCAAAACAATTAAGCAATTAGTCGTGAGTCTACTCTTCATCTCCGAAGACCTCACGTTTATGATGTATCTAACATTCGCAAATGTTAGGATGTATCAATAGCCTCAATGGTCATCCAACAACTTAATTTGGAGCCACCGGAAGTCTCAATGGTCATCCAGCAACTTAATCTGGAGCCACTGGAAGTCTCACAATCAAGTACAATGCAATCATGTATATATGACATCAAGTATAATGCGATCAAGTATAAGACAATCAAGTATAAAACAATCAAGTATAAATGTTTTGAGTATTTGTACAAGTAAGCAAGTAGTTGTGCATGTATCCCCCCCAAAGAGTTAAAACAAGTATGAAAAAGTAGGGGCTATGACTCACCTTAAGCTTATGTAATGAGAAATGAAAGTGGTAGTCGAATCGCGAAAGTCTCTAAGAGCAGCCTATAATAGAACGTTGCGACTTAGGTTTGGAGTAACGTCTAAGAATACGAAGAATTGCCAATATATGTCTTGCATAATGCTCATGATGTAATACTTAGTATATAGTGTAAGTCGTTGAATATAAATGGTTTATGAAACATGTATAGGTTGTATATCTCTTACTACCGTTCGGGCCGACATAATTCAGAAGTCATGGAGTAAACGTTCGAGGAGCCAGGACACTTTAATTCGTAAATCCACAACTCATCTCGACGACTTACTTAATGAACTCCTCACATGAGGCTCCCTACTATTGTAGTATTTGATAACATATATATATATAAGTTTTGATCTTTAAAAGTTATATGGTCTTTAGCCGTGGCTTTGCCGTGACCTTGGTCATTGTTACCATGGTCTTGAGACTCAACCTTGGCTTTAGCCATGGTTGTGGTCTTGGCTTTAGGTCATTAGACCTCTTGGTCTCATCTAATTATAACCATTATATAGTTACTTTGGTCTAAATATGGGCTGTTAAGAATTTGAAGAAAATTATCACTCAGAAAGCGTTTTCAGGGCTCGAGCTTCTTTGTTCCTGAACGAAAACGTCGTTCCGAACAACTTTCGTGTTTTAACTTTTTGATGAATCGGACCAGAAGAGTGACTTTCAAATTGGCAGAATGCAAAACAGTAGGGTATAGGCAGTTTCGGCGTTTTGGTGTCGCTAACTTCTTATGGCCATAACTTTTGACTCGTGTACTCGTTTTGGGTGATTCAAATTGCTATGTTTTCCTTTTGAAGTCATTTATAACAGTAAGTAAGTTTCAAATATCATAGTTATACTATTTTGGTCGTGGTTCTCCATAAAAATCACTAGTTTGCTTGTTTACTTGTCATAAGTTAACATATGTATACCAATACTCGTTTTATCCATTTTTAAACATCATGAACACAATAACAAGAACATATATAGCATGAAAGAACCATAATAAGCATGAAAATGATATTGAGCAAGAAAGTGTATAAGGGTTTGCTTACAACTTTTGGCTTTCTAAAGAAAGGAAGTCAAGTATAGAACTAGGACACTAAACCTAAGCTTGTAAACCCTTCATCATAACTCTTGTAACCCTTGCTAGCCTTGATCTAACCCTTGTGAAAACCATTTAACTTCAGCCCTAGTAACCTTGTGTAGCTCCTAATTCAACCATGGAATCACCAAACAAACTTAAGAACTAGGTAGAGAATACTAAGACCTTGAACTTTGTAGTGTAACTTGTATATTGAAGATCAAAGGATCATGGTGCTAGGATTAAAGGGTGTGGCGTTTTTATTGATGAGAAAGGAAGAAGAATGAGTTTTCTAAGTCATGAATGAGTTATTTATATAGGCTAGGATGAGGAGGTTAGGAAAGTATTAGGAAAGTGCCTAAACTTGGTGACAAAGTTGTAAATAAGTATGATCTAATGGCTAAAGTCATGAGATGATGCCACAAGTGTGAATCCCCCCTAGTGGCGGTTCATAAGGGATAAGGGTGACTAGATGAGTAGTCATGGTCTTTGGATGATAATATCCTAAGTATGTAGCTAGTTTTGACTCCGTAAATTGCTAACCGTAAGTTGTTAAGTCACGAAACGTAAAACCGGGTATCCTAAAAATATGAAACTTATAAATATACTAGAACTTATCAATATACTCCATAATAAAATATAAAATGAGTGGTAGGTTCTATCGGGTGCTAAAACCCTGCTAAAAACTGGAAACACGGGTCTAAAACGCGTAATTCGTGTAAAACGCTGAACTGAAAAACGTAAAATTCCAAAAGTTTTGGAATTGTCCTAAAATGAGAGAAAATCATATTTCTATTGTTTATAATGTTTTATGGACATATCGGGATGCTGGAATGACGTTTAAACCTAAAAGTAAATCTCGGACACGGCTTCGTGATTTTTGCAGAAATGATCCGACGAGTGTGAAATTCTCGGATTATCATTAAAATAGTTTAACTTACGAGAATATGAAATAAAAATTTTTGATGTGAATAGTAAAAGTGAATAGTAAAAAGTGAATAGTGAAATTTTCGGGAATAAAAGTTAACCTGAAATTGCGAATTGTTACACGCAGTCTCAAGATTCATATGTGATAAAAAATTTTAGCATCAAAGAACAGAGCTGGACGCGATAGCAAGATCCACAAGCCTTAAAATTAGGTAAGGTATTTTAAAGAGGCTTACGTCAAAAGTGTTTTGCTATACTAAGACCTACCGTTTGAATGTGTGCTGCACCAACAACTTTGTGTAAAGTATGAAGATGCTGAGTTAGTCTAGTAGCAATTGAGGAATATAGCAATTGAAGTAATGACAAACTCTAAGAAAAGATTATTGATGGTATATATACCCATGAATCTGCAGAATACCAACATGAAACAACATCAACTATGATAGTATTATCAAGAACCAGTTTAGTAATGTGATGATTATTTTATAGGTTAAATCTGAAGTATCTACTAGTGTTCGGGATTAGCTTATTTTTATTCAGAAAAACAGTTGAGGGTTTTTTCTATCCAAAAGGCTTCGGCTTATTTACTTCTTTACAGTAGGAATGAATTGGTTTTCTCCAATAAACAACCACCTAAGGATGTCCTATTTCACAACATTAAGCATTCCCTATATTCGACTCGCACTATTTGACATTTTTCACATAATATAAAAGAAATCAAATGACAACATATAACTAGTAGTCCAATACCATTTTGATGTAGACATGCACATAATAACCGAGTTTCTTAATTTCAGGGTAGTGAGGAGGAGCTGTCCCTGTCGCAAAGCTTTAATATCAAACTGCTAGCACCTCTTGAAAGGCATATCCTACACCGTTGGTTTGACACTTGGACTGACTAAGAGTGGTGAAACAAGTCATTTGAGGTAATTTCTAGAAACTGGGTGTTGAGCCGAACTATGATGGTTTTTCATATCTTAATACTCTATAGTCTATCCATGCATTCCTAGGATGGACTAGCTATATATGGTTGTAGCTAAATAACAAATGCACACATGCAGAGTTGAAGTTGAATATGTGCATATAAGCGTATTGAATCTCATAAAAACTATTACGGGTGGGAACACTAGAACCTTCGCTTACTTCTATCAACTACATACATAAATATTATTCAATTTATTGACCCGCCATACATACCAATCAAATTGCTCTAAACAGCACTTAGCTTGCAAAATGAAAGTAAAAGCTAGCTTGTATAAGCTCAGAAATCTATATATGAACTATGCAAAATGTTTGTCAAATGTGAGACTTGAAATACTAGAGGTTGAAATGTATACACGCCAACTTGTGAATAGGTTGAAATATATACACACCAACTTGTAATGACCGTCTCTTAGAAGCACACTTCTCCAAAACCAAGGCATATGAGTTTCATCAGTCCTACTTTAGTGAACTTTCAGAGATACAGTCAGGAATTAGTATCATATTTTCCAATTGATTAAAACCTGAATATGCATATCATTCAAACAAGATATACGGTTGTAGAACAGGTTGGTTGACACGAGGTTTTATCTTTTAATGAATCTCATAAGAATAATCAAACAATTAAAGATTATGGTATATATGCAATTCTCCATATTAGTCCTTATGTATGTACATTCATAATGGAATTATGGCCCAATTTATGCGTATATTAATTTATCGGCCTTGTGTTGGCTCCAATGGTTACGAGTTGGTTGGTGTAACCTGGAGGTCACACGTTCGAGGTGTGGTATTGGTATTAGTTTATAATACCTGCAAACAGGGGGATGCGTATATTAATTATATGCATGCATCTGTGTTATATGACTTAATTGATGAATATAATTCATGTTTTGTACCATTATCTAAAAAGTAATTATCTATTAGTTAATATCAAAAGTATTATCATATACAAGTTAACATTTTTGTAGTGCTATTTACATAATGGTATATGCTGTATAAGATGGTTTCGTGGGGTTTCAACTTTGAACAAGTAGTATATTTGTCTTATTGGTATTCGGTAACTTGACATTTACATGGGTAGGAAAATTCCTTTTTTCTAACAGCAAGTTAGCGAATTGCTTAATAATTCGGCTTATTTATAATGAGAACGAGATGCATTATCTTACTGCATTGATAGTTTACATGGCTAAGCAAGATAACCTTTTGGATTCTCAAGGAGAACCCATCACTTTTGTTTAGGTATAATTAGTAAAGTATGCTTAAAATCATAGCTAGAGTGCATATATATGACATCATATGTATTCCCGCGGATCATGTATCAACAGGATAATGTTCCTCGGCCTTTGGTAACCACCAGATTATTGGTAAGTGCTGTTAGCAAATCGTGTGTTTTAATTCGTGAGTTTTTTTTTTATTATTTTATTTATTTATTTATTTTTTGCATTGATTTGAAGTTGTTGAAGAATCAGATTACCATTACGGTGTTTAAAATCTGAATTAATACATTAATAATTACGTAATTTATTTTAAAGATATTTTTTTTGACAAATAATTACCAGGGCGGCCTAACTTGCATGTTTTACCTCTAATTGAAATGACCGATTTGGCCTGTAACTATTTTCTGAATTACCTGACCCACTCATTTTCTACCTCTACATATTTTCTGTATTATCATACCCATTTTGACCCATGTCATACCATTTTCCCCTGTTTGTGTATCGTAAATGTTCTTTTGAGCTTGATTTCTTTATTATTATGCAGGTGGTTGCTTCGATGGACTGGCCTCAAGTGACAAGTACATGATACATCTCTTTTAGTGGTGAATATTGGGCAATATGTGATGAGATTAAAGTTTGCTAAATCCATTGTCAAAACAATTGAGCAGTGAATGGTTTTAGTGTTTACCAAGTGTAATGATTTTGATGACTTAATGATAACTTTTGTGCTTACAAAAAATATATTTAGATGATCATTAGATATGATCATAGGTGGATTTTGGGACGTCTATTCCCCTACTCAGTTCAGTTCCAATTATAAATGGTTTCAAGTAAGCAAATATCTTTTCATTGTAAAAAAAGCTTCACTATATCTTGACCTGAGCTGCTAAATAATATTGACTTGCGATCTCTATTTAGCGGAATTAATTTCTGATTAAATGATTAATTTATTGAGTACTGAATGTTTTAATGTGTCATCAGGTCATTTTTCTTATATACTGAATTTGAAATGTAACTAAGAAGCTGGATACTTGCTAATTTGACGCGCTGGACATTTTTTTGTTAGTTATAATGTTAGTTACATGATAACGAATACTTTACTATGATTTCGAATGTGTGTTGTATGTACAGTTACGATTAGATTTATTGTTGGTTTTTTAAGGTCTTGATTATATGCTTACTAGATAGAACAAAGTTTTTATTTTCAGTTCATGTTGGGCGGATTGGATAATGTGCCACAACATTAGGATTTTTAGGTTGGGTCAAAATGGTAATTTAGGCCTGGGGTGGTCAGAACCATTATTCTTTGAAGTTTTTTGCTACATGTCGAGTTCAACGACAATGACATCGATATAAATTCTCTTTTATGTCCGAGTTGTCAAAAGAATGTGGAATCGGTATTTCGTTGTTTAGTGTTTTGTGAAAAAGCGCTATACATGTGGGATATGATATGTAATTGGTTGGGGATTGGTCCGGTAGACGCTTTTGCTTTAAAAGGTATTTTGGAGCATGGGGGTGTGGCGGTGAGAAAAGAGACGAGTGTCATGGCAAGCTTTTTTTGCTTTATAAGTCTTTATTTTTATATCCTGGAAATCCTTGAACTTTCTGATTGTAGTTTCAATATGTTGATTATTTTTTTTGGCTATTAAAACTGTGATGTTGTATGTGCAGGCAAGTAGATTAGGGATCACGGTGGTTATGTGTACAGACTCCGTTCGGCCCATCATGAGGAGCTTTGTCGACGAAAAGCAAAATGCGCTTATCTGGTCTTCAACCTACCATGCAGGAGAGCATCTTCATCCACTAGCTATTTCAGAAGCCAAATCCAAAAGAAAATCAAACAAACATGGAAGTGTTTCCCCTCAAACGCATTTCAATAATGTAACATTTGATATTTACATCACTTAAAAATACTTCACCACAACCATCACTTAAAAATACTTCTGCTACAGTTGACTTAATCAACCCAAAACAAATGGCAATCGAAGGGTTTAAAGCATAAAGCGAGATGGTCATTGATAGTCTTGCTCGCCGCATCATAACATGGTAAGAACATAAATAATCTGTGGCCGTGGAGGGTGTTCATTTAAGCCTTAACTTTATGGTATAATGTTTACAAAAAGTTTTCCCTTATGGACAACAATTTTAGTTATTTAAGGTCTACTGCAATAAAAAAAAAAAAAAAAAAAAAAAAAAAAAAAAAAAAAAAAAAAAAAAATCTATATGCAGATGGTATTATTGAAAAAGCATCATCCGATCGTGTCCGATCGTGCCAATCATGATGTACATAAAAATGAGAACAAAAGCATGAAAAGATTTGCAGTTTAACATTGAGTTTAGAAGATGTTGACACCCTAATGATTACAGTTGACCATGATTCTGAAAGAAGAATCCCTTGATGTTGGATTTTGAGTCCAGGCCGAAAGATAAAGTTTACGTTCCGAGACTAAGATTTGGAAATTATTGGATGAATATGGTTAGAATGTCAGCTTTTGGTATTTTATTAATGGTATTTTTTTCCTATTCTAAAATCAATGTATATACAGATATTTAAAACGGCTGCTAGAAGTGAAAGGAAACTACAGAATATGAAGTCGGGTGCTCCAAGTCATGTATGGACCATGGGAAGAAAGGGTTACTGTTTTGGATGTTGAAAATGATGTTAGTATTGATTTGATTGAGAATAATGAGACTGCTATAAATTTATCGCCTCAACGGTTTAGATATGGACCTGTTCATAAAGAGAATAGCATATGCAGAACGCCAAGGACACCGCGCCCTGAAAAAAAAAAGAGAATGGGGATTACAAGTCACAGCTGGAGTCTCTTCCAATGATACTGATGGTAATTATTTCCCGTATCTTTTATACACAATAAGTTATTGTACTCATATTATTCATATATATTGAATATCTACTACCTAAAATTTTGAGTATGATAAATATTATTACATGTACTAGCATTAGTTTTAAAGTTTATAAGATCCTTAGAGGTGTCAAATGGTACGCCGACAAAAGATAAAAACCAAAATGTTTAAAAAATTATAAAACCAGAATTCTACACCCCAAAAAAAAAACTAAAATAACCCGGCCGCAACCCAGCCAAAAGGCCAACACAAATACAATGAGTTATTTGTAAAAAAAACAGATTAGGCACTCTTTTTGTAGTTTTTTATTTGGCGTATATTTTTATTAGAAGCTCCTTCGGCCATATGATTTACCTAAAAACTATATATGTACAGGTTGCAGCAAAAATTTGAAAGTTTTGAAGGTTCCCGAAGTCGAACAAAATATATTTCAAAGAAGACGGGCCTTGTGAGAATGCAAAAGAAAGTGCAGAATCAATATACCCAATGCTATCAAGCTGCGAATAAAAACAGAATTAGTTTTTCAAATGAACAAGTCTATATTGTTCCACTGCTTCTGAACCTTAAGGCTACGACTCAAAGCCATCAACAGTTATTAAATTTAACGGTTACTTATGACATAAAGTTTGATAGTTTATTGTTTCTTGGTGGGTTATGATTGGTTGGTAGCTGTTGAGATAAATCTTCGGTCAGTTTTTGTGATCAACCTACTATGACTATTGGTGCCCTTGATAATTCCTAAGAGGACCTCAATTATGATTAGCTAATTGTAGTTTCTTTTTTGTTTTTGAAGTCTAATGTTTGTAACATTTCCATAATATTGATCTGTGCTTCTGTATCTCAAATGGCTAAACGTTTGCCTATAATGACGACACAAATTTGTTAAGGTTTTATGAGTCACATGGGTCATCATTAAGTCGATGAAAATGTAGTTTTTTAATAGGTATCAAAATGGGTCACATTGGTCAAATAAGTAATTGTTAATTGCAAGTTGATACTAAGCAATATGTTTTACTCATATGAAATGAGGCATACACATATATGACCATACTGTTGTGGCTTTAGATTCCTTTATTTGTATGTAGTTATCTTACTAATATTACAAATGAATTGTTAAGTCACTCCTACATTATTGATCCCGGTATTGTAATAATGTAGCAACCTCTTCTGTTAAGCATTTATAATGAGCTTGCAAGATACAAAAACACAAGAAACGGCGCACTTTCAACTTACAAAAAAAAATCCCGTGCAATGATCAACGGCGTGAAACGACGCACCACCGTAACATGGCGGCCCGTCGCCCACCTCAAATAAATTAAAATCCATTATCAAAAAACTTAGAAAAAACCCCGCGCGTGCGCGGGCATTATAACTAGTATAAAAGTATAGAGAGTCGGTTTATGTTGTTAGAGTAGAACAAGTGCCCTTAACATGATCTGAGATTTAAATAAGGTAAATTAAGTTCTATCAACTACTGTGAGAATAAACTAAAAGTATGTTACAGGGCTCATTTCTTAAGAGTAAATGGGTTGTGATAATGGACCATGAGAAGAAGCCCAAAGAAAGCCCAAAAAAGGCTCACACAATAACTCACTCATACTTACACACGCACCGACAAAACACAAAAACCAGTTCCATACTTGCATTTCATAAACCCTAACTAAACCTGTAAACCATAACAAACATCCTCAAAAATGTCAGATTACATTCCGGCTGAAATTCTTGCTGAGATATTCAGAAGGATTCCAATGAAATCCTTGATTCGATTGAGGACTGTTTCAAAATCATGGAAGTCTGTTATCGACAGCCGTGAGTTTGCTAGCAGTTACCACATTTGTCAAACCCAACCACAACCTCATCATATATGTGTACAGTATGTCCAAGATGGTGAGCAAGTATACTGGTCGCAAATAGATGACATTACTTTCCCTTTGGCGACACCTACTATCGTGACTGCCCCGTTGCCCCTTATTCTACTTGGACATCCAGCACCACTCAGTTCCGTTAGCGGGTTGTTGTGCTTTTATGATAGACGACTAGATTTAGAGGTGGAAACTATGATGGCTGTTCTTTGGAATCCCACAATTAGGAAATCGGTTGGTGTTGTTGTCCCTAATGTGTTGCATTTGCCCGAGGGGCTTACTTTTATTGGTTTTGGGGTTTGTCCTAACACTAGTGATCCTAAGCTTGTTAAAATTAATACTTTAGGTTTCCGGACGGTAGATTGGGAAGTTGAGGTTTTTAAGTTAAGTACACGTGTTTGGAAAACTGTGTCTAGCATTCCACCTGCTTTTAGGTCTTGTGATTTGACGTGGGAGGGTCAGGTTACTGTTGGAGAGTTTCTTTATTGGCTTGCGTATGATAATGTTAAATTGGGTCATGGAGTTAGGTCTAATTTGATTGTTGCATTTGATTTGAAGAGTGATGAGTTTGGTGAAGTGTGCCTTCCGGATAGGTTAGTACACAAATATGATTTAAGGGTCACAAAGGTCAAGGACTCGCTTGGTTTGTTTGAGAATTATGATGATGGTCAGATACCGTTTTGTGGTGTATGGATAATGAAAGAGAGTGTTACCAAGTCCTTTGCTAAGATGTTTAGTGTTAAGCTAGTTTCTGAATTCATGTATCCGATTATCATATCAGACTTTACGAAAGATGGTAAAGCTATACTAGTTGAATGTGTTAATGGTGAGTGTGCGCTTATTGCTTATGACCCTTGCTCTAGAATTGATCATGGGAGTGTTGGGTTTTCTGCAATGGTTACATCGTTCTCAGTGAAGTCGTACATGGAAACACTTCTCTTGCTTGATCAGTCAAATTCATTTATATATTGACGGCGATGGCAAGGTAAGTGTAGTTACACATTCAACTGTATATAAATACTTTATTACGTACAAAACTTATATTAATATTATTGCTATTGTTATTTTCTTAATTATTACATTTTCAATGTAAATTTGTTAAAAATGCTTGGTCTGATTTGAAGCCTATGATTGCTGCAGAAAATTGGTCTGATGATGGAATTTGCTAATGGATGCATTAAGCTCGCAGCAGATTAGAAATAGCATTTTGAGCATCTTGCAAAGGTTGGTTTGAGCAGCTGAAGTGTGTTACTTATATATGAATTGAAAGAAATGTTAGTAAAAGGAACAGTTGGTATAAGTGTAAGCTGTTTGTATTTTGTTTTTCTTTTCGGGGTCAAAGTTAAGTGTCTAGGGGTTATGTATTGGATTAATCTTCCTTGATTTTGTAAGAACTGTCGAGTTATTAATACTATCTGTTTCTTGATTTAACTTAGAATTGCTGGATTTCTTATCTTCAAATCAATTATAAATTAGTCTTTAACCATAAAGTTTGACTTTTAGGTATATGACATTATGACTCATGGATGGATACTACTTTGACTGTTATGATAAATTAGCAGGATTAGTTGGAAATAGGTTCCTTGGTAAGCCTGGGTTGTCGTCTCGAATGGGCTTTAGTGTTAGAAGATATATCCTCAAAGCCTGCTTGTTCTACTTGTCCTTTAATACTACAAAGTCAAACACAACTTGAACCCGGAAACCACTCTCAACTCCACACCATGAAACTTTATAATGGTCATTGACTCATTCTGCACATTATATTGCTCTTGCAATTTCAGCCAAAAAAGACCCGTTTGACCCATTATTCTACACTCTCATTTTTCATACTATTTGACCCAAACCTAACTCGCTGGACATCAAAGGAATATAGGTATAGCAAAGTCAGTTTCAAATCTGTAGTGTTGTGCATATCTTGTTAAGATCATAAACAACGATGTCTTAATATGTACTCAAGTTGGAGATGCATATGAAGGTATCAACATACTTAACGTGAAAATTAGCTAGACTTTTTTATGGACCATGCAAGGAAATTGCACAAGATTGATTCAAGTAGAATCACTATGCATTCAAATGTTCATAGGTGATGTGGAAATGTGGAAATTGCATAAGATTAATACTATGCCCGTGTTTAAGTATGCTGCTATTTTTTGCATTAGAAATCAAACCTATTATTAGTAGTTGGTTTTCCTATCATATGATAAGTTGTTCACAAACAGAGATCAGTATCCTAATCCCTATTAACTATGCTAGCTTGTAATGTGCGTTTCTTAGAGGCATACTTCTCCAAAGGATGTAAAACTAATGATTTCACTGAAAACATGACATGTTAAACCAGGAATATAAATAATATCAGTTGAATAGTGCTTCATTGGTCGTACTTTTGAGAACTTTGCAAAGAAATAATCAGGAACCAATATGGTTTCTACCAGTTAACCCCATTGTCTAGCACATAAAACATAAAACATGGTATCTACAGTTTAATAGACATCCTTGTAGCCAAGCTTGAGTATCAAACATTAGCACCTCTTGAAAGACATATCCTCTACCACTCCTTTACGATTTGACTGACCAAAGAGTAGTGAAACAAGTCACTAGAAAGGTAATGCTGCCCTGCCCCTTAAACATCAAAATAATCAGACATTTCTACGGCCTGGGTGTTTAGCTAATCTATGACGCATGTAGTTTTTTTTATCTTTTTCTTACTACATCATTATGTTAATGTTTTTCCTTTTTCTTGTCTAGTTTATTACTCCAGTTCGAGCTTTTGCGATTTCGCCGCTCGAACTGCGAGGGAGTATTAGGGAATAAATAGGCCCAATATATATAACACACAGATAGTAACTATATGTTCAATCGATACACACTGAAACTGACGAATTTGATGGTTTGGTTACTGATGTCATGTCTTCAATTCCGAGCTCTAATAAATGGCAATCAGGAGACCGGATATTACCAAGTGGTCTTTGGACTATGGATACCAGGTTTTTTTTTTGACGGTGAATTGGCCGAGTTGAGAACTTTGATGGATTAACAGATACATTTTACCATGCTGAGTAAAACTAACAACTATTTCTACCAAAACCAAATGTTAAGAGTTCTGAAAATGCTTAATGAGTTGTGAGGGTGTGGGATCGGTGGTGCTGAGTGTTTTATTGTTATGTGTTTGTTACTTCATAAGAATCTTGGTTCAAGTTTGGGTATGGTGGTAAAATATTTTGTTATGGTGGCCCTTTAGTTACATTGGCCATAGTTTGACTTTTTCAAAGTCAAAATTCAGATTTACTAAAGTAAGTTTGTGCAAGTCTGATGTTAGGCTCAGGGGTTACAAGGATAATTTTATAGCAGAAGTGTCTTACGTTGTACTACTTTTGGACTTGGTGAAGTGTGTCTTCCGGATAGGTTAGTACACACTACACACATATGATTTAAGGGTCATTAAGGTCAAGGACTCGCTTGGTTTGTTTGAGAATTATGATGATGGTGATGATTATTATGAGATGCCGTTTTGTGGTGATGATTATTATGAGATGCCGTTTTGTGGTGATGATTATTATGAACGAGGGTGTTACCAGGTCCTTTGTTAAGATGTTCACTGTTAAGCTACGATCTGAATGGACGACGCATCACATTATCATATCAGACTTTACGAAAGATGGTAAAGCTATACTACTTAAATATGTTGATGATGATGATATGCCGTCATGTTTGCTTAGTGCTTATGACCCTTGCTCTAGAATTGATAAGGGTGTATGGATTTCAGGAATGGTTACATCGTTCACAGCAAAGTCGTACATGGAAACAATACTCTTGCTTGATCAGTCAAATTCATTTATATATTGACGACAATGGCAAGGTATAGATCAAAGTATAGTTACATACTCAAATATTCAAGTTGTCTTTAAGCATAGTTTAGGTGATTAAAGATACAGATGCATTTTCTCACTCCGTTGTTAGAGTACTAGGTGATTGCACTTAAGTGGTTTCGCGTATACTTGGATTGTGTGTGTGTGGGGGGGTTCTTCTTCAATTGGTTGGATTTTCATAGTTGGGGTTGCTGTAGTTTAGTTCTAGGGTTGTTTTAGCTAGAATTATCGTTTTTAATCAATGTCATTGTAATTCCTAGCTTTTTGCTACTTTTTTATTAATCCGTAATGTTTATAGTCAATGTCATTGTAATTTCTAGCTTTTATTATTGTTATTGTTATTGTTATTTTCCTGTTGGATGTTTCTAATATTAATGATGATGAATCTCACATACTTCTGAATCTTATAAACAAGATGTTTCATTCAAAGTAAAAAGTACAGTTGATTTGTTTGTTATTTCTGTTTTAAAGACAATTCTGTTTGCTAGATGATGATCCGTTATGCGCATCAATGTAGTGGAAACTATCTGTGAATTTTGCATAAGTATGTAAACGCTATGAAATTGCAGCAAGTGTCGTTATCTTGTTAAGAGGGTATGTCATTGCTGCTAGTTGGGTTTCCCTCTAAAAGAACTTGGTTTTGACCAAAAGAATTTTGCTTAGTACTACTGTATGTCACAAAGTCATATGAGAAACTGATTCCCAGTCACAACTTAAAATATATGCATGGGAATCTAATGCGAAACACAAACCCATTTTGTTTCACATAATGATGAACGATTTGAGGAAAGATAACAAGCTGCTAAATTCATTTGATATCGAACTTTAAAGAGTTCACAGGAATGGGCATAAACTGGTCCTGGAAACAATTGCGGATACAAATGGTAAGGAAGTAAAAAGAGTTATCTTTGTTCAGTGGATGCACGCTGTGATCAAGAACTTATTAAGAGTAGGAATAAAGTGACCATCTCAATAGTACACAATTTAGACAATAGAACCATGCTAGCTTCCAGTGACTCATTTTGATATGAATGAATATGCACGTAAAGATTGATCTTCTTCTCATTGCATATTCTTGAATTCTTGCCTAAGGATATACTTGATCATCTAGACTAATATACATTGTAATAACAATTACATGATATTACAAAACAAACTTGGGATTTCACATCTCAAAATTGAATTTAAATCTGATCTATGTTTATACTAAGCACGAACAGCTTCAACCCTTCTTTCTTATTTTCCATCCAACCTTTTGCAATGCCCACTCTATATCAGCTTCTGAATGAAGATATGCTCTAGTTGCCTTTGAAGGTCCTGGGAAAAGCTCTCCAATTCTCTTTAGCAGATCATAATAGAATGTCTTGGGTGCAAAACTGAGTATCACACGGTTTTCAGCAAGAGATGCCAAGTGTGCAATTATGCCATCAGTCTTGTTTTGTGGGTACACCACTTTACTTAGAATCTCACCATCAGTCTTGCTGATATAGTGACATCCCATCGAAATGCCTAATCTAGCATCTGCATCCCTATTCAACCAAGGAGATAAAACATACCTTCATCGTCACCTGAGAACAATGGATAAGAGGTAATGTTAATTATATAACTTTTTAGCATCTGAATTAATCTTAACTAACATAAAGGTAGCAGTATATGCACGTCAATTTCATTTAGCTTAACAGATATTGTCTTAGTTGAAATGTGACCATGATTGCTACCTTCTGGCAGCTTCGTTTCAGATAGTTCGCACGGAAACAAGCGGAGGCATGGTTTGAGGTGTAATTCATCAGGCAGGTTCTGTTATTGGTTTATCCACTGTACATGGAGGTTGGGACCAACACTGCCTCAATTGGTGCTTAAGTCACTTATGACTTCAGAACTAACATATTTTCCAATGCAGATCTTACTGCTGCTTTGACCCTGTGAGTTTTTAAATGCTTTTTTTGTTGCTAAAAAGTTTTTGTTCTTTAACAAAGCAACGATTAAAGAATTTTCCTAGGGGCTGTGATGTGAAGTACCAAGTCAGCGGATCAGACTGACTTTGATCACACACCTTTACCACCCCTTCCCGTGATTACTGTTTGTGCATAAAGGATTGGTATGACTCTTTTACGGTGCATTTGAGCCAGACACTGTAGTTTTTGCTTGAAATTGTCAATGTTGGAGACGGCAAACTCAACTCATTTATAGGAAAGGGCTGATTTGGGTTAATATTTGGCCTCAAAATGGTCAGATGGGTAAAAGTTCAAAAGAAATTAGCAAATGGGAGCGATTTGATTGGGTTGAACTGGTCAAAGTCGTTCAACGTTTATTCAAAATGCATAAACCTCCTAAATTATTCAATTATAAGAAATGTTGATCATCATTGTATATAGTTGTTGTACTCATTTTAACACATCAGTTATTTTAGAATTTCAAAAGTGGAACAGTTTTTGCTGGCAAACCCACATAACCTACATAAAAGTTACCATTTTGGGTCTGCAACCCGTTGCTGGCAAACCCACACAACCTACATAAAAGTTACCATTTTGGGTCTGCATTAAATTACCCGTTTTGACCCGAACCCAATAAAATAGTTTTAAGTATTCACAACTGTAAATGTTGATTATACAGAAATGACAAGGGTCACTCACTGAATGCATCTTACTACCATGTTGTCAATCCCCTGACTAGTAGGTGTGGAGATGAACCACCGCCTTTCAACCAATGAAAGCACAATTACTGTTGGCACCAACATATGTTGGATCCATTGACGACAGTGAAGGCTCGGGTTATCAGCAATGGAAAGGCAAGTGCATTCATCCAACACAAGTGGTGTCCAAGTCCTTTTCTTACCTTTTCAGGGGAAGTTGACACTAAAGCTATTGACAAAAGTGCCAAGTTTGGTCTTGCCCCGGCTCTTAAATCCTTAAATATTGACATCTGGCAGTAGTAATAAGTTGATGAGGAACGATTAATACATTCTGGTAGAAATATGTTTAACGCTATGATAAAACATGGTAGTAGATACATGTCAAGAAGCTCATCTCATCTTAACTTTGCATTGTTCCATTAAAAGGTAAATTTCTGATCTTTCCAGTTCTCATTACTCATTAAGAAAGTGTTTTCTTCTTATATTTCATTGATCACCTTATTCGTTGTTAATTATGCATATTATAAGGATTACAATTAAGTTATTGTGTGTGAGTACGGTGGGATCCTTGGCTTAATGAAGTAACAGATCTCATGAGTTTGTCCTTAGGCTATGCTTTCGAGTTAAATTTGGTTTGGCATTGAAGAGCATGCCAAATAAAACCTTGTAGCGTGTACATCTTCAACATACATTGGACCATGTCTTCTAAAAAAATCATTGTGCAGCTCAATTTGGTTTATTCTGCACATTCTCTTTGTTTTTTGGCCCTTTCTCACTGGAAGAGTTAGGAATTTACAGGTATAAGTTTTATGCACTTGTAGTAGTTTACTGTATATAACACACAGATAATAATTATATGTTCAATCGAGACACACTGAAACTTACAAATTTGATGGTTTGGTTACTGATGTCATGTCTTCAATTCGGAGCTCTAATAAATGGCAATAAGGAGACCGGACATTACCAAGTGGTCTTTGGACTATGGATACCAGGTTTTTTTTGACGGTGAATTGGCCGAGTTGAGAACTTTGATGGATTAACAGATACATTTTACCATGCTGAGTAAAACTAACAACTATTTCTACCAAAACCAAATGTTAAGAGTTCTGAAAATGCTTAATGAGTTGTGAGGGTGTGGGATCGGTGGTGCTGAGTGTTTTATTGTTATGTGTTTGTTACTTCATAAGAATCTTGGTTCAAGTTTGGGTATGGTGGTAAAATATTTTGTTATGGTGGCCCTTTAGTTACATTGGCCATAGTTTGACTTTTTCAAAGTCAAAATTCAGATTTACTAAAGTAAGTTTGTGCAAGTCTGATGTTAGGCTCAGGGGTTACAAGGATAATTTTATAGCAGAAGTGTCTTACGTTGTACTACTTTTGGACTTGGTGAAGTGTGTCTTCCGGATAGGTTAGTACACACTACACACATATGATTTAAGGGTCATTAAGGTCAAGGACTCGCTTGGTTTGTTTGAGAATTATGATGATGGTGATGATTATTATGAGATGCCGTTTTGTGGTGATGATTATTATGAGATGCCGTTTTGTGGTGATGATTATTATGAACGAGGGTGTTACCAGGTCCTTTGTTAAGATGTTCACTGTTAAGCTACGATCTGAATGGACGACGCATCACATTATCATATCAGACTTTACGAAAGATGGTAAAGCTATACTACTTAAATATGTTGATGATGATGATATGCCGTCATGTTTGCTTAGTGCTTATGACCCTTGCTCTAGAATTGATAAGGGTGTATGGATTTCAGGAATGGTTACATCGTTCACAGCAAAGTCGTACATGGAAACAATACTCTTGCTTGATCAGTCAAATTCATTTATATATTGACGACAATGGCAAGGTATAGATCAAAGTATAGTTACATACTCAAATATTCAAGTTGTCTTTAAGCATAGTTTAGGTGATTAAAGATACAGATGCATTTTCTCACTCCGTTGTTAGAGTACTAGGTGATTGCACTTAAGTGGTTTCGCGTATACTTGGATTGTGTGTGTGTGGGGGGGTTCTTCTTCAATTGGTTGGATTTTCATAGTTGGGGTTGCTGTAGTTTAGTTCTAGGGTTGTTTTAGCTAGAATTATCGTTTTTAATCAATGTCATTGTAATTCCTAGCTTTTTGCTACTTTTTTATTAATCCGTAATGTTTATAGTCAATGTCATTGTAATTTCTAGCTTTTATTATTGTTATTGTTATTGTTATTTTCCTGTTGGATGTTTCTAATATTAATGATGATGAATCTCACATACTTCTGAATCTTATAAACAAGATGTTTCATTCAAAGTCAAAAGTACAGTTGATTTGTTTGTTATTTCTGTTTTAAAGACAATTCTGTTTGCTAGATGATGATCCGTTATGCGCATCAATGTAGTGGAAACTATCTGTGAATTTTGCATAAGTATGTAAACGCTATGAAATTGCAGCAAGTGTCGTTATCTTGTTAAGAGGGTATGTCATTGCTGCTAGTTGGGTTTCCCTCTAAAAGAACTTGGTTTTGACCAAAAGAATTTTGCTTAGTACTACTGTATGTCACAAAGTCATATGAGAAACTGATTCCCAGTCACAACTTAAAATATATGCATGGGAATCTAATGCGAAACACAAACCCATTTTGTTTCACATAATGATGAACGATTTGAGGAAAGATAACAAGCTGCTAAATTCATTTGATATCGAACTTTAAAGAGTTCACAGGAATGGGCATAAACTGGTCCTGGAAACAATTGCGGATACAAATGGTAAGGAAGTAAAAAGAGTTATCTTTGTTCAGTGGATGCACGCTGTGATCAAGAACTTATTAAGAGTAGGAATAAAGTGACCATCTCAATAGTACACAATTTACACAATAGAACCATGCTAGCTTCCAGTGACTCATTTTGATATGAATGAATATGCACGTAAAGATTGATCTTCTTCTCATTGCATATTCTTGAATTCTTGCCTAAGGATATACTTGATCATCTAGACTAATATACATTGTAATAACAATTACATGATATTACAAAACAAACTTGGGATTTCACATCTCAAAATTGAATTTAAATCTGATCTATGTTTATACTAAGCACGAACAGCTTCAACCCTTCTTTCTTATTTTCCATCCAACCTTTTGCAATGCCCACTCTATATCAGCTTCTGAATGAAGATATGCTCTAGTTGCCTTTGAAGGTCCTGGGAAAAGCTCTCCAATTCTCTTTAGCAGATCATAATAGAATGTCTTGGGTGCAAAACTGAGTATCACACGGTTTTCAGCAAGAGATGCCAAGTGTGCAATTATGCCATCAGTCTTGTTTTGTGGGTACACCACTTTACTTAGAATCTCACCATCAGTCTTGCTGATATAGTGACATCCCATCGAAATGCCTAATCTAGCATCTGCATCCCTATTCAACCAAGGAGATAAAACATACCTTCATCGTCACCTGAGAACAATGGATAAGAGGTAATGTTAATTATATAACTTTTTAGCATCTGAATTAATCTTAACTAACATAAAGGTACTTAGCAGTATATGCACGTCAGTTTCATTTAGCTTAACAGATATTGTCTGAGTTGAAATGTGACCATGATTGCTACCTTCTGGCAGCTTCGTTTCAGATAGTTCGCACGGAAACAAGCGGAGGCATGGTTTGAGGTGTAATTCATCAGGCAGGTTCTGTTATTGGTTTATCCACTGTACATGGAGGTTGGGACCAACACTGCCTCAATTGGTGCTTAAGTCACTTATGACTTCAGAACTAACATATTTTCCAATGCAGATCTTACTGCTGCTTTGACCCTGTGAGTTTTTAAATGCTTTTTTTGTTGCTAAAAAGTTTTTGTTCTTTAACAAAGCAACGATTAAAGAATTTTCCTAGGGGCTGTGATGTGAAGTACCAAGTCAGCGGATCAGACTGACTTTGATCACACACCTTTACCACCCCTTCCCGTGATTACTGTTTGTGCATAAAGGATTGGTATGACTCTTTTACGGTGCATTTGAGCCAGACACTGTAGTTTTTGCTTGAAATTGTCAATGTTGGAGACGGCAAACTCAACTCATTTATAGGAAAGGGCTGATTTGGGTTAATATTTGGCCTCAAAATGGTCAGATGGGTAAAAGTTCAAAAGAAATTAGCAAATGGGAACGATTTGATTGGGTTGAACTGGTCAAAGTCGTTCAACGTTTATTCAAAATGCATAAACCTCCTAAATTATTCAATTATAAGAAATGTTGATCATCATTGTATATAGTTGTTGTACTCATTTTAACACATCAGTTATTTTAGAATTTCAAAAGTGGAACAGTTTTTGCTGGCAAACCCACATAACCTACATAAAAGTTACCATTTTGGGTCTGCAACCCGTTGCTGGCAAACCCACACAACCTACATAAAAGTTACCATTTTGGGTCTGCATTAAATTACCCGTTTTGACCCGAACCCAATAAAATAGTTTTAAGTATTCACAACTGTAAATGTTGATTATACAGAAATGACAAGGGTCACTCACTGAATGCATCTTATTACCATGTTGTCAATCCCCTGACTAGTAGGTGTGGAGATGAACCACCGCCTTTCAACCAATGAAAGCACAATTACTGTTGGCACACAACATATGTTGGATCCATTGACGACAGTGAAGGCTCGGGTTATCAGCAATGGAAAGGCAAGTGCATTCATCCAACACAAGTGGTGTCCAAGTCCTTTTCTTACCTTTTCAGGGGAAGTTGACACTAAAGCTATTGACAAAAGTGCCAAGTTTGGTCTTGCCCCGGCTCTTAAATCCTTAAATATTGACATCTGGCAGTAGTAATAAGTTGATGAGGAACGATTAATACATTCTGGTAGAAATATGTTTAACGCTATGATAAAACATGGTAGTAGATACATGTCAAGAAGCTCATCTCATCTTAACTTTGCATTGTTCCATTAAAAGGTAAATTTCTGATCTTTCCAGTTCTCATTACTCATTAAGAAAGTGTTTTCTTCTTATATTTCATTGATCACCTTACTCGTTGTTAATTATGCATATTATAAGGATTACAATTAAGTTATTGTGGGTGAGTACGGTGGGATCCTTGGCTTAATGAAGTAACAGATCTCATGAGTTTGTCCTTAGGCTATGCTTTCGAGTTAAATTTGGTTTGGCATTGAAGAGCATGCCAAATAAAACCTTGTAGCGTGTACATCTTCAACATACATTGGACCATGTCTTCTAAAAAAATCATTGTGCAGCTCAATTTGGTTTATTCTGCACATTCTCTTTGTTTTTTGGCCCTTTCTCACTGGAAGAGTTAGGAATTTACAGGTATAAGTTTTATGCACTTGTAGTAGTTTACTGTATATAACACACAGATAATAATTATATGTTCAATCGAGACACACTGAAACTTACAAATTTGATGGTTTGGTTACTGATGTCATGTCTCCAATTTGGAGCTCTAATAAATGGCAATCAGGAGACCGGACATTACCAAGTGGTCTTTGGACTATGGATACCTGGGTTTTTTTGACGGTGAATTGACCGAGTTGAGAACTTTGATGGATTAAAAATGCACATTTTACCATGCTGAGTAAAACTAACAACGAATTCTACTAAAACCAAATGTTAGAGTTCTGAAAATGCTTAATGAGTTGTGAGGGTGTGGGATCAGTGGTGCTGAGTGTTTTATTGTTATGTGTTTGTTACTTCATAAGAATCTTGGTTCAAGTTTGGGTATGGTGGTATAATATTTTGTTATGGTGGCCCTTTAGTTACATTGGCCATACTTTGACTTTTTCAAAGTCAAAATTCAGTTAATGACGTAACTCGTAAGTCTGTGCAAGTCTGATTTTTTCATGCCTTCAGACGGCTCACTCTAAATTTCTTTAAGGTGCTAGCTGCTTAGCTTTACTAGAAGGTCGATGAGCTGGGTCAATCTCCATGCCCTTATCTTCTTCAAGCCCTTAAGGCTAAGAAGTCAACTAGCTGCTTAGGGTCACAGTTTACTAGGATGATTTTAAATCAGAAGTGTCTTATGTTGGGTGTTGCTATTGGAGCTTTTCCTGTTCAGAGTTGTGGAAGCCTAGCTTAGATGACTTTTGGACTTGTGTTATATGCAAATTCTTCGTTTGGCAGCCTTTAATGGATCGTTCTATGCTTTATATGGTTCAATTTTGGTGTGTATATAAAGACGTTGATCAATTTTGGCTAAAAACACTACTGTTTTGATTTAGTCTACTTGAAGTTAAAGTGAGAGTTTGAACTTGGTGATGCTAAGATGTAGTTGCTCCTGGTATTCTTCAACTCTCCAGTTTAGCATCAATCTTCAAACGCTTCAAAGTTGGTTTGCAAATGCTTTAAGGGACTGGTTATATGTAGTATTGTTACTTTAAAGCCTTATGTTGCACAATCTAGATTGCAGCTTGGATACCATTATGGTGGTGATTACGCATATTCAGCACACTCTCTTTGCTTCAGTATGCTTCTCAAGGATTTTAATCCTAGCAGTATTAAGCAATTTTTAAGTAATGAATAGAGTTATAGAGATGGATATGGCCTTATAATTATCTATTTTTGCCTTTTTGGCATAGATGTATGAGCAGTTTTGATTGAGCTCATATTATGTTTCTACCCCTAGCATGGTTTGGGTTAGACATTTTGTTTGCCTTTATATACTTGGGCATGTAAATATTTTATATAATCAATAAAATTTGCCGCAGCATTGCCCCTTTTCCCAAAAAATGTTAGATGGGTTTCGATTCAAGTACACTAACACAGCACTAGCATCAGTGAGAGCAATTTAAGCAAGTTGAACTCTAGCTGTATTGCTCGCGACTACTATGCTAGTAAGTTTAAACATGTTGAACTTGATCTTTAGCGAAACTCAGCTCAACTTGACTCGTTTCCATCTATAAACATTATAAAAATTATAGTAGGCACTTTTATAAGATTAGAAGAAAAAGCTCGAAGATAGGGGTGTTCATAATTTGGGTAATACCCACAGGAGCAGGAACTGAAACCGAAGTAAAACCGAACTGAATATGTAAATCAGTTTTCGGGTCCGAACCCAACCGGATTAAATATTTTCAGTTTCTTGTTCGTTTTTGGTTGGGCAAAACATCAACTTAATCGTAAACCGAATTCGTAGAAATATAATGTCTTTTGAGTTTTAAGTTACCGACAACTTAATCATAATTGGGTAATTAACTTGTTTACTTTGCAAGATGATTATCAAATTCATAAACATGTTTTGCAAGATGATTATCAAATTCTTAAAGGTGTTTTTAGATCATAGTAATTGCAAAAATGTTGTCATACCAAAAGAGATGGAGGAACAAGGGACCATAAGCATCACACCACAGTTTAAACATGTTCCGATTAAGTTGATCCATCGTATACAATCATTGTTGCCCGAAAAAGATGCCGCCCGCACATGTGTCTTGTCCAAGTCATGGCTACACGCTTGGTCTACCATCCCTAGCCTCAGGTTTACTACATTTGTAACGAATGGCTGTCATCTCACCAAACAAGTAGATGTAGACTACATTAAGTTGATTGATCGCACTCTTTTACGGTATCTAAATGACAACATGCCCATTGAATGTCTTCGTCTTCACTTAGACATTGAGAAATTGCCACTGCCTTCTCCTGTTGAAAATTGGTTTCAAGTACTAGCTTCTAAAAATACTCTCAAGGAGCTTTCCCTAACAATATGTGGTAAGAAGCTTGCTATCAATACAACTAAGGCTGATCAATGGCTTACAATTAATATTCCGAATGCGATATTCTCTAGTGAAAACCTAAATACTTTAAGTTTAGTAGCTGCTAATAACATCGGGCCCTTCCAGGTTAGGATGAATATAATTCCAGTGATCAAGTGTTTGTGTCTACGTGTACTTGAGTTGGTAATGGTGTGCATAAGTGAAGGGGCACTTAATGACTTATTATCTTCTTGTAGCTTACTTGAGAAGATACACATTAATCGTTCTGAGCACTTGAAGATAATTAAGGTAAAAAACCTCCGTCATCTTCGTGAATTGAAGATAAGATTACATTATCATGACAGTTTGGAACTTTATGATGTCCCACGTCTTCGATTGTTTGTTTTCAGCTCCTTATCAAGGTATGATGCAACCAGAATGGATATATTAGGGAGCGTAAGAGAATTGAATATACTTTTAAAGATAGTAGACAAGGCATTTTTGGACATGATAAAATCAAAGTTTCCTTTTCTCGAGATTTTAACTCTTTCAATCAGTTGGTGCACGCTAGAAACCATTGATATCACTGGTGTTTCCTTTTCTCGAGATTTGGGTTCACGCAATCAAATTTTCGCCTCAAAGTTACTTTATTTCTGTTACAGTGGCCTGGAAATGCAGTCTCTTGTTTCCATATAGTACACCCGCACATATTAAGCTCATGCTAAGTCTTTGTAATTCCGAACCCAAGGATCTTTCCTATTTTCTTAAGATGCGAGAACCACTTGATTTGTCAAGCAACTTTGACATTGAAATAGAAGATAATTTTGTGCCATTGAACATAGACCTTGACCATCTCAGAAGAATGGTTCCGTTTCCAGCTAGGAACATTCAACTAACAATTGTCGTTTGGAAAACATCGGATTAAAAAGTTGTGGAAGCACTCGCCGCGTTTAGACTTGCTCTTTTTAATTTGCTATCCCTGTTACGCTAAGGCATATTATAGGTCATCCAATGGTAAGAACTACTGGTATGAGCAAATGGTGGGAATGATGGAAAAGAAAGCGTGTGTGATCTAAAAGATATTGAAATAAAGAATCCTAGTGATGGAAAATGGGAAAGCCTAACAAATTCTTGGAGAAGTTCTCATTCTCTTTTTGAACTGCCTGGGAGAAGTTTTATAAATGACGAGGGCAATGACTACAATTCAGATGAATTCAAATTAAATTTGCGGTCCTGAGATTGAGCACGTGCTCTGCACATAATCTTGGTTCAATTATTTGATTTTATGTTTTAAGTTTTTTTAGCATATTATTTTATTCAAGTACTTGGTTCAGTTATTTGATTTAAATTGGTTTTATATACCTTAATCTAAGGCGAAACTCCCTGAAACACAAGTAACTTGTTCATTTTAAGAATTGTAATCGAGTTGATCAATAAAGCACCTCTCTCTTATTTGTGTTGTGGATATTTCATTGTTTTAGCTTTAACCTCAGGTTGTTGGGCAACTATTTGTCCAACAACAATATTTTTCATGGATATGGGAACCCAAATGCTTAGCATTTTGTGGGATTGATTAGTACTTTATTTAACTTTGCCTGTTTCTTGGTATATAAAGTTTGTCTTATTTGTTTAACTACTGTAATACTTTGTGGTAGGAGGTATTCTGAATAAGTTGTGAAGATCTTGTAAATGTGTTTAATAGTGGGTGCTATAACCCCTTTGATTGATCTCTTGGTAAAACAACATTGATTGAACAAAGTTAAATAGCGGAAAATGGACAGATTGAGCTTATGTAAGGGAGAATAGTGATGCTGATGAGTAATTTGAGGCCATGATCCATGGTCTGAAACGGATAAATTTTCTTTTGTACAGACACTTGTAGATATCTTCCAACTCCTATCATATACCATATGCCCAATAAGTGAAACTTATCCCAATTGCTAAATCATTATGTATTGTTATGTGAAGTGTGGAGGATGAGGACGGACATGCTAAGAATGCGTAATCTGAATTTGGTGTCTCCAAGTGTGATAGTCAAGGAAGATACAATTCAAACACCCCCACACGCCACATTGAGCCAAACACCCGTCTCTAACAACCCCGTATCACTAAAAAGTGGAAATCGTCAACAAATTCAACACCTGATATTTACAGTTGTAAAATTGAAATTAAAATTCTGTTACAAGTTACGACCTTCTATCAATGATTATGATCATTTTGTATCACATAATAAATTTAACACCTTCTAACTCTAAGCTTACGTGAACCTTACTGTAAATGGTGTTTTCTGTTCATTTATAGCATCTAAACTTGCATCAGGATCTCACTGAGAAAAGAGGGTGTTAGTCAATGTGATAATGTCTCTCTTGACACGATCAGTAGTTTCAAAAATGATGTTGGCATTACCCGATGATAGTGGTTGTTATCTAGCTAATTATAATATGGCAGACTGTCTTGATTGGGGCGGAACCCAGGGACGGACCAAATAGTACAAGATATTCAATTGAAAAGCTTTAATTGGATTTCACATCGGTCTAAAAAGGGTGTGTGGTGTTGGCAAGAATGGCTAAGAGATCCTAATAAGAGTCGAGTCAACATACTCACATCTCAACAGTAGCTCATGAGGCATTTATGTAGTTTCTGTGAAACGTTATATCATCATGATACACAGAAGCTAATTATATTTCTCTTAATAGAATTGCTGAAATTGCATTTGTTCAACATTACGTTTGCTTAAGAGTTCTAACCATGCTAAACCCATGTGACACGGCGCCAAGCCCAAGTCATCATACTTGGTCTGTAACACCCTAGGCAAATCCCACATCGGCTGTGGCCTGGAGAGATGCTAGGCTCATAAGATAACATTCGCCTTACAATGACACAACGCGTTTTGTGGTCTACTGCGTGTGGGGTTCTTAGGAACTGGCAGTTAAGCGTGCTCATGTGAGGGTAGAACTGGCCTGGGTGACCTGCCGGGAAGTCTTCAAATGAGGCCACAAAAACAAAGCCGTGAGCCTGCGGGCAAAGCGGACAATATTGTGGTTTGCGTAAGGCGGGGTGTTACAAGTGGTATCAGAGCCACTCCTGAGCTGTTCGGGATGGTGGGGCAAACCTCATCGAGGACGATGAGTCCCTAAGGGGGGGTGATTGTAACACCCTAGGCAAATCCCACATCGGCTGTGGCCTGGAGAGATGCTAGGCTCATAAGATAACATTCGCCTTACAATGACACAACGCGTTTTGTGGTCTACTGCGTGTGGGGTTCTTAGGAACTGGCAGTTAAGCGTGCTCATGTGAGGGTAGAACTGGCCTGGGTGACCTGCCGGGAAGTCTTCAAATGAGGCCACAAAAACAAAGCCGTGAGCCTGCGGGCAAAGCGGACAATATTGTGGTTTGCGTAAGGCGGGGTGTTACATGGTCCCCCAGGCGCTAAGCACAAGTGAAGCCTCTAGCTTGCGCCAAATGAGCTTCTTTTTATATTGTATTTTACCTCCTCTCTCGGTAACCAGTTTTTTTTCTAAATGTTTTTTTTCTTTTCTTATACAGGTGGCTATCCACCTAGATAATCAACACAATCCTCTACTTGTTTATGCTTTTTTGATTTCTCAGTACTTTACCTTATCCCCACCATATCTTATCCCCACACTATCATTTTTTTTTTAATCACAAATCACTTTCAAGTTGAAATACCAACATACTACTCCTGGAAACATAATTAATTGTCCTTTTCCAATTTGGGCCAAGCAAAAAGGTATAATATCATTTATTATATTTTTATTTTCCCAATTCTCAATGCTAAGAGCATCTACAATGCATCAAGTCTTTAAAAACTTGATGCATTTAATGCAATAAATGCATACCACAATTAATAACAAAGACTTTGAAGAATGACTTTGAGTTTACCAAGCTTTTGTAAAAAGCTTTGAATGCAATGCTAAAAACCCCTCTCAAAAAGCATTTTAGAATAGTAAAAAGCTATTGTTGGTTTTTGCATCGTAGATGCTCTAAATTCATTATTTAAGATTTGATTTAAAAGAAAAAAAAAATCTTCTTTACAGGTTCAATGGACTTACCTGATGAGGTTCAAAATGCCATAGATGAAGAAGTTATTGCTAAACAGAAAAAACTTAATAAGGGAAAGGGTATAATGAATGCAGATCAAGGCAAGGGTGTGAGGAAGAAAAGGAAGGCAAGGCCTAGTGGTAATGGTATTGTAATTAGAGACAATGTTGATGCTTCATGTGACAATGATAGTGATAGTGATAGTGACAGCGACTCTCAAACAAACCATGAAAAGGCAAAGTATATGTATGAAAGTGATAGTGAAGAGTCGTTGAAGTCATTTGATTATCTAAGTGAAGGAGATGATGAGCTTATTCAACTTAGGAAAAAAAAAATGTCTGAATTTAAAAGTGGTGGTGCTGATGATAAAAAAGAAATTGAAACGAGTGAAAATAATCAAAATCCTCCCTTTGAATATGAAGGGTTTGCAACACCACTAACAATCATTGATATGGGACAACTCTTGAATCAACGACCCGGGTTATCATCATTAGTCCAAGAAACACCTTCCAAGATTGGAAGTGGACAATCACAGTGGGCCCTAGTTTGGATATCAATGTTGTTATGGTGAAATGAACTGGATGAACAACCTGAAGAAATTTTTATGGTGAAACAAATGGGATGATGAACAGCAGATCTGTGTTGGATCATAAGTGTGTGAAAGTGGTAAAAGAAATATACGTGGCAAAAAACTAATTGTAAGAAAGGTGTTAACTTGTCCACCGTGGCATAACCGGGAGTGGAGGTAAAATACAACACAAATAATGCAAAAAAAGTAACTTTAATGCATACAAATGCAAATTTTTTTGTTCGATACATATAGTAGGAAATGGCGACAACTATGATACATTTTGGTGCAATTAGCCCAAGAGAAAAGTGTAGTTGTAAATGGTGTTGTTACATGAAGTGACACCACTTTTTTCTTTTGGGTTGAGTCACTATACAACGTGGTGTTCTAAGTTATGTTGCCAATATTACGTTTTTCAATAATGCAATTATTTACACTCACATAATATCACAACATGTCTCGATCGAGACTTGAAATTAAAACTATTTGGTTTAATATGTTTCATTGTCATGGCGATAAACACGTTGCAATGTCGCCTTTTCTGGAGATCTTGCCATTACAAACTCCATTTGATGGCGTTTTTTTTTTTTCTTTTTTTTTTTTTTTTTTTTTTTTTGCGCAGTATAACAAGTGTTCATACTCGATACATATCAAACGTCTAAATAAAGCAAAAAATGATCCTACTAATGTCACGGAAGAAGCGTAGTTTGCTTTATTAACCCGAAGGGAGACTCAATAGGCCAATCCAAATCTCACTTATGCTAATATCTTAGATTATGTCTCTTCACTTATGCTAATGCTAGCCCAACAGCTTCTTTCAGAGAATTTATAGTGTTTATATGTTTTGATAAATCAACAAAAACTGAAATGTATGATAAGTTTTGAATTTGGGCTCGAGCCCGTCTCAAAAGCTCGATACATTTGTAGATAAGTATTTACACTCGGTGTGTAGTTACATTTAAGCCCTTGAAAATATCTATAAAACATATATCAATTAAAAGCTTGATAATAACTCGAGCCCAACCTATACAAGCTTGAGCTCGAGTCGTTAGGCATGCCCCTTTTAGAAAATAATATGTACATGCATGTACCAGCTAAATTAAATCTCTAAAAAAAGTTTTCTGAAAATCGACATTCTGTTTGGAGTTATTTAAGGAGATTCATCAACTTTGGTATACAACTTTGATAAATCAACAAAAACTGAAATGTACGATAAGTTTTGAATTTGGGCTCGAGCCCGTCTCGAAAGCTCGATACATTTGTAAATAAGTATTTACACTCGGTGCGTAGTTACATTCAAGCCCTTGAAAATATCTATAAAACATATATCAATTAAAAGCTCGATAATAACTCGAACCCAACCTATACAAGCTCGAGCTCGAGTCGTTAGACATGCTCTTTTTAGAAAATAATATGTACATGCATGTACCAGCTAAATTAAATCTCTAAAAAAGTTTTCTGAAAATCGACATCCTGTTTGGAGTTATTTAACGATATTCATCAACTTTGGTATACGACTTTGATAAATCAACAAAAACTTAAATGTATGATAAGTTTTGAATTTGGGCTCGAGCCCGTCTCGAAAGCTCGATACATTTGTAAATTAGTATTTACACTCGGTGCGTAGTTACATTCAAGCCCTTGAAAATATCTATAAAACATATATCAATTAAAAGCTCGATAATAACTCGAACCCAACCTATACAAGCTCGAGCTCGAGTCGTTAGACATGCTCTTTTTAGAAAATAATATGTACATGCATGTACCAGCTAAATTAAATCTCTAAAAAAAGTTTTCTGAAAATCGACATCCTGTTTGGAGTTATTTAAGGTGATTCATCAACTTTGGTATACAACTTGACTTGAGTTAGCTGAGGTTATTCAACTATCCTCTTCTTTTATTAAAAAATAATAATAATAATAATAATAATAATAATAATAATAATAATAAAAAAAAAAAAAAAAAAAAAAAAAAAAAAAAGATGGGTACTCTTAAAAATGGTATTCATCTCTTTTTTCCTTGACGACTCAGGTAATGAACTAAGATAACTATATTCGTTAAGTTATAAAAATGTAATCGGGCTAACAGGTTACTTATTTGACTTGTTATTTTGTTAATATTCCCTTGAACTAAGCTTTATAAGAATATCTATATGGACCAACTGCGTGCGCGGGTTTTTAAAAAAAAAATTAATAATATTTTTTATTTGTTAAAAAACAAATAATTTAATCTTTTGTTTTGTTTGATTTATAATGTTTAATTATAGTTTTTTTATTATTAAATATAATTATTTAAAAATTTTAATCCTATTATTAATTGCATTTTATCTATATTTTTTGTATTTAATTTATCTTCTACTTGTGTTATGGATAAATATAAAATGTTACCTAATAAGAAAATAATCTTTTTTTAAAATAAAATTATTACTAAATGAGGTATGAATGCATTTTTTGGAAATAAAAAATTCCCAATAGGGGTTTTGTTTTATTATATAAAAGATGTACTGATATATAAACCAAATTCATCCATATAATGATCAGTTAAGTAGATGTATATCATCCAATCAAATTCATAAGTTTAATTTGTACAGTTTCGCTTCTCTCTAAATGTTCATCAAACATCTTTCAAAGTTTAATGTCAAGAAGTCTTAATTAACGGATATGGGGAAAAAAATGAGTTTTTTGACATCAAGTTATCCAAAAACTAAGCTTTACACTAAACACGTTACATTTGTATATTGCATAAAACCGCAATATGTTGTAGAAACTTCAAATAAAGAAGATACAAGACAGTTGTGAATTTCTTCTTCAAATATCCGCATGCAAGAATGTTTGGCCTAGGATTTGTAGTAGACAGAATAGCAAAGGATTTGAGACGAGATTCCCTAAGTATCTCGTTGCTAAAGCTCCCTAGAGGGCTGAGCATGGAGCTTTGGCTGTTGAATAGAAACTGGAAATATTTACAGCTTTCAAATGTAAAATAGACTTTGTTCATGAAAATGTCTCGACGGAATCTGGCCCCAACTTCGACGGCTAGGCTGCTAGCACTATTAGAAAGATTTTCAGATGTGACTGCAGGAATCAGACCACGGGCTATTACTAATCGGAAAATGGGCATTCAAGGCGGGTCAGGTTTTATATTCAATAATTTTAACTCTACATACTTAAACATTCTTCAAATCTCTGATTTGAACAGATGGAAAGGAAGTATGGGTTTTGGGGATGTTTCTAGGAAAACCCATATCTTATTTTTTGCCATTTGAGTTCAAGGCTCTTGAAATCGCTCTTGATGCTGCTTGGACATACATTTCTTGATACACAGGTTTAGTTTATTATTAATATATACTTTGTATATTACTACGTAATTTGACTTTGTACGTTCAATCGTTCACATTATGAAAATCGTTGTTTTAGCCCTTTTTTTGTTTGCTTTTTATCTGTTTAATTGTTAAACATTACATTGATCGAGCTTTTGTTGAATGTAAAACTTATAATGTGTCACTTTGGTTAATATTATCAAAGCTTTGTGTTTTGATATGTTACGTAGAAATTTATGAGTTATTTGGAAGGTGACACATGATAGACAACAACGAGATGAAACTGGCCACCAACATGGTAACATAGTCATCTCATAGTTATAGAATGAAACAACAAAGAATTATGAAAGGGCAAATAATAAAAAAAGGTAATATACTTGCCACAATTTCATTGAATGGGTAGTGAACTAAAAATTTTCATTTTCAGCACCATTAACTTGTCTTTTTTTCATCGTATGGTAATATGTAACTTGTTCAACAGGTAACAAGTTCCACCACCACCCAGAAGATGAATATTTGGCAAATATAATACTTTTTTTTAATAATTTGCCCTATTGGTAAATCCTTAGTTTATATATCCCAAGTGTTTAGGTCATCGGAACACCACTACCACCAACATGAACACACTACCACCATTTTTCTTGATCTCTTTTTTTGATACCCAACATCCAACGTATCAAGGAATGTGGGATGTTTTGGGTTGCAATTAAGGTGTTTGATGAAATGCCTGAGAGAGATGTGGGGTGTTGGAATACGGTTATTTCGTGTTATTTACATGATGAGAAGTAAATAACGGCGGCTGTTGTGGCAGTAGTGGTGGTTTCAGGTAGAAATAACGGCGGCTGTTGTAATGGTGGTGGTGGTTTCCGGTAGAAATAACAGCGGCGAATGGTGGAGATGTTTGGGTTTTTTATTTTAATTATGGTTTGTGTGATGAGGAAAGAGGAAGAGAGAGGAAGGAGAAGGTGGGTCGTGGGTTGAGGTGGCCGGAGCGGCAGTGGTCGTCGGAGTGGGTGGTGATGGGTAGGGCAAATTATTAAAAAAAATATTATACTTGTCAAATATTCATCTTCTGGGTAGTGGTGGAACTTAGTACCTGTTGAACAGGTCACATATTACCCATACGATGAAAAAATGACAAGTTAATGGTGCTGAAAATGAAAATTTTTAGTTCACTACCCATTCGATGAAATTGTGGCAAGTATATTACCTTTTTTTATTATTTGATAAGTTGGTTTTCAATTTGATAAGTTGTTAAGTTGTTGAAATAATTAGGTGAAATAGTTTAATGCAACAAAATCTGAATGAATTGAAGGAACGAAAAGTGAAACAATTTGGTCAAAAAATTTAAGGAGGATAGGTTGTTGTCATTTAGTAATTTACTGTGTGGTAGCTAATATTCATTTCAAAAAAAAGTTTGGTTACCACATGGTTTTGAGTTCGGGTTTTCAAGTAAGTTATTCAAGATCTATAGGCCATAACACATCAAGATGAAATAACAATGACGTTAAATTAGCTAGAGACGAAGGGTGTATATGCATATAAGAAGGAAAGTAAAAGGTTTTTATAATTAACAAAACATGAGGATTAAGAAACTACTTACTAATCATTTTAGATGTACACTCATTTTATTATTTACAAATATTCATAAACCAATAACAAAGCCTTTCTGAGAATGTTCAAAATTAGGAGATGTTTATGTTAGTAACATGAAATACCACATTTAACTTTGTTAATCTATTGTGAAAAATCAACTTAAATGTTACAATTACTGTTTGATATCATGAGAAAGTATCTCAACACAACCGCATATTCCTCCAATGTTGTTCTTCGGCGGTAAGGGCATGGCGGTAGGTGCAGGAGATGCCTTTGTAGCAGTAGAAACCATCAAGGAGATATGTGCATGCTTCTGGTCTTGAGATAAAGTGACGGCGGCGATCAGAAGGTTTGCGAGCATATGTGCATTCGGCTCCTTGGCGGCATCTACGGCCATTGAGCCACCTGTCGCAAAGCCAGGTTTTGATAACGGGAACTTGAAAAAAGAAGCATTAGATGATGGTTAGCAAAAATAGTTGTTTGTTTGTTGAAAATGGGAATCAAACTGAACACCCCCAAAACATGCGACAAAGAGTTAAATAGGAAAAAATATTTATTTTTAGGATTTATAAAAAATTACAGTAATAAAAATAAATAAATAACATGTTAATGAATAAAAATGAATAAGAAAATATTTATTTTTGAACTAATCAACAGTGAATAATAATAACAAAAAAAAGTAAAAAAAAAGGAAAAAGGTACCGGTTGTTGGCGTTGTTGTTGAGAGTAGTGTAAGTGTGGGTATTGTAGTGGTTGGGGATGAGCATGGTGGTCGTGGAAGTGTGGTGGCTGTGACGGGGTTTCTACAAAGTAGTTCGGCGGCACGTATGGTAAGTAGTGTTGGGATCAAAGTTTTACCATTTTATCAAGTCTCGGTCATTTGTAATAAGATTAGGTTGCTTAGTTATTATTTACTTTCCTTTACTATTTGTATTAAGTTTACTAGGCTTAAGTAATGAATCCATGGGCCTCCAAAGCCCACGAAATGATGAGTGGAAGGAGAGGGTGTGTTGCCCTAGCTCCTTCCCTATAAATAGTATGCTTAGGCCTCTTTGTAAACTTGGTTGGTTATGTGAAATATTAAGGAAACTCTTGCAATTATAATTCTCTCATTCTCATAATCATCCCATCCTTATATCTATCTCATTCTTATACTTGTGTTTGCTAAATGGTGACCTAACAAGTGGTATCATTCGCTTGAAGAAGGTGTAGTTATTGTTTTTCATTGATTTTTTATCTTAAACTTGTTTTAAATCGAATTTTTAGTTAAATTTTTTGTACTTTCTTGTTTGTTTCTTGGATTTTAGCACATCTTTACTTACAAACTTGTTCTACAAATCAAAACAAACAAAAAGTTCCAAACTTTTATCCAAAATTTCGATTTAGGGTTTTTGTACTATTTTTCGAAATTTTTTGTAGTTTTGAAAAAGTTTATAAAGTTTTCAACTTTCTTAAAGATCTCATCATTTTATACCTAAAAGTACAAGAATCTTGAAATAAAAACGAGTTTTTGGATTGCTTTCTTTGAAATACAAAATTCTGCCAAGTTTCGAAATCACTCATCTGCCTAAGTTTCGAGAACACTAGTAGTTGCTTCCTATCGTCCTACCCATCGTGTACTCAGTGTTTTCTTTCTTGTATAAGAAAGAAAATACTCCGACTTTTGGCTATGTTTCGAAATTGTATAATCTCGAAATTTCTCTTTGTGAAGTTGGGTTTTCGAAAATTTTGAAATTTTTTCGAAAACACTATTGTTTCGAAAAAGTTTCAGGTTCTCGAAAGTTTGCTATTGTTTTCGAAACCTGCTTCTCAAGTTTCGCAATTTACAAAAGTTTCGAAAACACAAAGTTTCGAAATCACATACTTTCGAAAACACTGTTTCGCAATCTCAAAATTTCGCAATCTCAAGGTTCAAAGTTTCGAGAACACAACATTTTTCGAGAACACATTTTCTAAAATACAAAGTTTCGAAAATACCATTATTTTCGATAACGTTTAGACAAAGTTTCGAGAATTCTCTAAAGTCAAATTTTCGAGAATTGGCATTGCATCTATACCTTCTATAAGATCCATAATTACACAAGTTTCTTTCTAATCTCTTCTTACTATCTTCTTTTCATTTCTAAAAAAAAAAATAAATAAATAAAAAAAAATAAATAAATAAATAAAATTGGAGGGAAAATTTGAGTAAAATTTAATTTTTACAGGAGACTAAACGTTCAATTTTTACGCGAAATTCAAATTTTGGTTTAACAGTGAAAATTTTGGCCCAAAATTCAAATTTTTAAGCCAAAATTCAAATTTTTCGGTGAAATTTGGCGGCAAAATTTTTAAACTCAAAATTTTCCTGTGACATTAGAATAGCATTTTACAGTGATTTTCAAAATTTTGGAACAGAAAATTTTTCAAATTAATTTTGGAGGGAAAAATCTGAAATCACTATTTCGACCTTGCGTGTGACATTTTGGTTTGATTATTTCGATTACGTCGCAACAATCAAGAGGGAGAGAAATGTCATTTACAATGTCTCAATCACCATCTTCCAACTACCTTCCTCACCGATATTCTCATCAGTAACAGTATCATCAACAACTAAGTCATAACTCTCTCATTCGTCATGTTCTGCTCTTTGGCGATGAATCAAGGCCTCCAATGTTGCTACCAAGAACATATACTGTTTGGAAACGGAGATTTCTACAATGGCTCACAGATCGTCCTGCTGCAGATCTCATGCTTAATTCCATTCAAGATGGTCCATACAATATGATATTTCTTGCTGACTCAACAGGGATTATCAGACTACAAACTGATGAAGATTTGAATGCTACTGAACTTGCTCGGTACGATGCTGACCAACAAGCTGCATGGTTCATGACACTAGCCCTTCCCAACTCAATTTACATGAATATGGACTTTCAAGCCAGTGCTTATGAAATGTGGAAATATCTTGAAGCTATGCATCGAACAGAAGAACTTCATCACATCAGAATGAAGCAAATTCTTGAATCTTATTTAAGCATGAATCCACTGAAGACCATTCTCCCTGCTCCACCATCTCCAGATGTTGACCATGGATCACTAATCTACACTCCAAATGGTCTCTTCTTCAATCCTCCGAATGCACCTGAGCCTTTCTTCATTCCTCAATACCATCCTGCTACACTACATAATAATGTGCAATCTCTTCTGCAAAATCTAGTGAAGCTTAGTCAAGTATCTTCTAAGAAAGGCAATGGCGCTATGACTTCAACATCTAAATGCTTAAATACAATGAAAGATATGATGAAGAAGATCTTATCGAACCGAGCATGGCTTTCTTGGCATATACGGAAAACATTGCAGATGAGGAAGCTCAAGATTATGATTCAACCTCACTCTCTGACGATAATGTTGAGTACAATGCCACACTTTGTCAAATGGAAGTTGAATGGGGTAATCTCGATGCAGTTTTGCAAAGTGTCATGGGAGATATTCCATCTGATGATGAATATGCAGATTTGGAATCCAATACAGCAGATTTGGAAGCCGATACAACAGATGTGATGTTAATGGCAAACATGCAGGAATTTCATATGAATTATACAGGCCCAGAGTATGATTCTGATGATTCCGAAGATCCATTTGTGAAATTACACAAAGAGAAACGCATGACATCTTTTAGATTACTTCATTCACACCTGAAGCTTCTCTCTAACAAAGACTGTCAAGAGTTATTTTGGTGACGGCCTTGAACAAGTTTACACGTGACGGCGTCAAACCAAGATCTAGGCAGTCCGAGGAGTTTATTGGCGGCGAGATGACGGCGTCAGACATTTACTCTTGACGCCGTCACTTCACAAAATCTATATATACTTTTCTATTTTTTATTCATAAAGGAGGAACTTGTGAGGAGAATTCTAGGGCCGAACTTTGTAAACCCTAGGTCGTTTTTTACAGAGTTTTCAAGGGTTTTCACCCCTTGAAACCTTTCATGTTCAATTAAGATAAGTCTTCTCTTAATTCATTCAATATGTCTATGTGTTGTTTGAATATATCTTATGCTTGTCTTGATTTTAACATGCTAGACTAGATCTTTTGTGTGTTTGCTTAGATGTAATGAAACCTAGATGTTAATTATAGGTTGATTGCTTGTTTATAGTTGTAATGGATGAATGATTTCAATGTTAGGCTTAAGAAAACTGGCAGACCTCCGTTGTGTAACATGCTTGAACGTCTTAGGAAACATGAACCGATGTGTACTAGGTTTTTATGGTTGTATTTAATGCATGAGAGAATTCTAATGATCCCATGTTAGGAGCTTCTTAGCCGGCTCGACATAGGAGTGAAGTAGGAGCTTATAGGATTGGGGAAGTAAGTACGCCACCCCATGATTGGTATTAAGGAATATAACCCGTCATCCATGCAATTGTAACAAGTAATTAACCTGTAAAAGATATCTAGGGAGTAGTGAAATCTAAGTAAACACATCTCTCCCACATATTACTCACACCACTAGTTTAATTTAGTTTATTTACATTTTTGTTATTTTATTTTGATTGCATCTTTAGTCATTGGGTTAGTTGAATAGCAACTAATTCCGCCCACTCTTCCAAAACCCGAGATTTTACTTGCTTTTAGAAAACATAAAAAATACAAAAAGAATCATCTTTCACCTCTAGACCTAGTTTTTAGGCTTTCTAATCCTAGCGACACTATTCCTGAGTTGAACGATCAATCCCCCGGTACTTGTCACTATACTATACTACAACGATCAGGTACACTGCCTGGTAGGGGTTGTAAGCTTCTCGAGATCCCTCGAGAGGTAAAGCCTGGTGCAATTCCCACGCATCAAGTTTTTGGCGCCGTTGCCGGGGAATAGTTATTGCTTAGGTTGGAATTTATTTTGATTAGGTCTATTCATTAGATTCCTTTTTAGTGAGATTTTTATTTTCTTTTTATTAGCTTTCTTGTAGTCTATCTTTTTCTTTGTGCCCTTTGTTTGTAAAACCATTTTCATTTGTCTCCATGGCGGGTGGAATTCCATTTAGATCATTAACTATAGAAGAACAATTAGTTTACTCGGATCGATTTGCCTCCTGTTGTTCCAATGAATTTTTAAGTGATCTTAGATATATACAAGAGGAGATGGGTGTAAAGTTAGATGGGTTTGATGAATTTTATGCATGTGTGATTTCTATTAGACGATCATTATCAGGATCAATTCCTTTTAGTGAGACCCTTTGGATGAATTTTGAGAAAAACTTCCTAACCATGACCCATAAGTTCAACGAATTGGTGGATTCGTATGAGCAAGATGACCTAGTTTCTAAGAACATGAACTTAGAATCAAACCAAGATTATGAGATGGTTAGAGTTGAGCCACCTAGTTGCATGTCATGGTTAGGCACTACCATAATACAAGATGAACACATAGGTGATATTGATGTGATGGAAGAGATAGTAGAAAACCCAAGCCCACTAAGTACCCCACAAGTGCTACCATCATTTGAGGCATACACACCGCCCGTGACTTACTCGGAAGAAGTAGAAGAAACTTTAGGAATTCCGATGGAGGTAGAACCCTTGGACCAGGCACCACTTGAGGATATAGGTTTAAGACTTGTAGTGATAACCTTACTCCTAGTTCTAGGGAATTTCCTAGTGTTGATGAACCGAAACCTCAATCTTCGCACAACTTTCCATCCTTAGATATACATCTAGGAGACAAAAGAGGGACCGACCCACCCATCAACCCATGCAGTCCGGATAGTCTTAGGATAAAGGTGGTAGACTTTAAGCCATGTAGAGAGGAAGCCAATATAGGAGTGGAACATAACCTTACGTGCTTACATCACCCTTTCATGATTGATGACAAAAAATATTATGGGTTTAAACCGGGTTTATTAGGTCAAGATGGATCCCCAACTAGTAATCTCTTGAAGTTGATTGAAAATGATCCCTTTCTAGAAAAAAATCATAATCCACCCATTAACCCAATTGAATTAGGTAAGGTTATGATGATAGGAGCACACCACTTTGAGCATATAATTCATCCACCACTCTTTCCTCACGAGGCATATTTCCACCCTAAGGGTGTGTATCACTACTTCCACCCGCACTTAATCCAAATTGTAGGAAAAACCTCTCCTATTTCTGTTAAATAAGGGTGGAGTCAGGCTCGTGACTCAAACAAAAACAAGCGCTTCTTGGGAGGCAACCCATGTTTTGTGTGATTTTTATTTGTTTGATTGTTATTTGCTTCCGTATGCATGCTTTGTTTTTATTGTTGGTAGATCATGTTCAAACTAAAATTGTGAAGATACTTTATTTTGTTGTTTAACTTCATCTTAACTTCATACAAAGGTATTTTTCAAAAGATAAGTGTAAGGGAAAACCCCAAATTTGTTTTTAAGAACAAATTTATCATGAATCTCCACAATAATAAATAAACATGTATATTCGTATTTGTTAGAGTCAAATGCTTGTATCGAGTTATAATGATGTTTTGCAGGATTTTCCAGGAAGTAGGACAAGTTTTTCCAGAAATTTTCCGGAAACTTAACATAAGGATTTCTGCAGATCACTTCTGACGGCGTCAAGAATTTCTTCTTGACGGCGTCACGTGTAAAATTCTGGAAATTTTGCAAATTTGTTTCTCTAACGGAGTCTTTAAAGTTTTTGTTGAATCTTTGGTTTTATAATCTCCAGGAAATCTGCAAACATCATTCCACAAGCATTATATCTTACCTTGTTTTCTAGGATTTGTTAATATATATAGATTGCCGCCGATTTTACGCGAGGTTGCCTTGTTTGTTTTCTCAGGTTTAACAGGTTACGTTTGACAAGAAGATGATTTATATTCTGGAAGGGAAGCTTTGATTGTTCATTTTCTTGGAGGAAGATTTAACCTGGTTACCATACTATCCATACCGAGCGAATCAAGGGAGTATTTGATTTCATTCTTTTACCTTATTTACTTTTAAGTCTTTACTTGAACATTGGGGACAATGTTCATCCTAAGTGTAAGGGGAGGGTAAATGATGATACCTTATAGAATACTATTGCACTTGAGTTTTTTGTTTGATAGTAGGTGTGTAATAAAACTATGAGAAATACTTGTTAGTGTAATTTTAGCGCCAAATTTAAAATTTTTTACAACATTTAGGAGTGAAACTTTAGCCTTAGCAAGCGTCTCATGGATAGGAGTTGTGTGACTAGCACGAAACCGTACAATTCAGAAAAATTTTCCACCCAAATATGTGAGGTTCGCCTTTAGATTTGATAGGAAAAGCATTTACTATTAGTGCTTATGAGTGTACCGGTAGCATTTAGATTTTAGAACTTGCGTTAGTGATGCATTCCAAGACCGCTAGTGAGACTACATTCGTGTAGTAGGATTTACTACATGATAAGAGGTATTAGGATCACCCTTGTGTTAAACCCGTATCATAATTACTTGACCATTTAAGTCATATTACTTGGCTAGCTAAGTCAATTAATTTTTCCCACACCTTAGCGTTGTACTCATTTTTAGTACACAAAACCCCTAGTACACCCCTCTGAGCCTATCTTTTCGTTTCTAACTTTAAGCATCTTACTTAAAGGAAGAATTTGTTACACCCCACTTAAATGTACAACCAAATCGCCTTAGCCTTCCGTGTATGCACTCATCTTTAGTGCATTATTGTTATTTGTTTAAACCCTTAGTTAATTATCTAATTGATTACATGGTTGCTAAGTCGAGTCATATCCTTGTACATATTGTTTTTGGACGATTGGGACTCATGGGTAAAGTACTTATTTTATGGAGTAATAGGGAAAAACATCATTTTATTACCCCCATATGTACGTTAATCTAAAAAGTACTCAAAGTGTTTTGATTTTCTTAATTCGAGTCATTAGATTAGTTTATTGTAAAGTATGTAAAAATTCAAGTGTAAGGGGAATGTTCATTCCCTATGATGTATTATTTTGGATGGTAGGGTAAGAGTGTATGTAAAAAAAAAAAAAAAAAAAAAAAAAAAAAAAAAAAAAAAAACGGACTACCATCCCGTTTCATTCTATATTTATTTTATGTTTTTGTTATTTTTCATTTATTAGCTTAAGTCGAGTCGAGTCTTGGCTTAGCAACGCCATATTGTACATGTAATTAACCAAGATTGTTAACTCGCCACCAGTTAAGATTGCCTATATCCAACAAAACCGTGTATTCCATATCCCTATACCTAACATTATAACCCTTTAAAAGACCTCTTTGATAGTTTATCCTAGGTGCTTACGCCATGTGGTGGAGGTTTGATCCTTTCCCAAGCCTATGGTAATCTATTTTGCTATGACAGGTAGTGAGAGATGTTTCCCATTTCCATATTGTAATTTATATTTATTACACCCGAGAGATGTGAGTATCTAAACACTATTTGTGAGGTGCTAGTGTATGACCTCCGTGCTTGTCTTTGGTCTTTAGTGGAACGATTATTTGTTGTAATTACTTTTATATTAGTGTTAAATGACCCCTAACTTGTATTTTGATTAGAATAAAAGCATATTTGCTTGAGGACAAGCAAATCTCAAGTGTAAGGGTATATGATGAGGCGAAAAATGAACCACTTTTAGGGGGTCATCTAAGCCCGGAATTGAATTTATTTGATCAAATATTGCCCTAAATCATTCCTTTTGTGATTTTAGGTACTTTGGGAGTGAATTCTGGAAAATGAAGCATTTTGGACGTTTTTGGAGCATAAAAGTGAAGAAAACAGCAAAGACTTAATTTTCCATGCTGGGAACAGTACCTGACGGCGTCAAGAAGGGATTTATGACGGCGTCAGGAGTAAAATCCATGACGGGCCAGTAGAAACCTGAAGGCGTCAAGAGAAGGGCGTCAAGAGTTATTTTGGTGACGGCCTTGAACAAGTTTACACGTGACGGCGTCAAACCAAGATCTAGGCAGTCCGAGGAGTTTATTGGCGGCGAGATGACGGCGTCAGACATTTACTCTTGACGTCGTCACCTCACAAAATCTATATATACTTTTCTATTTTTCATTCATAAAGGAGGAACTTGTGAGGAGAATTCTAGGGCCGAACTTTGTAAACCCTAGATCGTTTTTTACAGAGTTTTCAAGAGTTTTCACCCCTTGAAACCTTTCATGTCCAATTAAGATAAGTCTTCTCTTAATTCATTCAATATGTCTATGTGTTGTTTGAATATATCTTATGCTTGTCTTGATTTTAACATGCTAGGCTAGATCTTTTGTGTGTTTGCTTAGATGTAATGAAACCTAGATGTTAATTATAGGTTGATTGCTTGTTTATAGTTGTAATGGATGAATGATTTCAATGTTAGGCTTAAGAAAACTGGCAGACCTCCGTTGTGTAACATGCTTGAACGTCTTAGGAAACATGAACCGATGTGTACTAGGTTTTTATGGTTGTATTTAATGCATGAGCGAATTCTAATGATCCCATGTTAGGAGCTTCTTAGCCGGCTCGACATAGGAGTGAAGTAGGAGCTTATAGGATTGGGGAAGTAAGTACGCCACCCCATGATTAGTATTAAGGAATATAACCCGTCATCCATGCAATTGTAACAAGTAATTAACCTGTAAAAGATATCTAGGGAGTAGTGAAATCTAAGTAAACACATCTCTCCCACATATTACTCACACCACTAGTTTAATTTAGTTTATTTACATTTTTGTTATTTTATTTTGATTGCATCTTTAGTCATTGGGTTAGTTGAATAGCAACTAATTCCGCCCACTCTTCCAAAACTTGAGATTTTACTTGCTTTTAGAAAACATAAAAAATACAAAAAGAATCATCTTTCACCTCTAGACCTAGTTTTTAGGCTTTCTAATCCTAGCGACACTATTCCTGAGTTGAACGATCAATCCCCCGGTACTTGTCACTATACTATACTACAACGATCAGGTACACTGCCTGGTGGGGGTTGTAAGCTTCTCGAGATCCCTCGAGAGGTAAAGCCTGGTGCAATTCCCACGCATCAGAAGCTAATATGGTTTTCATGGATAGCAATGGGACAGAATCAGAAGTGCAGGATGACAACAGCAGATTGGGGAATGATACAGATGCAGTTTGTACAGAGATCAGACCCTTCTATGACTCAGAGCCCAACTTTGACAAAGGACAGATGGATGAGGAAGATTTCATACCCATCTATGACACAGAACCTAACTTTGACAAAGAGAAAATGGTTGAGGTACAATCTACTGTTGTTCTTATCATGCCTGCAAATGAGAAACAACAATCTGAGCAACCTAACTTCAGTAATGAATGAGAGGTTGACCAGAATGTTGTTCAATGTCTTGACAAACGTTCTGAGTCTGAGTCTTTACATGATAATCTAATGACTGAAACATCAAATCAAACTCTTGAGTCTGAAAACCTTCTTCTCAAAAAGACCATCGCCCAGTGTCATAAAGATTTTTCAAAACTAGAGGCACATTGCATCTCACTTGAACTTCAATTGCAAAACGAATCTCTAAATTCAGGCAACAATGGTCAATTTTTGCATAAACATAGAAAACGTGTGGATACATTAGTTAAAGAAAATGAGCTTTTAAAAGGTAAAATTCAAGAAAAGGTGTTTGCACATGCTGCATTACAAAACAAATTAAGAAGACTGACTGGCCAGAGTGTGGATACTAAGTTTGCAAAACCATCAATCTTGGGGAAACAGCCTTCTCAAACAAACAGAAAACAATCAGTGGTTAGACAACCAACTGCATTTAAATCTGAACGACCTAAATTTTCAAAAGCTCGGTTTGCCTCCCAAGTTGTTGAGAAAAACAATTTGACAAAACCAGTCACTCCACATTCTTGGCCTAAGAAAAATGCATCTGTGTCTGCTAAATCTCAACACATGATATACCTGGCTCATCTAGGATCAGTTCGAAAACAGTGTCTAAAACGAGCATTAAAAGTAAAGAGTTTTATGGCAAATATGACATGTACAAGAACTATGATCTAGAAGAGGCTAGGAAAAAGGCACTACTTCAAAAGGATGGAATTCTAGGTTCAAAACCTCATGTGATGCCTTCCACTATAGTGCAAAACACTGCTAGTAGTAGCAAACCAAAACCTAGGAGTTCTCAACAAACTAATAGGAATTGGCTAGCATCTAAGAGTAGTTGCGGAAATAATCATGATGTCTGTGCTTTAAAATATCTTCAAAAGGGTAATTCACGTGCAAAAGCACAATCTACTAAGACAAACAAACCCGTTGAACCAAAAGTCATAATTCAGAAACCTAAGAAGTGGATCAATATATGACGTAGGTTTTCTCAAACAAGTGATGCTCGCACATTTCATTCAACTGCATCTAAAAAGAAAACATCTCCTAGATCTAACACTAGGTGGGTACCCACGGGTAGAATTTTCAAATCAATTGGTCTTAGGTGGATTCCTACAGGAAAGATTTTAGACAGTTGCACCAAAACTAATGTGAAACCCACAACATCTATCCCTGAGGCGAGAAAAGAAATCATTGATATTGTGTGTTCGAGTGTCAAGAAGATAATTGACACTACATCTTTATACTTCTAACATCTGGAACCCAGTTTCTCTTGGGGATCCTTGTTTTCTGTTTTCTTGTTTCTTCTTTCTTTCTTTACAGATTCTTCAATAATGGCTTCGGAACAACTCAGTTTCGGACCCGAGCTTAATGTTATGGCTTCTGAGCACAACAGCTTAGGACCCGTAATCAACCGTTTAAAGCACATCAACAATGGCTTCGGAATAAATCAGTTTCGGACCCGAGCTTAATGTTATGGTTTCTGAGCACAACAGCTTAGGACCCGCATCCAACCGTTTAAAAGCACTTCTGCAATGGCTTCTGTTGATGCATAATCTGGCGCGGACTTATTCAACGACTCTCCTTGGGCCGTTAGTCGTCTTCATAAGCCCTAAGTAGACCTGTACAACAAAGAGAACCCGTTAGGAATGGACCCGAGGCCGTAGCCCCGGGATCCACCTCCGACGGTCAAGTTAGTATGTGATGCGTGGAGCATATAATAGCTATTAGGTTTAGGATAACCTGTCATGAGATGTGGTGAATGGAATCCCAACCCTATATTTATAAGGCATGGATTAGGGTTTAGGAGTAGAGTGGGCCGCTGTCTGCCGGGCCTGGCCCATTCCTGGCCTAGTCCGGACCATACGTCCACAAGCCCCCCAAGTTTAGTATGACATAGTGCGTGGCTATGTTATGCTAGACTTAAGTTCTGTTCATGGCCGCGTAGGCCCAATCAACTAAGATGGCATGGCCCATGCGCGCGCATGGGTTGGATCATACTGCGCAGCCCAGATACGACAGTGCGCACTGGGATTGCGATTGTGATTGTCTCACAATTGTGAAGGTGGATAGGTGGATCCCTATGCTGTATCCTAGATAAGGGCGTACCTTTTGTTCCAGTAGCGATACAACATAGTGCGACAGAAGACGTGCTCCTATGGCAGAAGTGCGTGCTGTGCGCGATAAGGAGATGCGCGCTGTGCGCAGAGGTGCGCGCTGTTCGCGCGTCTTTACAACCGACAGAGGACGTCTCCCCTGCGGCGAGATGGTGCGAATATTTAAATTCGTCTTTGTACCGGGCCTGCAGTACCTCTTACGTACGATCTGCTTCCAAATATACCTGTGTGACGCGTGCGCCAACAGTGGTATTATATACCTTGGTAGCCCCCCAAGTTTGATGGTGCTACTCATGTAGGAGCATTAAACTTAGTTATCCTGAAAACACTTAATGCAAATATTAAAAGTATATGTCGCGAATCGCAACATATAAAACTTAATAAAGTAAAAGATTAGCGCGTAGCAAAAGTATAGCACATAGCATATATAATTAATATATAAAAGAAGTAGTAGTGCGAATTACGCCTATCGTGAGGTTTTACAAACTACATAAAAGAAGTAGCATGTAGCTAATAAATAAAAACAGTGCGCGCATGGCGATTAATTGATCTTTTTATTTTTTATTTATTTTTTAAAGAATGGCGCGGATGGATGTACCATGACCGCGACTAATAATTTCTGTTGCACGCACAGACGCAGATAGATTTATCGTGACCGCATAGACTCTAACATTTTTGGATGATCGCAGTTGACCACGGCTTTCGTCCAGTGCCTGTACGTGACAGTGACAGTGCGCTCATGGCGATTGACTAGCATCGTGGTGCCTGTACATGACAGTACGCTCATGGCGCCAATCTGCGAAGATTTCCGAACGCATGGCCTAACGCGGGTAGATTTATCGCGACTGCGCTGTTTCGCGGCTAAAAGATAAAATAAGTCCGATCGTGCGGATTTAATGCGCTCGTAGCGATAGATAAAATCGTGTTTATCAAGGTAAAAAGATTTATGTAAAATCTTAGATCGTATACATAAAAAAGAAAACAGTATACAAAAGAATAAGAATTATAACTATTGTTATATTCCCTTGTTAATAACAAATATATGTAATCTGTATGATGGCCGAACTTGTGTCAGGAATGGGTCATTAAGTCACGTTATTGTGAATAACATAAAATCGATTTGACTTTTTAGTATGTTATCAATATATCAATCAATATGTACTGTACGATTCTAGCATACATGGAATAATAAAGTCGGTTTGACCTTTTGGTGAGAACACGAAACTTGTCGTAGTCATGTCCCACGGATGGCGCCAACTTGTTGATGCATAATCTGGCGCGGACTTATTCAACGACTCTCCTTGGGCCGTTAGTCGTCTTCATAAGCCCTAAGTAGACCTGTACAACAAAGAGAACCCGTTAGGAATGGACCCGAGGCCGTAGCCCCGGGATCCACCTCCGACGGTCAAGTTAGTATGTGATGCGTGGAGCATATAATAGATATTAGGTTTAGGATAACCTGTCATGAGATGTGGTGAATGGAATCCCAGCCCTATATTTATAAGGCATGGATTAGGGTTTAGGAGTAGAGTGGGCCGCTGTCTGCCGGGCCTGGCCCATTCCTGGCCCAGTCCGGACCATACGTCCACAGCTTCTAAGCACAACAGTTTAGGACCCGCATCCAACCGTCTAAACTTTCCGGAATCTTTGGCTGAACCATTGTCTCTCTCCCGTAAAGAAGTGGAAACCTCGTTTGCTCCATTGTTTGATGATACGATTGAAAACCGTCCTTCTGAAGCCTCACCAATTTCCGCTGCACATCTTGATCACCATCAAGTACCTGATTCACCTCTACAAACAACAACAACTGTTGATAAAGACGGTCCTCCAATTGAATCTCCAACAACAGCTGGACAAACCGCTTCCAACTTCAGACAATCAGCTGAAGATCCACAACAACAATCAGTACCACAACCTGCAGATTATGACGGAAATGCTTTCTTCATTCCATTTGCACTGATTCCAACCGTTCCTGATATAGTAGAGTCGTCTTCTTGCAATTTGGATCCGTCTAATATGCATACATTCTAACAAAATCACCCTTCGACACATCATTGGAATTAAATGGATTTGGAAAAACAAGCTGGACGCGGAAGGCACAGTGATTCGCAACTAATCTTGTTTAGTTACAAAGGGATACAGTCAATGAAGCAGGATTGTACATCACTGTCATCAACAAAAGCTTAGTATGTAACCATGTCTGCTTTCTGTGCTCGAGTCATTCGGATGAGAACTTAGCTAACGGACTACGGCTATGTATTTGACTAGATCTCTATGTACTGCGACTCAAAGTGTGCTATTGCTATCTCGTGCAACACCATTCATCATTCCAAAGCCCAACAAGTTGCTCTCTGCTACCATTTCATCTAAGAGCATGTCGAAAAGGGTACAATTGAATTAGAGTTTGTGGGTACTATATACCAGTGGGCGGACTTGTTTACAAAGGCATTACCTCAATCAAGGTTTGTTGATTTAGTTCACCATATTGGTATGCGGTGTTTGACTCCAGATGATTTACAAAATTTTCTTAAAACCTAAGTGAGTCAAACATCAAACCTTTTTTTGTAAATATCTTATCATTAAGAAAATACAAAAACTACAAAAAGAATCATCTTTCTTTGTGTACAAACTTCGAATCTTCAAAACTATGTTCCTCCATTAAAACTATTTGTACTTTGCATTGTCAAAATGGAACATGTTTTGAGGGGGAGAAAATTTTTCACAAAATCATGAAGATTTCACACCTCATTATTATTCATCAAGGATAAAATGTTTCTTCATCATTCGGATTAAAACTCATTTTTCAAAAAGTTCTACGATCTCTCGAATTTAAAAGTGCAAAAAGGTTTCACAAAATATATGCTAATTCGAGGGGGAGAAAAGGAATTTTTTCTGCAACGATCCCAAATTAATCTAGTTTGGACTTCAAATGGAAAAGTAATTAACCTTTAGTGTGTAAAGATTCGCAAAAGTCTTAAACTTAGGTAAAAGGACCTTGCATGGAAAATAAAACAGGCTCTAATCAATGTTTTCACATATGTTCTCAAAAGTTGCACACATGATTAAAACCTCAACGAATCAGACTAACGATTTTTTCCTCGATTTTATCCATAATTGTGAGTTTCAAATTTCTTTATGCTTGTTGTCTAATCGTTCCCAAAATGTTTCAAATGTTTTCAACGGACAAAAGGGCATAATCAGAAACTAGGGTTCATATAATTATCGATCGGGGCGTTTCTTTTTTATGTGTTTAGTCTATTTAATTATTTCATATAACCTTAGAGAACACTAAAGAATGCTCGATTGGTGTGTTTGCACGATTAGAAACAACATAGGTTTGAAATCAAGTGATTTAGGGTGAAGATATAGATGTCTTTGCTGCTACTAGGATGCATTATGATGCTAAAATGTGTGCATAGTCTCTAATCATAACCCCTAACCATTTTCATAATTGAAAAATCTCGAGTGAAAGAATGAATTAATCTGTGATCTTGTGTGTCAAATTGAGAATTCTGAGCATTTAGGTAGATTTAGAATGAGTTTCTTGATTCATATGTATACTTGTTTGTGCCTGATGCATTTTTCTCTGTGTGCAAGTACATGTCATCCCATTGAAAGTCAAAATTTCAACATTCGACAAAATGTTTCTTATGGAACATATTTTGAGGTCAAAGGGCAAAAGGTGTTTAAAGGCTAAACTGGTAAATGGATTCAAAATGGTGAGAAACAAATTTTTCCAAACTCTACACTATTGTTTTACACCGGTAAAACAAGTGTGAAGACCAAAGCAAAGTTGTTTTAAACTTTTCTAATCTTTAAAATCTAGAATGCTTTGGCTACAATAAAAGAATGACTCTAATTTAAGCCTCCCAAATACCAAAAGTTTTCCATTCATCACAAAAACAAATCTTCAAAAAGAACCCATGAGGTTCAAATTTAGATGGAAATCTTCTTCTTCAGATTTTAAAACTCAAAAGAGAGACTCCGGGTCTCAAACAACTTTCAAAAGTAAAAGAGTTTTAAATTTCCATTGATTCGATGAGTGTTTTATCATAATGAAACTAAGATTTTTCAATCCTCGTTGGAATTCATCATTTTTTCAGATTGACACAACCTACAAATGGATTTCAAATTTTGGTAAACAAAGGTTTTTAGTTCTCAAAGTTGTTGTCTAATCTGATTTTCATGCATTCTTTGTTGTACAATACTTGATTGTGTTTTCTAAAACCTTGAGTAGAATCATCTCACGAATTTTCAAAAAGTATTTTTTAAATACGATTCAATATTCTGCTCAAGAAGACTATCTCTCAAATAAACTTCATTATTTGAGGGGGAGTATTTTGTTAAAAGAAAACTAATTTTGTATTAAAACAATGGCTTGTGCACACATCACAGTGTACAACCCGTTCTTGTAAAGAAAGGACCCTGAGGTACGCATCAGTGCCTCAATCCTGATATAAGGAGTGAAGGCTTCTTACTTTTGAGTAGAATTAATCAAACATTTTCTGATTTTCATAATTCTGCTCAAAAGACAACTATTTCACCTCAATAAGTGTTCACTTGTTGAGGGGGAGCACTTGAAAACTCATCGTTCTCAAAATCAAAAGTTCTTGTTGATTTCTCCCCATAAGATTCAAAAAGCATATTTTAATCAAACGTTTCTCAAAAACAACATCTTATATGCTATTTTTGAGGGGGAGAAAAGAAAAGTGATTAAAATATGAACGTTAAAGTTGAATCTCAAGCAAGCTAGACTCAGAATTGACCCAAGAATTGACGAAACAAAATGTTATCAATCGAAAAGACTTATCCTCGATGGGTAATGACATCAAGTCAGTTATTAGAGCTAGTTGTCACCTAAAAGCTGACAATGGAACTCTTTAACTAACCACGTAAGAGTGTCTCGAAAAGGATTTGTCGAAGTAGAAATGTACCATTTCGAGAAACTTTATGTGGACTTGACCAGGCCGGGTAATAACTTCAAGCTAGTTTAACTAGTGATGTAAGCGTGTCTCGAATCGGTCTTGTTCACTAAAAGTGGATCAATTCAAAAGTGCTTGCTCCTCCCGCATGTGCAAATTTATTAATTACACATGAGCACATGTGAAGGGGGAGCCCTTCATAAGAAAACACAAAACTCTCAAGGTGTTAAACAAAATGTTTGATAATCATAAACACTTTGAGAGATTTTCAAAGGTTTCAATGGCAATTATAGGATAGTCATGGAGTTATAAGGTGACTAAGGTTAGGGAAAACCGTCCTATGATCCGCCTAAGCCGGAGGGATCTACCCAAGGACATCACCTATAGCTAGAACTAGAAGTCCTTAGGTATGATATGAAAAAAGGAGTAAAGAATGAAAGGAGCAAGAAGGGGTTGAAAAATTAAAAAGAATAGTAAAGAAAAGGGTGAAAAGAAATAGCCCTCCATATGTTCAACCTTAAGGCAGACACCAGGTTCAATTCGTATGCTACTGGTTGTTGCTTAGGCGACACCGGTATTGAAGATAAAGTCGTCATGGACCCAGTGACGCAATGCACTAAACCTTCTTAACCACTCAAGTTCTCTTAAAAGAGCTTGTTTCATTCTCACGGGGAACCGATGTAATCTATCAACTTATCTCTTAGAGATAGTTGATATTGAAGCAGGAGACCCCTCCCTAGTCTCCGCATAGGAAGCCTAAGTGTACACTTATTGAGTCTTGAGCCATGAGATACATCAAAGATCTCTTAGGAACACTTAGTACTTCTATAACTGGTGTTCTACATCAATGGACACCGGCTGTAAATTATCGAGTCCTTCGCAGATTTTAGCAATCTGCCGAGAACGTTTATGAGAGAAGTACTTATGTATTTCTCAATGATTGAACGGAAACTCCTGCCAGGGTCAACATCAAATAGCCCTGACAGTAGGTGTAAAACCTCGCAAAAATCCATATAATTAAATACGTTTAATTATATATTAATCTTCGTCATTATTGTAATCACCATTTTTACGGAGAAAATTAAATTTTTCTTTGTATATTAAAATGGTCACGATTACGATATTGCAAAATTCGTCAAACGACAAAACAAGTTCACGACACAATTAATAAAATAAATATTTCATCTAATCCTAACCTAATACTAATTACAAAACTAACTAAACTTAATTAAATTTCACTAAACCTATATATACATTAATAACACTAAATGGGCCAAAGATTTTTCCAGCCCATCTTCCACTTCTCGTTACTATTCACAGCAGCCCACGCAATACAAGTGCCAAATTCCTTTTAAAATTCCAGTGTTCAGTCGAACAGTCATCTCCAAAAAGCCTTTGTATTTTTCAATTCCTAAATACAACATGTCCATATTTTTGTACCTCCTAATTGTCTACCCGCCAAAGAATTAGGATGCCAAATATTAGCTTCTAAGACGAACGTTTGATACGTTTAATAGAGGCAAAGTGTTTGGCCAAAAACCAACCCACTCGACACATATTAAAACCAAAACTCAACCGTTTTAAACCCGGATTGTTTCTATTCGATCCTAATAATTATTCCATCATGTTTTCATATTAGTAAACATGTTTCATCAGCTTGTAACCAAGTTTTATGCCAAAAACCAAATTGTGTACCCAAATATAATACTAGTCGACATATACATTACCAACTCAATTCACACTTTGCTTCCCTCACTCTCACAATCCAATTAAATATTATATGTATGTCGATCAAGTCCATTTCACTGACATATAAATAGTAGATGCAAATTGAGATGGAAGAAAAGTTGATATAAACTTATATGTATGATTTTATATACGTATAACATATCTTTCCATTTCACATCTCATCTTCATCTCCTTTCTATATTCTCTCAATCCCTTTTCATCATTTAGAAACTCTAAGAAGACCAGAATTGAGTCGCATATTCATTTGGAAGCAAACAAGTAAAATCGAGTTATATAAATATATATATAAATCGTTACTTGGGTTTGTAAACGAACGTGTGAATTCTTGTGTTTTCTTCCCTTTCACTCGACTCTCTACCACCCTAGAGGTGTAGTAAGTCGTTTCCAACTCTTTCTCATCTCATACTACTCATTATTTTCATATCATGCATCATATATTATTTTTATCGAAATTATTTAGTTTCATATATATATATACATACGTACGTACAAATATATAGCATCACAAACGTGACTAGCCTCTATCTTGGAAGTCCTAGGAGTCACGTAGCACACTTGTTTCACGTTTATTTTTACGTTACATGCATCCTACAAACTTATTTTGACCATATATGAAATGTATAAAAATGTTGCAAAACCATAAAAATTAACCAAGTCTTTTAATAATAAAAATACGTCCCAAGTCTCTTATAAAACCGTCTTTTATCTCACAATTTAGCGTAACAAGCATGTCATATTTTTATACCACCTAATAGACACCATGGCTAGCTACAACTTTCGTATAAATAACATGTAAAAATAACCACGTTTTGACACTCTAAATCGACCAAAGTAAATTGCAAAACTCGTATATACCAAAAACACTTAGAAATTTTCTAAGTCTTTTTACCCAGAAAACTGGTTCAGATCGCTACTAAAATGACCCTTTAAAACTTAATCCGACTTAATAACCACCCAATATTTTTACACAACCTATTTCTCCTTGCTACAAGCTACAAGTTTCGTGTTTAAACTTTTTAATAATAAGCTCGTTTAGATCCTTTAAATTGGCCAAAGTAAACCACAAAAACTCATTTTTCAAAAACTATTTATAAAGCTTAATGGACTGAAAAGCCCAATAAGCTGAAAATAAGCTCTCCGTATAAGCTGGACCAAAAAGCTATTTTGATATGATTTTATAACATTAAAAATGAGTCTAGGGATAAGCCTAACTTGTCTCAACGCTCACGGATTTTAAAACGTTAACGGGCCTTTAATTTAGCTCGTTAAAGCCCATTTATTGAAAAATAAGCTATTTTTGTAAATAAGCAGTTGAAATAAGTTTTAATAAGCTTCAATAAGCTCCAGAAATTTTAAGATAATTTTTCCCATAATTTTTGAACGTTTGGACTAAAAATGTAACGCGACGACACCTAGAAGGACTAATATTGAAAACTGTGAAAACTAAGGACTAAAACTGTAAAAACAGAATTATTAAGGTAGAAAATGATTTATTATTAATTTCCAAGCTTAGATTGTAATATTGGACATGTAGTGGACTATAATTGTAAATTATATATAAAAAGGACTAACGGTGTAACGCTAACGCCGTTAGTATAAAAAGTGTAAAATTGGAAAAGGACAAGGACTACACATAATCTATTTGACATTCTTATTTTATTTTCTATTTTACGGCAACCCTCACGTCATATGCATTTTATTATGTTTTATATATATATTATTTATTTTTACGTTAATTATATATATAACGATATTTACAAAGTTAATATTATTACTTACAAATAAAAAGGTAAAACTACGATGGATATTTTAAATAAAGTATTTTAACATATCATGCATGACATAATAATCTCACTGCACATCATCTATTCGTCATAACGAATAATGTTTATTCGTTATTCGTTCGTATTTACCAAATAGTATTTGGTTATATTCTCTGATAAATTTATTTATCAGGTTCCGTATCAAAGACGTTTCCATAATCGTTTCTATAAATCTCGTTCTGTCTTACTTTTCATCATTTCCAAATCAATCCAGGTGAGTCATAGCCCCATTTCAAATAATTGTTTTTAACTCATTGGGGGAGATACATGCTTACATATACTTTGATAACTTGATAAGTATATGAAATAAAATAAAATACATGATTCAAATCAATTTCCTAATTGATATTAAAATAATATAATTTGTGATTTATAATATATTGATATTCCCAATGTGATTATTGTGGTATGTGAAAAATCTATATTGATGAATTATTTGACTGAAATATTGATATTCATGTGAAAATTGTTCCCAATTCGATTATTGTGATATGTGATATAAATGTGTTACTGGCGATATATTCAAATTGAATTTCTGATACTCAAGCGATACTATTTTCAAACTGAATTTCTGATACTCAAGCGATACTATTTTCAAATTGAATTTCTGATACTCAAATGATAATATTTTCAAACTGAATTTCTGATACTCAAGCGATACTATTTTCAAACTGAATTTCTGATATTCAAATGATACTGTTTTCAAATTGATCTCTGTGATACGATACTTGATTTCATGATGTTATGCTAAATGAGCCCATAAGTCCTTGATATTGCCTAAGTTAGCTTATCGCCATATAGTCCCTCAATCATGAGCCATTAATCACCGTAACGTGAGCGCGAATATAGTGAACAGATTCGAAACCTGTTTGGATTGACCTCCGATCCCACTAATACTTGACGGAATGCCATTATGCATGTGGTTAGTCGTATTAGTCGTGATACACTATATTTGAGATTCAGTAGAAATTGGCAAATCACCTACGAATCAAGGGCAAAATCTGTCATTGATTTGATAGAACACCCCTTCTGTTAACGTCTTGTGTGTCATGAGGCTTGGTGCAATATCTATAAAGGAATAGTATATATATGTATTCAACATATATATTTAGATACAGCTGTATAGGTTCGCCCATATGTGAATTATTTCTCTGATCGATTTAGTATTATGAGTTTCCAGCTCATGTTAAGATTATTGAATTCCTTATTGAATGTGATTGAATATTTATATGATTTATTTGTGAATATATTCGATACTTGTTTCATTACTGTTTGTATTTTATTAATACCAAATATTCCTGAAATCTAACAAAATAAAGGGTTTTTCCTAAAACTCTATGAACTCACCAACCTTTGTGTTGACACTTTTAAGCATGTGTATCTCAGGTAATTTAACGGAGCAGGACAAGACACGGAGTGGGCATTTATTACTCTGATAAATTAAAATGGTGTAAAAATCAAATTTGTCATTTTTACAAGTCTTTATATCTTTTCATAAGATTTTAAATCAAATGGTTCATCTTTTATCAAAATTATTAGCTAAATGACAAATAACTTTCAAAATGTTTCTTTTAAACCGTTTTATTGGTTAAAACTTCGATCCTCACCGTAACACCCAAATAAATTTTCCGCTGCGACAAACTTTAAAAATGGGGGTGTTACAGATTGGTATCAGAGATACAGTTATAGAGAATTAAATGTTTTCAAACACTATGCTGTTGACGATCCCTAATTCTTTATCTGTAAGTACCGGATGTTTTATTGCTAACTGTTTATCTGCAGGGACATATCATCTCCATGGAGACTGATTCCGCATGCTCATACATACATCTTGAAGTCAACAAAAGCTCCCTCAAAGATCTAAGCAACACAATGTTCAAAGTGAGATTTTATGCCAAAAAGAAGAATCTACAAAGATTAAAGACTAAAGATCTATGTGATAGAAAGGGAACTACGTGCATGTGAATGTCTAAGTTCAAAGATGTATGAGCATGTTGGAATGGCCGATGACCACCATAGACGCAGAAGTGACGTATGGCAGACAACTTCATAAGATGATCACAATCTCATCAACAAAGAACAAAGAACGATGAATGAATTCTGAAAGACGTCTAAAGCTATGAAAGTCAAAGATTAAGACGAAGACGTCAAGCAACCTTGATGACCGACCCTTAGGGGGAGATTGTTGGGATCAAAGTTTTACCATTTTATCAAGTCTCGGTCATTTGTAATAATATTAGGTTGCTTAGTTATTATTTACTTTCCTTTACTATTTGTATTAAGTTTACTAGGCTTAAGTAATGAATCCATGGGCCTCCAAAGCCCACGAAATGATGAGTGGAAGGAGAGGGTGTGTTGCCCTAGCTCCTTCCCTATAAATAGTATGCTTAGGCCTCCTTGTAAACTTGGTTGGTTATGTGAAATATTAAGGAAACTCTTGAAATTCTAATTCTCTCATTCTCATAATCATCCCATCCTTATATCTATCTCATTCTTATACTTGTGTTTACTAAATGGTGACCTAACAAGTGGGTTTGGAGGTGGTGGTGGTGGTGGTTCATGGTACGGTGGCGGTGGTGGTGCAGGGTGGTTGTGGAATGATGGTGTTGGGTTACGGGGGTGTGGTGGTGGGTTCTGGTTGATAAGTATAATATTTGATTGACGGAAAGTGTTGTTTTTGAGAAATCCTACAACTTTGCGCAAAATGAAAGTGACACATTTAATTTGAGAAGGATGACCAAGAGTAATACTCTGTAATAACTAAATAGGTACTACTATCTCTTATTGATTTATTTAAATTTATATTTATAAACGAACAAACAATTTTCAAAAGAGACAGCAAAGATACCAAACTTAATTTTTTTTACAACTCACATAAACAGACATACACAAACACATACACAAATATTATGCAAAACAATACAGCTCAAACAAAGATTATACAAAACAATACATACACAGACACAGATATAAATATGAAAGTTAAACAAAAGTAAGAAGAAGTTTTACCTTGGAGGAACCGGCAATCCTTCTTAGAGCTGAAGAACCCACCATAAAGATTAGTTGTGGCATTAGCCACATGAAAGAAATCAAAAGCCATTAGTGAGTAATGTCTAGTTGTTGTTTCGAAAGGTCGGTGTGAAAGAAAGGGTGACTAAGAATGAATAGTGAAGAGGATGAAGAGGGAGTGAGGGTGGTAGTTGGTTGTTGGGGAGTTTAAATGAGAGGGATTAAAGTGGGTGGGTAGTTGACAATATTAAAGTTGCTAGTTGATGATTCAAAATTATAACTTGGAGAAGCATATTCAATTTTTCATACTTGTCAATTTGAAAATTGTTACTAATTTTTTTTCATTTTTCTTTTATCATATAACCCCTGATCAAAATTATTGTCAAATGGGTAGGTGGTTGTTGGGGGGGTTTAAATATGGGTGTAAAAGAAAGAGTAACTGAGAAAGAATGGTGATGAGGCTCAAAAGGCAAGGTATTAAAATTGCGTAGGTGGTTGTTTGGGGGTTTAAATATGAGGTCAAAAGTGGATGGGTAGATGAAAGATATTAAAGTCGCTAGTTGGTGACACATTTACACAAGTTATATGATACATTTACACATACATCACATACATTAACAAATTTAAACTTAAGAGATACGGACTTGTGAAAGACTGAGTTGATATATGTAATGTAAAAGAATTAAACATGGGAACAAAATCACTTAAAATATAAAAAAAATCTATTTTATCACCAACGATACTACAAATAAGAGAAACTGTGATTTGTTTCGATATTAGAAAATGATTTAAAAGTAATCTTCCAAGCAAACTAAGATATTAAAGGTAAATGAGGAAGTATAAATGAGTAGGCTTATATGTTCCCGACATGGCGTGAGGATATTAGAGGGGTAGAAAATGGGATTTTAAAACTAGTTAGACGACTTAAGAAAATAAGATAGGTGGGATAGAGAGAGTTAAATTTGGACCTTAGGTGAGAGTCGTTACGTAAAGCCTTTGCATGTTGTTTTAAGTGTAAGTTGAGATAAATGTAAACGTGATACGAGGTTATAGTAAGCCTTTTGGCATGATGTGATATGTATAATGACCATGGAGGTCGTAAAATTGATGAAAGTTATGAGAAAGTAATAGGCTAAACAAAACGTTACATTAAGAATGATAATGAAATAATGGAATGGCTACGGTAAAATGTGAAAGTAATAGCAAGAATGGTGTGATTTCCTCAAGTGACATATAGTCCTTTGTGAAATTGTGTCTCGGGTTACATGATGACTATAGCAAGAAATTGAATAGATTAAGGGTTTAAAATGTGTCATAGTGTATCTTGAATTGCAAGATCAAGTAGATCGTTGCAACGCAATGAGTTAAAGTTTATAAATACTAGGTGCAGGTGAATGTTGTGACCAAGATTTTGTTAGTATTAGACGAGAGATTTCGGGGATGAAATTTAAATAAGAGGGATAGGATTGTAACACCCATTTCCCGGGTACATATAGGCCCCACCCTAGATCATTCATTGATTGTAACAATAAGGGGGTTTAGCTATTTCGAACCGAATAAGTGTGTTTTTAACCTGAACTAAATCGAAACCGAACCGAGTAAAACCAAAATAATTATACAAAACCGAAAACCACACCGAATAAGGTTGGTTTGTTGGTTTTTAGAGTAAAAAGATAGACGAAGACCTACTACATGATATGATACAAACACAATTGGACTATTATCTAAATACTTATTGGACCAAAACAAGAATCCAACCCAAAGCCCAATCCGGAGCCTGGTTAGGTTACTAGCAAGCACTATTTGGGAGTGTGTGACCTCGTAACCCTAATCTAATTTCATTTTCGCCTCCACACAAACAACAAAAACAAAAATGTCTTGGAGAGGAGCCTTGCGTTGCATCAAACATGGTAATTTTTCTTTACAACTCACAAACACAAATATTAAACAAAACAATACAGCTCAAACAAAGATTACGCAAAACAATACATACACAGACTCAAATACAAAGATGAAAGTTAAACAAAAGTAAGAAGATGTTTTACCTTGGAGAAACCCGCAATCCTTCTTAAAGCTGAAGAACCCACCATAAAGATTAGTTGTGGCATTAGCCACATGAAAGAAATCAAAATCCATTAGAGAGTAATGTCTAGTTGTTGTTTCGAAAGGTCGGTGTGAAAGAAAGAGTGATTGAGAATGAATGGTGAAGAGGATGAAGAGGGAGTGAGGGTGGTAGTTGGTTGTTGGGGGGGTTTAAATGAGAGAGATTAAAGTGGGTGGGTAGTTGACGATATTAAAGTTGCTAGTTGATGATTCAAAATTATAACTTGGAGAAGCATATTCAAGTTGATGATATTCAAGTTGCGTTGCATCAAACGGAAGAATGGTTAAACTTATCAAGTTGACGAATTTGATAAGAGATCGACCCTTTGTACGAGAACTTATCGACTCTTAAGGTCATATCACTTGACCTTAGGTTAGACATGAGACTAAACTAGGGTGTTGTCTCATGCATTTACTTGCTACTTGACTTGGACGTATGTTAATATAATTGATATGTTAACCTGGCGTGAGTTCACTTGAGTCGAGACTATGTCTCCAACACACACCCGACGATACCAAACGAGAACTAACAATTTTCAAATGGATATTTTGGAAAGTAAAACAGAGAACATTCGAGGAATTACTGGGATACGTTAAACTTTTGAAAACTATATTGAGGAAAGTTTTACATGAATAGGTTGTGTCGAGTCAGTAGTTGTTGAGACTTTCATCTATTACCTTACTTCTGTCATTTATTAGGTTTCAAAGGTAAACCCTTATTTTTCTTATCGTAATTGTTGGTTTTGATATATGGAGAAGAAGAATCGTACTTAAAGAATACAAAAGTGTTATGACACCAATTGTGTCTATAAGGGGGTGTTACAGGTGGTATCAGAGCCACTCCAAGCCGTTCGGGATATGGGGCAAACCTCATCGTCATTCGAGGACGATGAGTACCTTACACAGGGTTGTTACCGAACTTGAATCCCGAGACGGGATTCCCCTAAGGGAGGGGGTGAATGTAACACCCTAGGCAAATCTCGCATCGGCCGTGACTTGGAGTGATGCAGGGAAATAAGTTAATATTCGCCTTATACGACAACAACGCGTTTTGTTGTCTAACGGTTAATCGCCATACAGTTAAAGTGCTCGTGTGTGAGTAGTACTGGCTTGGGTGACCTGCCGGAAAGTCTTCACATGAGGGCTACAAAAGCATAGCCGTGAGCCTACGGGCAAAGCGAACAATATTGGTCTATAAGGTGGTATGTTACACTACTTTTCAAACAAACTTTATATTTCTAACACTAGTTGCTAGTTATTACAAACTGTCAAAAATGCTTTATAATACGTTTTTGTCTTTTATTTTTGAATGTTTTCATGAAATAATTTAACAAAATACTCTATAACAAAAGCCTTGATCACTTATCTTGTCTTGTAATGGCGTGTAGTACTATCTCTGTTCAGATGGTGTAAATGTTTACAAAACTTTTATGTTTTGGTTGGTGAGGGAAGTAGGTTATGTAGTTAGTGTCGTCTTCTTCTCATATTTTGCTTATAAAATACTACACTCCATCATCAAATCCCAATAACAATTTACTTACTACAAAAACCATTCACCTTTTACTAGACAATTCTACAGATTTGTTTCTCTTTTTAGCTACTTCTATAAACGTTTGTATCTTTTCAACTTTACTTTAATTCTCATTTTTTAGGCAATTGCAAACCTGCAAATGTCCATGTTTTTCTGTCACATTAAGAAGGGTTATCATATTTTGTTTTTGTTCATTTCAATGTTTGTGTCTTTTTTGTTAGATCTAGAGCTTTCCGGCAAGGTCTTTTTTTTGACAGGTTATCTTTTAAGGGATTTGTTGTTTTTGGTTTAAGTTATCTCTTCCAATGCTTTTTAGGTAGATCATTGTATGGTATGTGTTTTCTTTATTTGTTTTTCTACATAGATCGGTCATTTTAGGTGATACGTTGATGTTTGTGATGTTGTTTGAGACATGTACTTTAAATGTAGTTTTGGGCTATTAGTTGATGTTGTTTTGAAAATGAAAGTATGAGATGTTAATTTCCTTCTTATAAATGTTGGGACATCATCTGTGAGTACGACGTTTTTGATCAAGTGTTTTTTGAGGTGAATAAGTTTATTTTCATGATTCATATTGAATTTTGATATTCCTTCCAGTTAAACCTCATATAGTTAGGTTTATTAGATTTCAAATGTAAACCCTTATTTTTCTTATCGTAATTGTTGGTTTTGATATATACAGAAGAAGAATCGTGCTTAAAGAATACAAAAGTGTTATGCTACCAATTGTGGTCTATAAGGGGCGAACATCTTATTGAGCATGCTGGCCATCTTATTGAGCATGCTGGCCATATAGTCCTTTGTGGAAAATATATAATAAAAGTGAGTAGCTTGCTGTGTAATAGTAATAGTATTGGTTATTTGATATATTGGTTATAGAAATTGTGTCTCGGATTACATGATGACTATAGCAAGAAATTGAATAGATTAATGGTTTAAAATGTGTTATAGTGTGTCTTGAATTGCAAGATCAAGTAGATCGTTGCAACGTAATGAGTTAAAGTTTGTAAATACTAGGTGCTGGTGAATGTTGTGACCAAGATTTTGTTGGTATTAGACGAGAGATTTCGGGGACGAAATTTAAATAAGGGGGATAGGATTGTAACACCCATTTCCCGGGTACAAATAGGCCCCACCCTAGATCATTCATTGATTGTAACAATAAGGGGGTTTAGCTATTTCGAACCGAATAAGTGTGTTTTTAACCTGAACTAAATCGAAACTGAACCGAGTAAAACCAAAATAATTATACAAAACCGAAAACCAGACATAATAAGGTTGGTTTGTCGGTTTTTAAAGTAAAAAGATAGATGAAGACCTACTAAATGATATGATACAAACACAATGGGACTATTATCTAAATACTTATTGGACCAAAACAAGAATCCAACCCAAAGCCTAATCCAGAGCCTGGTTGGTTACTAGCAAGCACTATTTGGGAGTGTGTGACCTCGTAACCCTAATCTCATTTCATTTTCGCCTCCATGCAAACAACAAACAAAAATGACTTGGACAGGAGCCTTGCGTTGCATCAAACATGTCACTCGTAAGACTTGCGGCTGGATTCGCGGCAGACGCACTCCGGAACGCTCAGAAATTCAGGTTCGTTGACTGAAAAACACACTTGTTGCATTGACACAAACGGTCGAAATATAATTTAGAAAACTATATATGTAGTATAAGAATCAAATCATATATGAAAAAGTTACATTAAGGGAGTGACTTTTGACCCATTTCCTTTAAAAGCTATCCGTGTTTAATTTACCAAATATGATTTAGAAAGTTATATATGTCCTATAAGAATCAAAACAACGATAACAATGTTGGTAAATAAACTACAATTCAAAGAGTAAAAATAACAAAATTAAACTGCAACTCCAACTTAAACGTACTTTGTCATATTCCACAATGATAAATAAATTAAAACTCCATAAGTCATCAAAATAACTAAGCTTGCACTAGATTAAATTACAAATTAGATAGATCAGCTTTCAGGTCCATGGAGAAATGGGCACGCTGCTCCTTGGCAGCATCTACGACCAGCAACCCACCTAGCGCAGAACCTGGTGGTGCGGAACTGAAAAAAGAAGAAGATAAACCCAACCTTAGAGTTAAAAATGAATAAATGATTATTTTTGAACTCATCAACAGTGAATAATAAAAATATGGATAAAAAAATGAATAAATAACCAAACAAACAAACATTAAATAAATAAGTAAATAAAAAGACATTGAAAGAAGAAAAGTACTGGTTGTTGTTGCATATGACAAGGTGGCACGACCGGTGGGTCAAGTGTGTTGGATTTCAAAACTAGTTCAGGTTGCATGGGTCATGGGTCAAAACAGACTGGGTTGGGCTGACACAATTATAACCGAACTACCTTCTAGTGAGAACAAAGATATCAAAACTGACTGTTATCAATTCTGAAGCACCTATCAATCCTTCCATATCTGAAAAGAACCTCTGCAAACTTATCGGCAGAGGTATTGCCTCGTGTGGCCTCGTCTGTCAATTTCAAATACTAAGGCAATATTGTATCTAATACCGGTAACAACAGACAAACATGGTAATTTTTCTTTACAACTCACAGACAGACAAACACAGACACAAATATTACACAAAACAATACAGCTCAAACAAAGATTACGCAAAACAATACATACACAGACTCAAATATAAAGAGTTAAACAAAAGTAAGAAGATGTTTTACCTTGGAGAAACCCGCAATCCTTCTTAAAGCTGAAGAACCCACCATAAAGATTAGTTGTGGCATTAGCCACATGAAAGAAATCAAAATCCATTAGAGAGTAATGTCTAGTTGTTGTTTCGAAAGGTCAGTGTGAAAGAAAGAGTGATTGAGAATGAATGGTGAAGAGGATGAAGAGGGAGTGAGGGTGGTAGTTGGTTGTTGGGGGGGTTTAAATGAGAGAGATTAAAGTGGGTGGGTAGTTGACGATATTAAAGTTGCTAGTTGATGAGTCAAAATTATAACTTGGAGAAGCATATTCAAGTTGACGATATTCAAGTTGCGTTGCATCAAACGGAAGAATGGTTAAACTTATCAAGTTGACGAATTTGATAAGAGAACGACCCTTTGTACGAGAACTTATCGACTCTTAAGGTCATATCACTTGACCTTAGGTTAGACATGAGACTAAACTAGGATGTTGTCTCATGCATTTACTTGCTACTTGACTTGGACGTATGTTAATATAATTGATATGTTAACCTGGCGTGAGTTCACTTGAGTCGAGACTATGTCTCCAACACACACCCGACGATACCAAACGAGAACTAACAATTTTCAAATGGATATTTTGGAAAGTAAAACAGAGAACATTCGAGGAATTACTGGGATACGTTAAACTTTTGAAAACTATATTGAGGAAAGTTTTACATGAATAGGTTGTGTCGAGTCAGTAGTTGTTGAGACTTTCATCTATTACCTTACTTCTGTCATTTATTAGGTTTCAAAGGTAAACCCTTATTTTTCTTATCGTAATTGTTGGTTTTGATATATGGAGAAGAAGAATCATACTTAAAGAATACAAAAGTGTTATGACACCAATTGTGTCTATAAGGGGGTGTTACAGGTGGTATCAGAGCCACTCCAAGCCGTTCGGGATATGGGGCAAACCTCATCGTCATTCGAGGACGATGAGTACCTTACACAGGGTTGTTACCGAACTTGAATCCCGAGACGGGATTCCCCTAAGGGAGGGGGTGAATGTAACACCCTAGGCAAATCTCGCATCGGCCGTGACTTGGAGTGATGCAGGGAAATAAGTTAATATTCGCCTTATACGACAACAACGCGTTTTGTTGTCTAACGGTTAATCGCCATACAGTTAAGGTGCTCGTGTGTGAGTAGTACTGGCTTGGGTGACCTGCCGAAAAGTCTTCACACGAGGGCTACAAAAGCATAGCCGTGAGCCTACGGGCAAAGCGAACAATATTGGTCTATAAGGTGGTATGTTACACTACTTTTCAAACAAACTTTATATTTCTAACACTAGTTGCTAGTTATTACAAACTGTCAAAAATGCTTTATAATACGTTTTTGTCTTTTATTTTTGAATGTTTTCATGAAATAATTTAACAAAATACTCTATAACAAAAGCCTTGATCACTTATCTTGTCTTGTAATGGCGTGTAGTACTATCTCTGTTCAGATGGTGTAAATGTTTACAAAACTTTTATGTTTTGGTTGGTGAGGGAAGTAGGTTATGTAGTTAGTGTCGTCTTCTTCTCATATTTTGCTTATAAAATCCTACACTCCATCATCAAATCCCAATAACAATTTACTTACTACAAAAACCATTCACCTTTTACTAGACAATTCTACAGATTTGTTTCTCTTTTTAGCTACTTCTATAAACGTTTGTATCTTTTCAACTTTACTTTAATTCTCATTTTTTAGGCAATCGCAAACCTGCAAATGTCCATGTTTTTCTGTCACATTAAGAAGGGTTATCATATTTTGTTTTTGTTCATTTCAATGTTTGTGTCTTTTTTGTTAGATCTAGAGCTTTCCGGCAAGGTCTTTTTTTTGACAGGTTATCTTTTAAGGGATTTGTTGTTTTTGGTTTAAGTTATCTCTTCCAATGTTTTTTAGGTAGATCATTGTATGGTATGTGTTTTCTTTATTTGTTTTTCTACATAGATCGGTCATTTTAGGTGATACGTTGATGTTGTTTGAGACGTGTACTTTAAATGTAGTTTTGGGCTATTAGTTGATGTTGTTTTGAAAATGAAAGTATGAGATGTTAATTTTCTTCTTATAAATGTTGGGACATCATCTGTGAGTACGGTGTTTTTGATCAAGTGTTTTTTTGAGGTGAATAAGTTTATTTTCATGATTCATATTGAATTTTGATATTCCTTCCAGTTAAACCTCATATAGTTAGGTTTATTAGATTTCAAATGTAAACCCTTATTTTTCTTATCGTAATTGTTGGTTTTCATATATACAGAAGAAGAATCGTGCTTAAAGAATACAAAAGTGTTATGCTACCAATTGTGGTCTATAAGGGGCGAACATCTTATTGAGCATGCTGGCCATATAGTCCTTTGTGGAAAATATATAATAAAAGTGAGTAGCTTGCTGTGTAATAGTAATAGTGTTGGTTATTTGATATATTGGTTATAGAAATTGTGTCTCGGATTCCATGATGACTATAGCAAGAAATTGAATAGATTAATGGTTTAAAATGTGTTATAGTGTGTCTTGAATTGCAAGATCAAGTAGATCGTTGCAACGTAATGAGTTAAAGTTTGTAAATACTAGGTGCTGGTGAATGTTGTGACCAAGATTTTGTTGGTATTAGACGAGAGATTTCGGGGACGAAATTTAAATAAGGGGGATAGGATTGTAACACCCATTTCTCGGGTACGAATAGGCCCCACCCTAGATCGTTCATTGATTGTAACAATAAGGGGGTTTAGCTATTTCGAACCGAATAAGTGTGTTTTTAACCTGAACTAAATTGAAACTGAACCGAGTAAAACCAAAATAATTATACAAAACCGAAAACCAGACATAATAAGGTTGGTTTGTCGGTTTTTAGAGTAAAAAGATAAATGAAGACCTACTACATGATATGATACAAACACAATGGGACTATTATCTAAATACTTATTGGACCAAAACAAGAATCCAACCCAAAGCCTAATCCGGAGCCCGGTTGGTTACTAGCAAGCACTATTTGGGAGTGTGTGACCTCGTAACCCTAATCTCATTTCATTTTCGCCTCCATACAAACAACAAACAAAAATGTCTTGGAGAGGATCCTTGCGTTGCATCAAACATGTCACTCGTAAGACTTGCGGCTGGATTCGCGGCAGACGCACTCCGGAACACTCTACTGATGGCGGCAGCGACGGCGAACATCTTATTGAGCATGCTGGCCATGATATTCTCCATCGAATAAAGTAAGTAGGGTTTATTTATGTTTTTACTTACCTTAATTGAAAAATCAATTAATGAACATAAAACATTCTATAATTAATAACACTTTCAATAGTTATTAATTGATAGTTTTTTTTTTTTTTTTTTTTTTTTTTTTTTTTTTTTTTTTTTTTTTTTTGTTAGGAAATACTTTGAGCTTGGTAGAAAACGAGGAGGTGAAAGTGGAAAATCCGTTCCTCGATTGGGCATTCTTACTTAGGAGCGGCTATCGATAGTTTAGATCATCCACTGAGAAGGTTGTTACTTTATTTCATTTGATTATGTTTTGTTCATGCATATCTCAGGTTCTTTATTTGATTGAAAATTGTTGAGATACTCTTAAAATATTCATTTAAACTTTTTATTTTTTAACAGAAAGTGAATAAATAAAAAATTTAAAGTTTTTATTTGCTTATCTAAGTGGTAACCTGATAAGTAAGAGAGGTGAGAATTACATTTTAAAAAAAAGAAAGAAAAAAAAAAAAAAAGCAGTGTGAATTGTGAGGGTCATAAATGTCTTTCTACATTAATTTGTTATGTGCCTAGTGAAAAACGCAGGGTGATTCGTTGGTTAACCTTTTTTTGTTGTAGGAACTCTTGGGTTGACAGCGGTCTTGCTGGTGATGCTGCTGCTCTTGATGGAGCTGTATTATATGGTCATCTCGGTGTGAGAAGACCTAATGCTGCAGCAAAGATCCGTTTCAGTCCATCGAAGAATACATTTGAGTTTGTTTTCTTTATCCATGACTTATTTCTTTGATATTAAATTAAAACTCTTAGTTAAGGAAATTTAGAACTTTAATAAATATGATTAAATGTAGAAAAACAAACCTATCAATTTCTAAAATAACAAAATCTACTGACTGAAAAAAAAAATTAAAAAAAAAACTTACCAATTTTTACTAAGACATTTTCCATTTTTCCCTTAGGGGATTGAATGGATTTGTCTGCCATTTCAATTTCTATTTTGATAGGTTTCAAACTCCCAACTCCCAAACGCGTAAACATGAATAAGGCATTATGCTAATACTGGCTCCTAACTATATAACATATTCTTTGAGTACCACTTGACTATCGGGTTTGACTATATAACACATTCTCTTCCTATTTGTGCCACATAAACTTTAGTCAATTTCATCTAGTGTGGCCTATTTGTACCCGAGAAACGGGTGTTACAATCCTACCCCCTTTATTTAAATTTCGTCCCCGAAATCTCTCGTCTATTACTAACCAAATCTTGGTCACAACATGCACTCGCACCTAGGATTTACAAAGTTTAACTCATTACGTTGCAACGATCTACTTGATCTTGCAATTCAAGACACACTATAAAACATTTTAAACCCTTAATTTATTCAATTTCTTGTTAGACTTCTATAATATATGGCTTTATCTATAGTCATCATGTCACCCGAGACACAATTTCTATAGTCAATATATCAAATAACCAACACTATAATATATCCTTTATTTATTATCGTGAAATAAAAAAATCTACTCGAAAAACAAACCTATCAATTTCTAAAATAACAAAATCTACTGGAAAAACAAACCTATCAATTTTTACTAAGACATTCTCCATTATTCCCTTAGGGGATTGCATGGATTTGTCAGCCATTTCAATTTCCATTTTGATAGGTTTCCAAGTCCCAACTCCTAAACGCGTAAACATAGAATAAGGCATTATGTTAGTGCTGACTCCTAAATCTGCTAATGAATTGCTAATTTTGAGATTACCAATTAAACACGGGAGAGTAAAACTTCTAGGGTCTTTCTTTTTTGGAGGTAATTCATTTTGCAATATGGCCGAGTACCTAGCATTGAGCCTTACTGAAGCGACTTCTTCCAAGCTACCCTTCATGTCAATTAATTCCCACTTATAAGTTACGTGTCAAAATATAATATGGAGAACTTAATTCCTAGCATTGAGCTAATTTTGACAAGTATATAGCACTCAAGTTCTTTTTACATGCAAGTTCATTGTGGTGCTTTAATTATCTAGCTTCTTTTTCTTTTTTTTTTTTTTTCTTTTTTTTTTTCAACTTTTGTATGCATGTCTTTCTGTTTATGATAGATTGAGGAAGAAAAAAAATTGGTAATAGTTAGAGTGACTTTTTTACTTAAAAAAATAGTAATAAAATGGGATTGTTTTTTTATATTATTGATTAAGGGTGTGTTTGTTATGAGGGTTTTGGACCCAAGGAATCATATAATTACTTAAAACAATTGTTTGGTTCGTACTTTTCAAAAAAAGTAATGAAACTATTTTTAAAAACTCATTCCATAAGATGTAAGTGGTTTTTAAAGAATTAGGCTGTGTTTGTTTTTTTTGAAAAACATCTTAACAGCCTCTTAATAGGCTAAATGTCTGAATCGGTCAGACATTTGGTCGTTCAGACCGTTTTTTTTTTTTTTTTTTTTTTTTTTTTTTTTTTTTTTTTTTTTTTTCGTTCAGACGCGTTCAGATGCAGTAAGATCTTAATGGTTTAGACTTGAGAGGGGTGTCTGCATGCGTCTTCTTGCCTCTTGCTGACACAAATAAAAACCAAAAAAAAAAAAAAAATAGTACGAGCAAGCAAATGTGCGGTTCAAACATGAGTTTTTTTTTCCGTTCAGATGCGGTCAGATTCAAACATTTACGCATCAGATTCAGATTCAGATGTGCGGTTCAGATTCAAATTCAGACCCTCTTAACAAACAAACACCAACTTACACATTTATCCACCATACAAATTCATTTTCTATTTTAATATTCTTTGTATTTTTGTTATAGCTTTTAATAAGTCAAATAATTAATATCATTAAACAAATATATAAAATAAATAATTATTAATTTTATCGCTCCTATTTTTCTTTTTAAACCATTCCCAAATCTAAAACCCACTCACAGACCAAACTGGCCTTAAGAGTGTACTCCTAATTTGGTAGATACGAAATGGAACACAAATTAATGCTGCTGCTGCAATCCAAATGTGAAAGGTTCTTTGTTCGTTTACTAATAACCGATTTTTACTTTATGTGTTAAATAAATAAATCGATTAGTACGTATTATTATTACACTAGGAATGAGTTGGTTTCCACATATATAATATAACTTGCAGGGTAACAAGGAGGAGGAGGAGGAGGAGGAGCAAGACACCATATATATGATTTGACTGTCTGGTGAAGCAAGTCATTGTTAATTAGTGGTAATTTCTGTGACCTATCATTTATTTTATTTGATTATTACTGTTGCGTATACCGCTAAATTTATTGGGAGGTCTCAGTTAAATTGAGGCGTATCACTTTAGTTTTAGATAGTCAGAAAACATGTCATGTAAAACCAGGAATATAATTATTATTGGTCGTGCTTTAGAGAACTTTGCAAAGAAATAATCACGAACCAATATGGTATCTACCGGTTACCCCCATGGTATAGAACACTACTCTTGGTTTTACTACAGAACCTTAAAAACTTAAATACAAACATACAAGTTCATAGGAAAGAGTGAAAATTAGCTTAGACTCCGATCCTCTTTTATGGACTATATATGCAAAGGAACTGCATTAAATGATTTAAGTAGGATCACTACCCTCAAAATCTGAGAAAATGACCAGTAAAGATGTGAACTTGTAACCTTAGTCTCAAGAATCATGTAGGATAAACTTTTTAGGATCAAAGAACCAAGCTCGACGCAATAGTAAGATCCACAAGCCTTCCAATTAGGTAAATTAAAGAGGCCTGTGTCAAAAGTGTAGTAAGACTGCCGTTTGAATGTGTGTGGGCACCAATTACTTGGTGTAAAATATCAAGATGCTAAGTTAGTCTAGCAGCAATAGAGGGATATCCAATTGGAATATCCAAATGTGAAAAGTTTGTTCATGCTAGAATGTACCTATCAAGTGGTTCATTTAGGGTCCGAAACTGATATTCATGTGCTGTCCCCAATATGTTATTTTTGCGTTAAACCTTTACATTACTCTCGTGTGTGGACTGTGGAATGTTAAAGAATCAACATGTAAGTGAAGGCTTGTACAAGCTCAGATATCTAGGGATTGGAAAACTATCGACTTTGCCAACCTGTAATGTGCATCTTTTAGAAGCATACTTCTCCAAAAGATGTAACACTTATGATTTTATGGAAAACATGATATGTAAAACCAAGTATTTAAACATTATCAGTAGGTCGTACTTTAGAGAACTTTGCAAAGAGATAATCAGGAACCAATATGATATATACCAGTTAACCACATGGTATAGAACATGAATTATCCTTTGGTTTACATAGAACAACTGCTCCTGGTTTTGCTTCTGGAAAACTCAAAACATGGTATTCGAAGGTGCATAAAGGTTTCGGAAAGCCATAGGAAATAGTGAAAATTAGCTTAGACTCATTTTTTATGTACTATGCAAAGGAACTGCATAAAATGAATCAAGTAGGATCACTGTTCCAACCCTCAAATTCTAAGAAAATACGCAAAGAAGATGTGTTTCATGTGAAGTAATGTTGTTTGTCATGTGAAGTAATGGTGAACTTAAAATCGCAGTCTCAAGATTCATATGTGATAAAAAAATTTAGCATCAAAGAACAGAGCTGGACGCGATAGCAAGATCCACAAGCCTTAAAATTAGGTAAGGTATTTTAAAGAGGCTTACGTCAAAAGTGTTTTGCTATACTAAGTCCTGCCGTTTGAATGTGTGCTGCACCAACAGCTTGGTGTAAAGTATGAAGATGCTAAGTTAGTCTAGTAGCAATTGAGGAATATTGAATAGGCATCATAAGATCAGATGCTACATACAGAAGTATGACAAACTCTAAGAAAAGATTCTTGATGGTATATATACCCATGAATCTGCAGAATACCAACATGAAACACCATCAACTATGATAGTATTATCAAGAACCAGTTTAATAATGTGATGATTACTTTATGTGTTAAATCTGAAGTATCTACTAGTGTTCGGGATTAGCTTATTTTTATTCAGAAAAACAGTTGAGGGTTTTTTCTATCCAAAAGGCTCCGGCTTATTTACTTCTTTACTGTAGGAATGAATTGGTTTTCTCCAATAAACAACCACCTAAGGATCTCCTATTTCATAACATTAAGCATTCTCTATACTCGACTCACACTATTTAACATTTTTCACATAATATAAAAGAAATCAAATGACAACATATAACTAGTAGTCCAATACCATTTTGATGTAGACATGCACATAATAACCGAGTTTCTTAATTGCAGGGTAGCGAGGAGGAGCTGTCCGTGTCGCAAAGCTTTAATATCAAACTGCTAGCACCTCTTGAAAGGCATATCCTACACCGTTGGTTTGACTGACTAAGAGTGGTGAAACAAGTCATTAGAGGTAATTTCTAGAACCTGGGTGTTGAGCCGAACTATGATGGTTTTTAATATCTTAATACTCTATAGTCTATCCATGCATTCCTAGGATGGACTAGCTATATATGGTTGTAGCTAAATAACAAATGCACACACGCAGAGTTGAAGTTGAATATGTGCATATACGCGTATTGAATCTCATAAAAACTATTACGGGTGGGAACACTAGAACCTTCGCTTACTGCTATCAACTACATACATAAATATTATTCAATTTATTGACCCGCCATACATACCAATCAAATTGCTCTAAACAGCACTTAGCTTGCAAAATGAAAGTAAGTAAAAGCTAGCTTGTATAAGTTCAGAAATCTGTATATGAACTATGCAAAATGTATGTCAAATATGACACTCGGAATACTAGAGGTTGAAATTTATACACGCCAACTTGTGAATAGGTTGAAACATATACACCAACTTGTAATGACCATCTCTTAGAAGCACACTTCTCCAAAACCAAGGCATATGAGTTTCATCAGTCCTACTTTAGTGAACTTTCAAAGATATAGTCAGGAATTAGTATCATATTTTCCAATTGATTAACCTCCATGTTGTAGAACATAAAACCTGAATTATGAATTCACAACTGAAACACATACATATCATTCAAACAAGATATATGGTTTTAGAACATGAAACATGCATAGTCCGTTGACTGAGAGATGGAAGTATTCCTGGTTTTGCTGTAAAACATGAAACACTAACTAACCACTGAAATACTTAAACACGGAAGTCCGTCAATACAATTAGTGTGAATTTTGTCGCTGATCCGTGGGAAATTTGCAATCGATTTCCCACTAAAATTTGGTCAACAAATTGATGTGTAAATTGTGGGAAATCCGTGGGAAATCATTGACTGATTTCCCACAGAAATTTTGTTTTACAATTTGATGTGTAAATTGTAGGTAATGTGTGGGAATTTTCCCACAGATTATTTTCTGTGGGTAAAAGTTTGTGGGAAAAACCTGTTTTTGTAGTAGTGAAACTCACCAATGCTGCTGCAATCCAAATGTGAAAGGTTTGTTCATTTAGGATATCTGAAGTTCTTTAATTTTTAATTATGTACTGTCATGATTACTTTATGTGTTAAATCTACCAGTGTTCGGGATTAGCTTATTATTTTTAGATAGAAAAACAGTATCCAATAGGCTTCGATCAGCTTATTTACTTCTGTACAGTAGGAATGAGTTGGTTTTCTCCAATAAACAACCACCTAAGGATGTCCTGTTTCATAACATTAAGCATTACATATAACTAGTAGTCCAATACCATTTTGATGTAGACATGCACAGAATAACCGAGTTTCTTAATTGCAGGGTAACGAAGAGGAGGAGCAAGACACATCCCGGTCACAAAGGCATATCCTACACCATATGATTTGACTGTCTAAGGAGTGGTGAAGCAAGTCATTAATTAGTGGTAATTTCTATGACCTGGGTGTTGAGCTGACTATCATCATTTTTAATATCTTAGGATGACTAGCTATATATGGTTCTAGTCACTAGATAACATATGCACACACTCAGAGTTGAAGTATGCGTATTCAGTCTCATGATATCACACGTATTCTATCTACTACATTATTCAATATATTGACCTGCCACACATATCAATCAATTGCTCACTTAGCTTGCAAAATCAAAGTAAGTAATTAATGGCTAGCTTCTATAAGTTCATAAATCTATATATGAACTATGCAAGATGTGTGTCAAATACGACACTCGGACTATTTTTGTAGGTTGAAATGTATACACGCCAACTTGTAATGACCATCTCTTATAGGCACACTTCTCCGAAATATGTAACACGCGGCAAAATCAAGGCATATGAGTTTGATAATGCTTCATCAGTCCTACTTTAGTGAAGTTTGCAAAGATATAGTCAGGAACCAGTATCATATTTTCCAATTAATTAACCCCCATGTTGTTGAACATAAAATCTGAATTATTAACTCACAACTGAAACACATACATAGCATTCAAAGGTGCATAAGGTTTCTGGAAGTCAACTAGCGGTCTAGGAAGGCTAAGTAGGCAACTAGCTGCTTAGGGTCACAGTTTACTAGGATGATTTTAAATCAGAAGTGTCTTATGTTGGGTGTTGCTATTGGAGCTTTTCCTGTTCAGAGTTGTGGAAGCCTAGCTTAGATGACTTTTGGACTTGTGTTATATGCAAATTCTTCGTTTGGCAGCCTTTAATGGATCGTTCTATGCTTTATATGGTTCAATTTTGGTGTGTATATAAAGACGTTGATCAATTTTGGCTAAAAACACTACTGTTTTGATTTAGTCTACTTGAAGTTAAAGTGAGAGTTTGAACTTGGTGATGCTAAGATGTAGTTGCTCCTGGTATTCTTCAACTCTCCAGTTTAGCATCAATCTTCAAACGCTTCAAAGTTGGTTTGCAAATGCTTTAAGGGACTGGTTATATGTAGTATTGTTTCTTTCCAAAAGGCTCCGGCTTATTTACTTCTTTACTGTAGGAATGAATTGGTTTTCTCCAATAAACAACCACATAAGGATCTCCTATTTCATAACATTAAGCATTCTCTATACTCGACTCACACTATTTAACATTTTTCACATAATATAAAAGAAATCAAATGACAACATATAACTAGTAGTCCAATACCATTTTGATGTAGACATGCACATAATAACCGAGTTTCTTAATTGCAGGGTAGCGAGGAGGAGCTGTCCGTGTCGCAAAGCTTTAATATCAAACTGCTAGCACCTCTTGAAAGGCATATCCTACACCGTTGGTTTGACTAAGAGTGGTGAAACAAGTCATTAGAGGTAATTTCTAGAACCTGGGTGTTGAGCCGAACTATGATGGTTTTTAATATCTTAATACTCTATAGTCTATCCATGCATTCCTAGGATGGACTAGCTATATATGGTTGTAGCTAAATAACAAATGCACACACGCAGAGTTGAAGTTAAATATGTGCATATACGCGTATTGAATCTCATGAAAACTATTACGGGTGGGAACACTAGAACCTTCACTTACTGCTATCAACTACAATACTACATACATAAATATTATTCAATTTATTGACCCGCCATACATACCAATCAAATTGCTCTAAACAGCACTTAGCTTGCAAAATGAAAGTAAGTAAAAGCTAGCTTGTATAAGCTCAGAAATCTATATATGAACTATGCAAAATGTATGTCAAATGTGACACTTGGAATACTAGAGGTTGAAATGTATACACGCCAACTTGTGAATAGGTTGAAATATATACACACCAACTTGTAATGACCATCTCTTAGAAACACACTTCTCCAAAACCAAGGCATATGAGTTTCATCAGTCCTCCTTTAGTGAACTTTCAGAGATACAGTCAGGAATTAGTATCATATTTTCCAATTGATTAACCCCCATGTTGTACAACATAAAACCTGAATTATGAATTCACAACTGAAACACATACCTATCATTCAAAAAAGATATATGGTTGTAGAACATGAACCATGCATAGTCCTTTGACTGAGATGGAAGTATTCCTGGTTTTGCTGTAAAACATGAAAGACTAACTAACCACTGAAATAGCTAAAAACGGGCATAGTTGTCACAGGTGCATAAAGGTAGTGAATATCAGCTTAGACTCCTTTAATTTTCGATGGAATATGCATGGAAATTCCATAAAATGATACAAGTAGGATCACTATAGTCTATACGACCCTCGAAAAACTCAAAACATAGTATTTGAAGGTGCATAAAGGTTGCGGAAAGCTATAAGAAAGATTGAAATTAGCTTAGACTCCTTTTTTATTGACTATGCAAGGGAACTGCATAAAGTGATTCAAGTAAATGAGCTGTAAAGATGTTTTTCATGGACTATGCATGGGAACTTCAAAATTAATCCACGTAGGATCTCACTATGCGGCCCTCAAAATCTAAGAAAAATGCACAATAAAGATGTTTTTGCATGTGAATGGTAATGGTGAACTCGAAACCTTATTCTCAGGAATCAATATACAAGAAACTTCAAATAAGGTATCAATAAGAATCATAAGATACTATAAAATGGCTTACATCAAAAGTTTCTTGTTATACTAAGCCCTGCCGTTTGCAAGTGTGTATGTATTTAAGTAAGGACAATCTCTAAGAAAATATTATTGATGCAATGATGCCATACCCATGAATCTGCAGAATATGAATAGCAATGCTGAATAAAAATGGAACAACATGATAATATGCAACAGAAAGAATGATGCATCCCGGTTTGCAGAGCGGGACCAACAAAAAGGGCAGGTGTGCTAACGGTTGCTGTTGCTTCTTGATGAAACAACATCAATGATGACACTATTATCAAGAACAAGCCTAGTAAATGGAGGCTAAACCCACATTTACAAGTGCTCGACAAAGGGACGAAGGGTTCATTTCCTCGATGAGGTATGCATGCTATAACAAGTTCTTCATTTAGGAATGAAAATTGATATTTATGCCCTGTTTCCATTATAATGCTGTTTTTGCATTATAAATCAAAACTATCATCAGTAGTTGGTTTTCTTATCATATAATAAGTTGTTCACAGACAGAGATCGATATCCTAATCCCTATCAACTATGCCAGCTTGTATTGTGCGTTTCTTAGAAACATACTTCTCCAAAGGATCTAAAACTAATGATTTCGGGTAAAACATGACATGTAAAACCAGGAATATAAATATTATATGTTTGTGCTTCATCAATCGTTCCCTTTAGAGAACTTTGCAAAGAAATAATCAGGAACCAATATGGTTTCTACTTTCTGCCAGTTAGCTCCATGGTGTAGAACTTGAAACTTGAATAATCAGGAATAACTACTCCTGGTCTTGCTATAAAACCTGAAAAACTTAACTACAAACATAGTATTTGAAGGTGCATACAAGTTGCGGAAAGCCATAGGAAAGAGTGAAAATTAGCTTAGACTCCTCTTTTATGGACTACGCAAGGGAACTGCATAAACTTTTTTCTAGTAGGATCACTATTCAGCCCTCAAAATCTAAGAAAATGAGCAGTGAAGATGTTTTTCCTGTGAAGTAATGGTGAACTAGAAACCTTAGTCTCAAGAATCATATACGATAAAGTTTTTAGGGTCAAAGAACATAGCTGGACGCAAACAGTAAGATCCGCAAGCCTTCAAATAAGGTAAATTAAAGAGGCTTGTGTCAAAAGTATTTTGCTTTAGTAAGACCTGCTGTTTGAATGTGTTTCGTGCACCAATAGTTTGGTGTAAATTATGGAGATGTTAAGTTAGTCTAGCAGCAATAGAGGAATATCGAATAGGCATCATAAGATTAGATGGTGCGTATAGAAGTAATGGAAAACTAGTAAAAATAGTTGAGGCTAACTAAGAATGTACACTAAATAGGTTGGTTTACATGCTGATGTTGTTGAACAAGTTCAGGACTTATATATGTTCTTTAATACTTCATTTACAAATGCTCGACAAACTACAAAGGGTTCATTTCCTTGATACGGTATGCATGCTATCTTTCAGAAAAAGTGCTTCATTTGGGAATAACTGGAGTTTATCCTTAATTTGTTTCCAATATGTTGTTACTTTTGCATTAGTATCATTGATAGCTGGTTTTACCATCCTATAATAAGCTGTTTATAATCACAAATGAGTATCCTTATTAACTTGGCTCACACTCTTACCCATCTTTCACATAACATAAACAAAATCAAATGACAACAATGATTAGTACTCCAGTAGTCCGGTATCAATTTGATGTAGATATGCACAGAATAACCGAGTTTCTTAATTAGGATAGAGGGAGTAGCCGAGGAGCAATAGATATCCCTGTAGCCAAGCTTGAGTATCAAACATTAGCACCTCTTGAAAGACATATCCTCTACCACTCCTTTACGATTTGACTGACCAATGAGTAGTGAAACAAGTCACTAGAGGTAATGTTGCCCTGCCCCATAAACATCCAAATAATCAGACATTTCTATGGCCCGGGTGTTGAGCTAACCCATGATGGTTTTTGATATATGATTATACTCTTTCTATGCATTTTTAGGAGTAAAGACTAAACAAATAACAAATGCACACAGTCAGAGTTAAAGTTGAATATGTATATAAGAGGTCGATCTGTATTGTATCTGAAATATCACAGGTGGGAAGACTAGAACATTAGCTTACTACTACATATTGTAATAGATTGACCCACACACTATACCGATCAAATGCTCATATCAGCTCTCGCAACATACAATTGTAGGCTTGTTAAAACATCAGAAATTCAGGGATCAGTAAACTATGTTATATCAAAGACGACACCCGAAAAAAGTTGGCATACCATAGGTTAAAATATATATACAGGCAAATACGTCTCTCAGAAGCATACTTCTCTAACAGATGTAACACAGAATGATTTCAGGGAAAACATGACATGCAAAACATGTCATTAAGATATGAGTTTAATAGTTCTTCATTAGTCGTACTTTAGAGTACTAAATCTGCAAAGAAATAATCACTTAATCAGGAACAAATATGATATCTACCAATCTAGTGAGTTAACCCCATGCTGTAGAACATGAAACATGCATAGTCCTTTGGCTGAGATGGAAGTTTCACGGTTTTACTCTAAAACGTGAATGATTAACCAACCACTGAAATACTTAAACACGGGCATAGTATTTTAAGCATAAAGGTTGTTGAAAGCCATTGGAAAAAGTGAATGTCAGCTTAGACTCCTCACTCCTTTAATATTTCATGGAATATGCAAGGGAACTGCATACAATGATTCAAGCAGGATCACTATAGTCTATACGACCCTCGAAAAACTCAAAACATAGTATTCGGGTGCATAAAGGTTGCGGAAAGCTATAGGAATGAGTGAAAATTAGCTTAGACTCCTTAATTATGGAGTACGCAAGGGAGCTGCATAAAGTAATGCAAGTAGGATCACTACTCAACCCTCAAAATCTAAGAAAATGAGCAGTAAAGATGTTTTTTCCTGTGAAGTAATGGTGAACTTGAAACCTTTATCTCAAGAATCATATACGATAAAGTTTTTAGGATCAAATAACAAAACTGGATGCAATAGTAAGATTCACAAGCCTTCTGGTTAGGTACATTAAAGAGGCATGCGTCAAAAGTGTTTTGCTATACTAAGACCTGCCTTTTGAATGTGTGTGTGTACCAACAGCTTGGTGTAAAATATGAAGATGCTAAGTTGGTCTAGTAGTAATAGAGGAATGTCAAATAGGCATCATAAGAACACTAGATCAGATGGTAGGTATGGAAGTAATGATAAACTCTAAGAAGGATAATTGATGCTTGATCCATGAATCTGCAGAATACCAACATGAAACAACATCAACTATGATTGTTTTTTCGAGAACCAGTGGAGATGATGTAGTTTTTTATCTTTTTCTTCCAACATCATTAGGAAGTGGCTGACACATAATTGAGCCACCCAACTACTAATGCTGCAATCCAAATATGAAAGGTTTGTTCATGCCTGGAATATACCCATTAAGTAGATCATGTAGGATCGGAAACTGATATCTGAAGCTCTTTTCCCAGCCGTTTTATGATGTGATGATTACTTTATGTGTTAAATCTGAAGTTTCTACTAATGTTCGAGATTAGCTTATGTTTAAACAGAAAAACAGTTGAGGGTTTTTTCTATCCAAAAAGCTTCGGCTTATTCTTCTTTACGGTAGGAATGAGTTGATTCTCTCCGGTAAACAACCGCCTAAGGATGTCCTATTCCATAACATTAAGCATTCTTCATAACTCAGCTCACAGTAAATCACATTTTTCACATAATATAAAAGAATTCAAATGAAAATATATAACTAGTAGTCTAATACCATTTTGATGTACATGCGCACAGAATAACCGAGTTTCTTAATTGCAGGATAGCGAGGAGGAGCTGAGGTGCAAGACACATTCAATATCAAACTGCTAGCACCTCTGGAAAGACATATCCTACACTGAATGATTTGACTGACTAAAGAGTGGTGAAACAAGTCATTAGAGGTAATTTCTGTGACCAAACTATGATGGTTTTTTTAATATCTTAATATTCTATCTAAGCACTTGAGTATAGCGGAAATTCTTTTATCCACAATGAATATTTCTCACTTCCTACTTAAACATGAAGCTGAAAGTAGAACTCTCATTGTGGACCTTCTTAATATCTTAATACTACTGGTTTTTCTTTGAAACCTGAACTACTAACTGACAAGTGAACAACTTAAACAACATAGCATTCGAAGGTGCATAAAGGTTGTGGAATGCCATAGGAAACTATGAATGTAAACAGACTCCTTTACTATGCACTATATATACAAGGGAACTGTATAAAATGCTTCAAGTAGGATCACTATACGACCCTCAAAATCTTAGAAAATGAGCAATAAAGATGATAAGAAATAGAATCTTTTTCAGTTTGCCATTTTCTGAAATCACTCCACTTTAAATTGTCCCAACTTCTGAATTTGAAAGTAATCTCTTTCATGGTTTCAGCAATATAAATCACATAGTTATTCCGCTGCTCCGCCTCCAACAAACACCTTTTCACAATTCTTTTGATTGCTTTATTGCATTTGAAATAGTGGTTATGGCGCCACTAATTATGAACCCATTGTTATTGAAACTTATGCTGACAGAAAGTTTCCTAATTTTACTTGATTGAAAGTGGCTTAGCACTTGCAGTTGCTTTCGCTATTTGTTATAGCACTAAACAGTTCAGTTTGCAGTTCCTCATATTGAACGCTAATGATCAGCAAAGCTGTCAAAACTTTTGATTGCTTTATTGCATTTGAAATAGTGGTTATGGCGCCACTAATTATGAACCCATTGTTATTGAAACTTATGCTGACAGAAAGTTTCCTAATTTTACTTGATTGAAAGTGGCTTAGCACTTGCAGTTGCTTTCGCTATTTGTTATAGCACTAAACAGTTCAGTTTGCAGTTCCTCATATTGAACGCTAATGATCAGCAAAGCTGTCAAAACTTGGAGTTAAATAAAGCATCTTTTTTTTCTTAGAGCAAGTATCGTTTAGTAATAAAAGAGCTCTTCCTTTTCTTCTGTTTTCGTCATGACGGTCTCTTGTATTCACGTGTACAGAATGTTCTAGGCAAGTGGAGCTGCAAGGTCATTGCAATTGCATTGCTGGCATCAGGTATGACCTAGTCAGAGCACCACAATAACGAGGGCGGTTGTTGCTGCTGCAAAGCGTAGCCAAGAAAGAGCTTGATGCTACAAACATATATATACTTCATTGTTTATGAAGTATTTGGACTACCCGTTGTCCTGAATATTAAAAATCATGTAGCTGGTTTAAGAGTAAAAGACAAAATAAATAGTCAATTTATTCGACATTTTGAGAAGTTATAGTGTATTTATATATTTCATACAAAACTTTATCTTGCTAGCTAGTAGCTAGAATTTTTTTTTTTTTTTTTTTTTTTTTTTTTTTTTTTTTTTTCTTTTGAATTTTACACCTAAACAGAAACTAGGATAAAATGAAAACTGATGTGAGAATAAATACGACAATATAAAAGTATACTGAATTGGTTTATGTTGTTAAAGTAGCAACAAGTGCCCTTAACATGAACTAAGATTTAAATAAGGTAAATTAAGTTCTATAAAGTATCCTGCAACATTTACCACTGAGAATAAACTGAAAATATGTTCAATTTTATGCTGGAATTGGAATTGAAATACAGTATCACTTTATAGTATGTTACAGGACTCATTTCTTGAGAACATATGGGTTGTGATAATGGACCACGAGAAGAAGCCCAATGAAAGCCCAAAAAGGCTCCACACAAATCACACTCAAACTTACTCACTCACTCACTCATATAAACTAAAGGGGCATTTCTTTTTCTTATTTACTACGTAGTAATACAATTTGACATGATTAAAAAAGGGTTTTGCTATAATGCCTACCGGTTAATGTTTAAAAATCATTTATTAACTTCTTATTTCCATATTGAAGTTGAATTTTGAAATAAAATTTCTGATTGCCTTCATAATTTATGTTGCATGCTTTGTGTATTAAGTTAAATGAATCAATTAAGAAATGATAGGATGGGTATAACACAAGTTGTATAAGTTAATTAATATAGAACTATCTTAAATATGGAGTTAAAAATGTTTTTAAACATTGCCCGGTGACTCGGTGAGCAATGTATGGCGGAACCCTTTCATGTCAAATTGTATTAGTAAATTCATAACTTACGGCGTGTGCTAAGTGGAGATTAAAAAGAAAATAAGTCCTGAAAGCAGAGAATTTGGAAAACAGACACGAAACAGCCTAATTGCAATGTCAGCCTTGTAACCGACTTCTGATCAACCTTGTAATGTGCGATTTCAAGTTTTTAACCTCCCTTGGAGAGTACTGCATATGCAGATGTTCTTTTAGAGAGAATATGAAGATGGGCTATGAACTATTTTTTTACAAATATCTTATGAAATCCTTTTATAGTTATCTCTACAAGTTTCATGCTTTGAAAAGTTCTCCTTAAACGGGATCAAAGATCTAGCGTACGAGTATACTTGGAAAGTGGCAAGTGTATTAACAAGATATTTCATTTATTGGGTGCACAAACTTAATAACCCTTACACCATTACCATAAAATGTGCAGAATCCGGTGGATTTTTTATTCTTTCATTTACACACAAATTTTCAATGCCATTTCAACTTCATTTAATGGCAAAAACTTACCAAGTGTCAGAAAAGTCCCTATTTGGAGCATTTCCAGATTACACCATTCTCTCTAAAAGCTCCAAACTTTCTACAAAACGTACACCTTTGCCTTTAAGAAACACATGCTATGTATCAATATTAGGATTTATATTCTTTCCAACTACTTTGATATCATACTTCTTGTGGTCCAACAGTGAAAGTGTTCAAACTGGATAAGCTGTTGTCAGTAATAGCTCAAATTCGATAAGCTGATTCTGCATATTCTGCAACCCAAGTTCCATACCCTTCTTAAAGGGTCGGCCAGTTTGGGTTCCAAAACAGGCTCAGGTTGAACGGGTCATGGGGTCAATACAGGCCAAGTTGGGTTAACCCAAAAATATTAGTAATTATTATTATTTTATTTATTTATTTTGTGATAAATGATAAATTATGAGTAAAAATTAGATTATGATAATAAGAATATAAAGCATTAAGTTAAAACAGTTATCTGGTTGTATGCAAAAGTTAAAATCCGTTTGACTTATTTTATTAATTTATCCATTTAAAATGAAAGGCACCACAACTTGACCCGTTCATAAGTCAATGGGTCGAAATGCCATATCTAGATATTATGTCCGGGTCCTTTACGTAGCGTATATACTTTTAGTGTTGTTTTATGATAGGAATTATAAAAGTTCAGAAATTTGGTTGGTTCCTTGCGGCCAAAGCAATACTATGATTAAAGAAATGAACACGGGCTCGATCCATCAGAGGGTTATGTGGTGGATTGTACTATGTTTGTGAGGAAAGATTGTGGGCATAAGTGCATGCAGTTGGAATAACTTTCAATATTCCTTAAAAAACAATTCCTTATTATGTCAAGTTCTATCTTGCACGGCTCATTTTCTTATACAATTACTTCAAGCTTCAACAGTAAAAAAAAAAAGTATGTGATTGTATTTTCTCTATCATTTGGTTACATATGAAGTATATCAAAGAATCTCACATACTTCTGAATCTTATAAACAATATGTTTCATTCAAATAATCAAAGTGATAAGTACAGTTGATTTGTTTGTTATTTCGGTTTTAAAGACAATTCTGTTTGCTAGATGATGATCCGTTATGCGCATCAATGTAGTGGAAACTATCTGTGAATTTTGCATAAGTATGTAAACGCTATGAAATTGCAGCAAGTGTCGTTATCTTGTTAAGAAAGAGGGTATGTCATTGCTAGTTGGGTTTCCCGTTTCCCTCTAAAAGAACTTGGTTTTGACCAAAAGAATTTTGCTTAGTACTACTGTATGTCACAAAGTCATATGAGAAACTGATTCTCAGTCACAACTTAAAATATATGCATGGGAATCTAATGCGAAACACAAACCCAGTTTGTTTCACATAATGATGAACGATTTGAGGAAAGATAACAAGCTGCCAAATTCATTTGATATCGAACTTTAAAGAGTTCACAGGAATGGGCATAAACTGGTCCTGGAAACAATTGCGGATACAAATGGTAAGGAAGTAAAAAGAGTTATCTTTGTTCAGTGGATGCACGCTGTGATCAAGAACTTATTAAGAGTAGGAATAAAGTGACCATCTCAATAGTACAGAATTTAGACAATTGAACCATACTAGCTTCCAGTGACTCATTTTGATATGAATGAATATGCACGTAAAGATTGATCTTCTTCTCATTGCATATTCTTGAATTCTTGCATAAGGATATACTCGATCATCTAGACTAATATACATTGTAATAACAATTACATGATATTACAAAACAAACTTGGGATTTCACATCTCAAAATTGAATTTAAATCTGATCTATGTTTATACTAAGCACAAACAGCTTCAACCCCTCTTTCTTATTTTCCATCCAACCTTTTGCAATGCCCACTCTATATCAGCTTCTGAATGAAGATATGCTCTAGTTGCCTTTGAAGGTCCTGGGAAAATCTCTCCAATTCTCTTTAGCAGATCATAATAGAATGTCTTGGGTGCAAAACTGAGTATCACACGGTTTTCAGCAAGAGATGCCAAGTGTGCAATTATGCCATCAGTCTTGTTTTGTGGGTACACCACTTTACTTAGAATCTCACCATCAGTCTTGCTGATATAGTGACATCCCATCGAAATGCCTAATCTAGCATCTGCATCCCTATTCAACCAAGGAGATAAAACATACCTTCATCGTCACCTGAGAACAATGGATAAGAGGTAATGTTAATTATATCACTTTTTAGCATCTGAATTAATCTTAACTAACATAAAGGTAGCAGTATATGCACGTCAGTTTCATTTAGCTTAACAGATATTGTCTGAGTTGAAATGTGACCATGATTGCTACCTTCTGGCAGCTTAGTTTCAGATAGTTCGCACGGAAACAAGCGGAGGCATGGTTTGAGGTGTAATTCATCAGGCAGGTTCTGTTATTGGTTTATCCACTGTACATGGAGGTTGGGACCAACACTGCCTCAATTGGTGCTTAAGTCACTTTTGACTTCAGAACTAACATATTTTCCAATGCAGATCTTACTGCTGCTTTTTTTAAATGCTTTTTTTGTTGCTAAAAAGTTTTTTTTCTTTAGCAAAGCAACGATTAAAGAATTTTCCTAGGGGCTGTGATGTGAAGTACCAAGTCAGCGGATCAGACTGACTTTGATCACACACCTTTACCACCCCTTCCCGTGATTACTGTTTGTGCATAAAGGATTGGTATGACTCATTTACGGTGCATTTGAGCCAGACACTGTAGTTTTTGCTTGAAATTGTCAATGTTGGAGACGGCAAACTCAACTCATTTATAGGAAAGGGCTGATTTGGGTTAATATTTGGCCTCAAAATGGTCAGATGGGTAAAAGTTCAAAAGAAATTAGCAAATGGGAACGATTTGATTGGGTTGAACTGGTCAAAGTCGTTCAACGTATATTCAAAATGCATAAACCTCCTAAATTATTCAATTATAAGAAATGTTGATCATCATTGTATATAGTTGTTGTACTCATTTTAACACATCAGTTATTTTAGAATTTCAAAAGTGGAACAGTTTTTGCTGGCAAACCCACACAACCTACATAAAAGTTACCATTTTGGGTCTGCATTAAATTACCCGTTTTGACCCGAACCCAATAAAATAGTTTTAAGTATTCACAACTGTAAATGTTGATTATACAGAAATGACAAGGGTCACTCACTGAATGCATCTTACTACCATGTTGTCAATCCCCTGACTAGTAGGTGTGGAGATGAACCACCGCCTTTCAACCAATGAAAGCACAATTACTGTTGGCACACAACATTTGTTGGATCCATTGACGACAGTGAAGTACCGGGTTATCAGCAATGGAAAGGCAAGTGCATTCATCCAACACAAGTGGTGTCCAAGTCCTTTTCTTACCTTTTCAGGGGAAGTTGACACTAAAGCTATTGACAAAAGTGCCAAGTTTGGTCTTGCCCCGGCTCTTAAATCCTTAAATATTGACATCTGGCAGTAGTAATAAGTTGATGAGGAACGATTAATACATTCTGGTAGAAATATGTTCAACGCTATAATAAAACATGGTAGTAGATACATGTCAAGAAGCTCATCTCATCTTCACTTTGCATTGTTCCATTAAAAGGTAAATTGCTGATCTTTCCAGTTCTCATTACTCATGAAGAAAGTGTTTTCTTCTTATATTTCATGGATCACCTTATCGTTGTTAATTATGCATATTATAAGGATTACAATTAAGTTATTGTGGGTGAGTACGGTTGGATCCTTGGCTTAATGAAGTAACAGATCTCGTGAGTTTGTCCTTAGGCTATGCTTTCAGGTTAAATTTGGTTTGGCATTGAAGAGCATGCCAAATAAAACCTTGTAGTGTGTACATCTTCAACATTGACTGGACCATGTCTTCTAAAAAAATCATAGTTTTGTGCAGCTCGATTTGGTTTATTCTGCACGTTCTCTTTGTTTTTTGGTCCTTTCTCACTGGAAGAGTTAGGAATTTACACGTATAAGGGACCTTTTTTTATGCACTTGTAGTAGTTAACTGTATATAACACACAGATAGTAACTATATGTTCAATCGATACACACTGAAACTGACGAATTTGATGGTTTGGTTACTGATGCCATGTCTTCAATTCCGAGCTCTAATAAATGGCAATCAGGAGACCGGACATTACCAAGTGGTCTTTGGACTATGGATACCAGGTTTTTTTTTACGGTGAATTGGCCGAGTTGAGAACTTTGATGGATTAAAAATGCACATTTTACCATGCTGAGTAAAACTAACAACGATTTCTACCAAAACCAAATGTTAGAGTTCTGAAAATGCTTAATGAGTTGTGAGGGTGTGGGATCGGTGGTGCTGAGTGTTTTATTGTTATGTGTTTGTTACTTCATAAGAATCTTGGTTCAAGTTTGGGTATGGTGGTAAAATATTTTGTTATGGTGGCCCTTTAGTTACATTGGCCATAGTTTGACTTTTTCAAAGTCCAAATTCAGATTTACTAAAGTAAGTTTGTGCAAGTCTGATGTTAGGCTCAGGAGTTACAAGGATAATTTTATAGCAGAAGTGTCTTACGTTGTACTACTTTTGGACTTGGTGAAGTGTGTCTTCCGGATAGGTTAGTACACACCACACACATATGATTTAAGGGTCATTAAGGTCAAGGACTCGCTTGGTTTGTTTGAGAATTATGATGATGGTGATGATTATTATGAGATGCCGTTTTGTGGTGATGATTATTATGAACGAGGGTGTTACCAGGTCCTTTGTTAAGATGTTCACTGTTAAGCTACGATCTGAATGGACGACGCATCACATTATCATATCAGACTTTACGAAAGATGGTAAAGCTATACTACTTAAATATGTTAATGATGATGATATGCCGTCATGTTTGCTTAGTGCTTATGACCCTTGATCTAGAATTGATAAGGGTGTATGGATTTCAGGAATGGTTACATCGTTCACAGCAAAGTCGTACATGGAAACAATACTCTTGCTTGATCAGTCAAATTCTTTTGTTTATTGACGACAATGGCAAGGTATAAATCAAAGTGTAGTTACATACTCAAATATTCAAGTTGTCTTTAAGCATAGTTTAGGTGATTAAAGATACAGATGCATTTTCTCACTCCGTTGTTAGAGTACTAGGTGATTGCACTTAAGTGGTTTCGCGTATACTTGTGTGTGTGTGTGTGTGTGGGTGGGGGGGGGGGGGGGGGGGGGGTTTATTGGTTGGATTTTCATAGTTGGAAGTCTAGGGTCGCTGTAGTTTAGTTCTAGGATTGTTTTAGCTAGAATTATCGTTTTAATCAATGTCATTGTAATTCCTAGCTTTTTGCTACTTTTTTATTAATCCGTAATGTTTATAGTCAATGTCATTGTAATTTCTAGCTTTCATTATTGTTATTGTTATTTTCCTGTTGGATGTTTCTAATATTAATGATGATGAATCTCACATACTTCTGAATCTTATAAACAAGATGTTTCATTCAAAGTCAAAAGTACAGTTGATTTGTTTGTTATTTCTGTTTTAAAGACAATTCTGTTTGCTAGATGATGATCCGTTATGCGCATCAATGTAGTGGAAACTATCTGTGAATTTTGCATAAGTATGTAAACGCTATGAAATTGCAGCAAGTGTCGTTATCTTGTTAAGAGGGTATGTCATTGCTGCTAGTTGGGTTTCCCTCTAAAAGAACTTGGTTTTGACCAAAAGAATTTTGCTTAGTACTACTGTATGTCACAAAGTCATATGAGAAACTGATTCCCAGTCACAACTTAAAATATATGCATGGGAATCTAATGCGAAACACAAACCCATTTTGTTTCACATAATGATGAACGATTTGAGGAAAGATAACAAGCTGCTAAATTCATTTGATATAACTTTAAAGAGTTCACAGGAATGGGCATAAACTGGTCCTGGAAACAATTGCGGATACAAATGGTAAGGAAGTAAAAAGAGTTATCTTTGTTCAGTGGATGCACGCTGTGATCAAGAACTTATTAAGAGTAGGAATAAAGTGACCATCTCAATAGTACAGAATTTAGACAATTGAACCATACTAGCTTCCAGTGACTCATTTTGATATGAATGAATATGCACGTAAAGATTGATCTTCTTCTCATTGCATATTCTTGAATTCTTGCATAAGGATATACTCGATCATCTAGACTAATATACATTGTAATAACAATTACATGATATTACAAAACAAACTTGGGATTTCACATCTCAAAATTGAATTTAAATCTGATCTATGTTTATACTAAGCACGAACAGCTTCAACCCCTCTTTCTTATTTTCCATCCAACCTTTTGCAATGCCCAATCTATATCAGCTTCTGAATGAAGATATGCTCTAGTTGCCTTTGAAGGTCCTGGGAAAAGCTCTCCGATTCTCTTGAGCAGATCATAATAGAATGTCTTGGGTGCAAAACTCATTCAAATTACTTTCCGATTTCAGAACTAATGGTTAAGGTAAGGTGCAAGGTCAGATTTTAGTCCTACATACCTTCCACCGAACTTGGACATAAAATTTTCAACACACTTTATATGGTTCTCATGGAATTTCATAATTATATATACAATTTCCATTTACTCTACAAAACAGCTTTTCTTGTTCAAAGTTGTGTAAGCCTATCTTAGATGACTTTTGGACTTGTGTTATATGCAAATTCTTCATTTGACAGCCTTTAATGGATCGTTGAATGCTTTATATGGTTCAGTTTTGGTGTGTAAATAAAGATGTTGATCGATTTTGGATAAAAAGCTACTGTTTTGATTTAGTCTACTTGAAGTTACGGGGAGAGTTTGTTTTTGGTTGTTTAGCTAGAAGACCTAAAAGGCTTGTTTAGGAAGTTGTATAAGCTAGCAATGACTATGGTCATGGTAATTTTTTGGAGCTGTCATGTTTTGCTGAATTGTATTCCTGGTCGAAGTTATGTAGCTACTTGGTTATACTAAGATGTAATTGCTCCTGATATCTTCACCTCGCCAGTTTGGCATCAATCTGCAAACTCTTCTAAGTTGGTTTGCTAATGATTTAAGGGATTGGTTATATGTAGTATTGCTTTAAAGCCTTATGTTGTTCGCTCAAGATTGCAGCTTGGATATCATTATGATGGTGATTATGCATATTCAGCACACTCTCCTTGCTTCGGTATACTTCTCAAAGATTTTAATCCTAGTAGTATTAAGCAATTTTTATGGAATGAAAATAGTAATAGAGATGGATATGAGCAATTTTGATTGTGAGCTCATGTCATGTTTCTACCCCTAGCATGTTTTGGGGTTTGCCTTTAAGGATGTTCCTGTTAGAACCTTGATGGAATTGTCTAGGAAGTTTTATAAGTGGCCGTGAGTTGGGCTCCGTTATTTTTCACATAGCCAGCAGCCCAATAACGTCTCTAGGCCCAGTCCAAGAACAAAGATATGTCTGGGATAAGAAAGGATGGAGTTTAATGAATTAGATGTATTCATATTTATTTGGAAGCCATTACTAATTTACTATTGCTTATTCGAAACAAAAAAGAAAAAAATGTTTACATATTTCTTATGTGGAACAACATAATAATAATAGTTTCATTGTTCTTTGGTGTTTGAATATAATGTGGGCGGGTTACTCATGGGCTCATGGCTTTGTTATTGTTACCACGAGAACCAACTATTTTGTTACTGTTTTTGGCGCCATCAGATAGTTTGACTTTTAGAGCTTTGACTTTAGAAGTTTGACTTATTTTAACTTTGACAATTAGGCTTGTATCATGTAAGTAGTAGTTAACGGTATTTATCAGTTTATGCATTTTCAAATATAACTTATGAATGAATTGATCAAACATATTCTTGTATAATTCTCTGTATCATTACACACACTTACCTATCCTCATTGAAAGAAAGCTATTCTAAATCCCTAGCTTTCCTCGTTGATCGGAGGATTGATTTCAAAAAATATCACTTGTCACGAATGTCTGTACAATTTAGGACAGAAAATATTAATCTCAATACAAGGATAATGTTGGAGTAGAAACACATGAAAAGCCTAAAAAGAAATGTAGGGTTGTTCACAACGTTGTTTGATGAAACGCCAAATGGCACAATATATTGAGGTATCAAGGGTTTGATTACATGAGTTCTTAAGCAGATTTCTAGTGTAGTGCTAAATAGTACACTTGATCATCTACAACTTTCACCCGAGTGAGTATGGCTTTCATTGCTAGTCTCAAAGACGAACTCCAAGGGATGGTGAGGCATGTTTAAACCCCAAACCATTCGTATGTGAAGCATATTATTTGGGTAAGATACATGAACTCACACTTACTAAAAGAAAAGAAAATGACCCAATCAGGACACACCCAATATATCTACCCTAAACAAGGGTTTTGATTTATACGTCGTAAACATGGTTCCCAGTCATTTTTAAAATCTGATGCGCCAACTACAATTCATTTAAAAGATGTTAGATACACTGAAAATGATAAAGGTCTTGAAAAAGTGGAACCTAAAGATATTGCAGATGAAAAGGATGAATTAGCACAAGCGAAGAATGAAGTGGCTCCAAATATGATCAAATTGCTAGTAGGGATACATGTAATCAAATTATGGAGATCCACATAGGGTTGGATGCAAGATATTTGTCAGGTTGACAAATACTGCTATGAAAAAAGGTATGCTAGTGTGGCAAATAAGCACAAAGGTATGAGTGGAATTGAGAAAACAGGCATTGGCGTTGAACTATTATTGATCAGCAAAGACGAGAGAGCGAGACAACCAAGTAGTGATTTATCAGTTGCTGAATCTTTTTGATGGAAACCAGGTGTACAAAGATGGTTTACATTGGTAAAGTTAATTTAACTTTCAAAGGTTCATGTAGTGTAGCTGAATGTTCTTCCATGCAATATGCGATAAACAAGCTTACTGACAATTTAAAAAAGACTTGGCTCCTGATACGATTAGAGCTTTTAATGAGCCGTTTATTTCAGCTTGAAGTTGTAAAAATTGCAAACATTTTCCGAGTTAACCTTCAGCGCAACACTAAACAGTTCACCTTCACTAAATGGGGATCAATCTTAGTAAACAAGATTACTTGTTCTCATGGATTAATAGAAACACAAACATGGTGCAAAGATAGTATAAACAGGAAATGTTGAAAGACCCATATGGAAATTATTGGGTGTTAGTGGCTCTGGATAAATGGAATGACGATAGCAGTGAATTCATACTCTCGCGTCTAATGGTCTCTCTATTTCTAGGTTTGCAAATGGTCAATGTGGAATCCAATGAGGTAAGTGTGATCAATATGCTTTTCTCATTTGTTGATTTGGGAGCTCAAGTAACCAACAAATGGATCCATTTCTGCATTAAGAAGTTATTTCTCACTATAACACTGGAAAACCTTCTTCCAATGCAAAATCTTGTTCAATCGAAAATATAATTGAAGTCTTTAGAAATGTGTCTTGAAAACATGTTCTGTCATGGACTCTAGTAAAAAAAGATTCTGCAATAAACAAGCAAAGGAAAAGGTATCTCAAACACCTTGAATTGCTTATCTAATCAATGTTTGTTTGTGAAACCTATTGTCAAGTAAATGAATTTATAATCATGGATGAGGAAGGAAGTAGCTAGATGATTCTCTCTTTTGTCGAGAATTATTACTGTGACAACTGGCAAATTAGGGAGTCATTTTGAAAACTCGCATTACATTAAAGTTCGTTTATAAAATATATTTGGAATTTTATTCGTAACGAACTTGTAAAACCTACATTATGGTTGATTATATTTTAAAATCTTTACGAGATTTGAAGATTTATTTTAAGGATTCGATATGATTATACGTGGTGATTTAATTGTGAAATTCTCATTTGGCACTACGTTGACTCCGGCACTAGGATTACCTAACGACAGTTTTGTGATTCGTCTTACGAGTCCGGCTATATTTTTAATTATTTACGAGATGTTCTCGAGTGATATTGAAGTTTTAAAATGAGTTCGGGTTCGGGCCACATGTTTTTACATTTTACCCACGTTACCCGCTCAACACCATGGTAATACTATTATTATTATTATTATTATTATTATTATTGTTATTAATAATAAAAGAAGAAAAAAAAATATACTAAAGATAGAGTAATACTACAAATCGTCCTTGTGCCCTGGAAACCACACAAAACACATCTCATCACCCTCCTCCCATTTCTCTCTCTTTATTCATCACCAACCCTAGCCGCCGCCCCTATTTCCGGCTGCCACCACCACACCGCCACCTCCACGACCAAACTACCACCACCACATTAACCATCTCGTCGAGATCTATCCAATGGTATAACCCACGCGCCGTATAAACACCTCTAACACCTCGAAATCACCACTACCGCCACATAAACACCATTTTTTTTCATCTTTTCTTGTTGGGTTATTGAAGAAATGCATTATTAGGGTCATTTTGAAGGTGAGTGACCACGAGTTTCAACTCGTGGGTCTCGATGTGTTACCTAATTCGTGGGTACACGATTTTCTTATATGGGTTTCGTTGAAATAATGATGGGAAATAACTTTTTAAATGTTGAATGGTTCGTTTGGTATCCGGGTGTTTATATTCTGGGTGAAGTCGAGACATAACCGAGAGCTTTTGCTCTCGGCTTGTGTTTTTTCTTGATTATTTTGGTCTTGGGTTAAAGTTACTGAGGATGTTGATCCTCTTATCTTGCGTTTGGATTGATTTTGGTCTCGAGAATACTCGACCATATGTATGCTTTTGGTTGCCATTCGAATGGTTGATATTCTGTGGTTATGGTTGTTTGAGTGTGGCAGCGAGACCTCAAGGGTCTGTTTGGTTTTGGTATTGTGCTCAGTCGAGCCTATCCGAGACCCTTTGTGGTCCATGTGGTTTGTTATGTTATGGAGTAGCCGAGCCGAGACCCTTACGGTCTCGGCAGTGGGCTGCTACTCTTGTTAATATTATGTGGCTCCTTTTAATAAGTTGATGTACCTAGTTGACTGTTGCAGCTTATTCTTTTTTTGTGTTTGTTGTTTTAACATTATTGTTGTTATAGTATCTGTTTCGGCCGAATATCGTTGTTGGGTCGAGACCCTTTGTGGTCTCGACAATGGGTACATGAGTATTTGTGAAGTGCTGACGAAGTGGTATGGGGACCGATTGTGAGAAGGTCCAATTAGATGACGGAGATAGGTTAGTCGGGTGCCGTAGTCGGACCCTATTGTTGTAGCACGTGATTTGGGTAATGTTGGATGGAGATGGATTACTTGGTTGTGATGTTTATCATTTTATTTGGACTTGGACAATGAGCCGAGAGTGATGACTCGGACATGTGGCCATTTCATATGACTCGATAATTATTTATAATTTAACACAATTAATAAAACTCGTAATAATATTATTAATAATATAAACGTTTATATAAATATATAAACGTGAAAACGTATATATATTTATACAAGTGCGTATATTAATAATAAAACGATCACGAGTAATATTATAATAATAACGCGACTATAAATATTATGCTATGAAAGTAGTGTAATAATATTACGAGCGCTATTATAATTAAACGACTATAATTAACGACGAAATCTTTAACGTTGAATAAATACTAAATCAAATAATATCTTTTTAATAAACGAGGAAAACTATCGAGTTATACGGGATCGTGGTCACTTGAGTCCAAGTGGTTTATTATTTGTGATGTTCGTGTTGTCACGGATATATGACAATTAATACATTCATTTTCGATAACTACGTAACTTATTTAATCGACGGGTTAAATAAGAGCTATTTAGTTATTTAAATTGAGTATATTAATGGGCATCGTATCCTACGACGCCCATAGGTTGTGGTATGTGTACGGGAATAATAAGTTACTAAGTATCTCGTGGGATTACCAAATTGACGAATTTGGTGAGCTTAACGGTATAGTTAGTGAAGTTATTAAACTTTGATATATACCATATAGTACTTTATGTGCAATGTGTGACCTAGGATTCGGGTATAATCCTAGAATGGTATATTAAGTAAATAAATATGGAGGATTACCAAATCGACGGATTTGATAAACTTTGATGATTTATTTAAGTAATATATTAGGCTAATATTAGACCCATAGATTGTTTTATCATCCTTTTTGTTGTGACTTCTTGGTCTGAGTTGTGTCGACCCACCACCCGTATGGATACCAAACGCAAATACACCAAACTAATACGAAATGGATTTTCGGAAATAAAACGGATTCTCATCCGGGTTTGGGAATATCTTGAAATTGAGGAAATAATTTCTGAACGAGTTGATATTGTTAGGTCGTGCCGAGTCCGTAGTTGCCGTCTTTTGAGTTATGATACATCTTACCTCTACCGATTTCTTATTGCTGATATCTGGACTTGAGGTGAGTCATAGCCCCACTTTTTACTCTTGAACTATGTTTTCAACGATTGGGGTGAGAAACGTGCAAATCATTTTACGTGGACTATTATCGCTTTAATATTCTTTCTAAAACTTGCTATGCGTATGGACTAGGATCTATTGTCAGCTTTAGTCACACCTTTGTGTGCACTATTCAAGGTTGGCTTATTTGGTTATTTGGATTGTCAGCTTTAGTCACATATTGTTGTGTGTACTATTCAAGGTTGGCTTATTTGGATTGTCAGCTTTAGTCACATAGTTTCGTGTGTACTATTCAAGGTTGACTTATTAGATACTGTAGCGTGCACCTATAGGTTATTAATACTCCGGAGGTTATCCGAGTATTTATTGGTATTGCGGGGGTTACCCGAATATCTATGTTGTTACGGAAGGGTATCCGTGTGCTTTGGCTATTGCGGAAGGGTTTCCGTGTGTTATGTTGAGAGCGGAGGGTATCCGCAGGCTTTTAGCGAATCCTTAGTCTAGCTAGCAAGCGTTTTGCGTATATGTCCACTATATTGTTAGTTGAACTTAAACCTATGATCTCACCAGCGAAAGCTGACTTTTAGCACGTTTTCTCAGGAAATTATGTGATGCTCTATGGATGCTTGGATTGGAGGCTTGGCAATGGCACCTGGTTTATGGATCTATTTTTCTAAACTCTGATATTAAATTGTGGACCTACGTTTATTTCTTTTGGGCCTGACTCTGAACGATGTTGGGATAAATGTAAACTTTAAAACCCCGTTTTGGTTGTGTTTTTCTTATGTTTACTTTATCTCGTTCTATTATGTCTTGTGTTGGATACCAATCCCCGTAGCACCCCGAAAGCTTGTTGAGTCTTCCGCTGTACCAAATTTTGGGGGTGTTACAGATTGGTATCAGAGCCAAGGTTATAGAGAACTAGGTAAATAAACACCTAAACTATAACCGATTTTTATAGAAAACGATCCTCGACCATTGCCCGCCAGCCCGCCAAGCCGAAGCATCATTATTATTATTGAGGTATATTGTGATGATTATTGGATATGGAATTATTGAGATGATTTGAGGATTTGAGGTTTATTGAATTAGTGATATGATGACCTTTTGAGGAATTATATGCGTTTTGAGGAATTATATGGCTTGATTGTTTTACGAATGATTTTAGTAATGCGGTATTTTAAATCTTTCTGGATATATATAAATTGGGATTTTATGATGATTTTCGATGCGATATTTTAAGTTCGCACTTTAGTTGTTTTGAAACACTTACACCTACCCTACGCCGTTGTCACAAACAATAGCCTCCTTGCACGTGTTGTTGTTAAGAATTGTTATTGCGAGTACGCGTCGTCCATCGTAGATCACTATGGCCCCTGATGACCCATACGTGATGGTCATGCGTTCAGCCACTGCTACTTTATCGCCGCATTGTCGCCCTAAGTCGCCGACTTTATCGCCTCGTGGTTCGCCTGCTCGAAGATGACGAGTGATGGAGTACCCCTTCGATGAGGAGTACGCGGGTAAGCAGAATGATAACCCTCAATATGAGGAAGAGAATGATGACCCTCAGGATTGGGAAGAGAATGATCCTCATGAGGAGGATATGCCTGATGATGATGGGTCGCTAGCACATTCAGTTCATTCTACGAAGCCCGATTCCCCGATACATCCGTTAGAACCGGTTTCACCTGATCATCCGTTTGTGTTTGATTCACCACCTGGTAGTCTTGTGGCGTCAGATGCACCTTCTGAGGTTTCTGCTGAGCATGCAGAGTTAGGTGAGACTGGTAGGATGTGGGCTCAGATTACTGCACAGGGCGAGAGGATCTCGCGGATGTCTGACCGACTTGAGATGGTCATTGCTGAGTTTATTGTTGAGTTTGTTATTGAGTTGAGAGTTGATTAGACAACTGTCGTGGGCAGGACGACAGCGATTAGGACATGTATGATAGAAATACATGAGCAGATAGAGAGTCTGCAGAGAGGTTTCCTCACGGCTCGCGAGGGAGATCGCAAGCTGTGGCAGAGGAACACAGTGTTAGAAAAGGAGGTTGCGGACCTCAAGAGGGATAGAGATACACATAGTGTTGAGCATGGATCGTTATTGAGGAATTTGGATGGTTTGGGGTCAGAGTTGAGGAGTCTATGCCAGCATCATGGCTAGATCGATTGGATTTGTGTTCTTGTTGTGTTGCTACATAAGCCAAGAAGTATTTGGTTAGGAGAGCTAATTATTATATCTCTTATGTCATGATATTCGGATTACACGTTCGTCTCGTATGGAACGATTAGTATCTGTTATGCCTGTTGGCAGTATGGAACGATGTATTGATCGCTACTTATGGACGATGGTGAGCTCGTATGATATTTTACGATTTTCGGCGTACATGGAGAATTGTGTCTTATTTGCGTGGTTGATATTGTGTTAGTATTACATTAATGGCTGTACGACGAAACCCTGTTAGAGCTACCAGAATTGGTCCTGCAACGACTACCCCTAGTCGTCGAGGACGCCGTCCTACTAGAAATATTGAAGCCCCTACTCCTGAGAACCTGGACACTACTAATCGCAACGACAGGAATCAAAATGTTGATGTTCAGGGAGACAACTGATTATGTTCCACTTAGCGCACCTACTGTGGATCAAGTAATGATCAATCAACTTGTGGAGCAACGAGTTGCTGAGCTACTAGCTGAGTCAAATCATTCCAACAATTCTGCTGGAACGTTTCCACCTGTTCGTGCTAATGGATGTAACTACAAGGAGTTTAAAATTTGTGGACCCATTGAGTTTAGTGGAGCCGAAGGAGTGGTCTGCTTGGTCAGGTGGATAGAGAAGACTGAGTCAGTGCTTAATGTCAGTGGTTGTGCGGAGAATGCGAAGGTAAAGTTTGCTTCTCTTACTTTCAAGGATGAAGCTTTAACTTGGTGGAACAATTACCGAAATGCAGTTGGAAGTGATGTGGCTTATGCTACGACCTGGGAGCAATTTAAGTCTGTGTTGATTCAGACTTACTGCCCAAGAAATGAGGTTAAGAAGCTGGAGATTGAGTTTTGGAATCACAAAGTGAAGGGTACTGATATGGCAACTTACAATCGTCGTTACCAGGAGTTGGCCTTACTTTGCCACGATATGGTTAGAACTGAGACTCAAAAGATTGAGCGGTATATCGATGGGTTGCCTGTGGCTACAAGGAATGAGGTGATTGCTGATAGACCTGCAAATATCCATTAGGCCATCACAATCGCTCAACAATTAATCGATTCATTGGAATTGGAAGGAGCTGATAAGGGTAAGAATGGAAAGAGAAAGAGAGACCATCACCCTAAGGGTAATGATCACCGAAACAAGCGACAAGCTATTGCTATGGTTCAAGCTACTCCTGAAACTATGAGTAACACAAATGTTACTTGTTATGGATGTGGAAAGAAGGGACATTATAGGAATGAGTGTAGAGGATCGTGGAACTGAGGAAATTAAGGATCGGGTGGTAATGGGTACAATCATGGAAATCGTTGAGCTAGAGGAAACCGTGGACGTCAAGACAATGAGGACCAACGTGTGGAAGCAGGAGCTGCTCATGGGAGAGTGTATGCACTCAGGAACGAGAGAGGAGAAGATCCGAACATCGTTACTGATACGTTCCTTCTCAATAATCGTTATGCTTGGATACTGGTGCCGATAAGAGTTTTGTGTCCACTACGTTTGTACCCTTACTAGAGAAAACCCCGATGGCCTTAGGAATTGGTTATGATGTAGATTTAGCTAATGGGAACATAGAGAGGATTAGGACTATCATTTGCGGTTGCACGTTAAACTTTCTGAATTGTCCTTTCAACATAGATCATCTACCCGTCACGTTAGGAAGTTTTGATGTCATCATTGGTATGGATTGGTTGTCGAAGTATCGTGCTCATATACTTTGCGATGAGAAGATCGTGCGTGTACCTTACGGAAAGGAGATCCTAAATATATTAAGAGATCGAAAGGATTCTAGGAGCCCATCCCGATTAGCAGTTATTTCTTGCACTAAGTTACCAAAGCTAATAGAGAAGGGATGTTGCCTTTTCTTAGCTCAAATTTCTGATAAAGGAGGGATGAAGAAGAAGGAAAGGTGCATTAGAGATGTGCCTATAGTTCGTGATTTTCCTAATGTGTTTCCCGATGATTTGCCGGGAATCCCGCCGACTAGACAAGTGGAGTTTCAGATCGAGTTGATACCTGGTGCTGCACCTGTAGCACGAGCGCCTTATCGTCTTGCACCCACCGAACTAGAAGAATTGTCGAAACAATTGGCGGAGTTAGCCGAAAAGGGATTCATAAGACCAAGTTCTTCACCTTGGAAAGCCCCAGTCTTATTCGTGAATAAGAAGAATGGATCGTTTCGTATGTGTATTGATTACCGAGAGTTGAACAAGTTAACGGTGAGAATAGATACCCGTTACCGAGGATCGACGACTTGTACGATCAACTTCAAGGATCGTGTGTGTACTCGAAGATCGATTTGAGATCGGGATATCATCAACTTCGAGTTCGCGAGGGAGATATTCTGAAAACGGCTTTCAGAACCCTTTACGGGCATTACGAGTTTCAGGTGATGCCGTTTGGGTTGACTAACGCACCGGCGATATTCATGGATCTCATGAATCGGGTGTGTAAGCCTTACTCAGATAAATTCGTGATTTGTTCATCGATGACATTCTAATTTATTCGAAGAATGAGAATGAGCATGAGGAGCATCTAAGGCTTATCTTAGAATTGCTCAGGAGGGAGAAGCTGTATGCCAAGTTCACCAAATGTGAATTTTGGATTCTGACGATACAATTTTTGAGTCATGTGATTGATAGTCAAGGAGTTCATGTAGATACTGCTAAGATTGAAATGATTAAAGATTGGGCTGCACCTACGACCCCAACAGGAGTTCGTCAATTTTTGGGATTAGCCGGTTTTTACCGAAGATTCATTGAGGGATTTTCGAAGGTAGCAAAACCGTTGACCAAATTGACTCAAAAGAGCGTTAGGTATGAATGGGGAGATAAGGAAGAGGAAGCGTTTCAATTGCTTAAGAAGATGTTGTGTAGTGCTCCTATCTTAGCGGTACCGGAAGGTAACGAGGATTTCGTCGTCTATTGTGACGCCCCACATAAGGGATTGGGAGCCGTGTTAATGCAACGAGAGAATGTGATAGCTTATGCTTCCCGACAGCTCAAAAAGCATGAGAAGAACTGCACCACCCATGATTTGGAGTTAGGTGCTGTGATTTTTGCTTTAAGGATATGGAGACATTACTTGTATGGAACCAAGTGTGTAGTGTTTACTGACCACAAAAGTCTGCAACACATCTTGAATCAAAAAGAGCTTAACATGAGACAACGACGTTGGATTGAGATGCTAAGCGATTATGATTGTGAAATTCGCTACCATCCTGGTAAAGCAAACGTCGTTGCTGATGCTCTTAGTCGAAAGGAGAGAATCCCACCGTTACGAGTTAGGTCATTAGGAATGACTATCGTATCGCCATTACCGTCTCAAATATTAGAAGCTCAAACGGAAGCGTTGAAAGCAGAAAAGCGACCTGCTGAGAAAATATTTGGGATGGCAGAAAATGAGAAGGGATTTGTTAAGCGTTCTGATGGAGTATTATGTTTTAGAGAGCGAAATTGGGTACCTTTGTATGGAGGAATTCGAGAGTTGATTATGCACGAGTCGCATAAGTCAAGATACTCTATTCATCCTGGATCTGATAAGGTGTACCAGGATTTGAAAAAGTTATATTGGTGGCCAAATATGAAGGCAGATATAGCGTTGTACGTTAGTAAGTGTTTGACTTACTCTAAGATTAAGGCAGAACATCAAAGACCGTCAGGATTATTGACGCAACCAGAACCTCCAGTCTGGAAATGGGAGCGGATTACAATGGACTCATTACCAAATTACCAAGGACAGCTAGCGGTTGTGACGCTATCTGGGTAATTGTGGATCGTCTGACTAAGTCTGCTCATTTCCTAGCAATTAGTGAAGATGATAGTGTGGATAAACTTGCGAGGTTATATGTGAAGGAAATTATTTCGCGTCATGGAGTTCCGATGTCGATTATTTCTGATCGCGACAGCCGCTTTACGTCAGCTTTGTGGCGATCACTTCAAACCGCTTTGGGGACGAGACTTGATATGAGTACCGCATATCATCCCCAAACCGATGGTCAAAGTGAGAGGACTATTCAGACTTTAGAAGATATGCTTCATGCATGTATAATAGACTTTGGTAAAGGCTGGGAGAAGTATCTACCCCTTGTGGAGTTTTCTTACAATAATAGCTACCACACAAGTCTTAAAGCTGCACCATTTGAAGCTTTATATGGTCGTAAATGTCGTTCGCCTATTGGTTGGGCTGAAGTTGGAGATAGCCAACTCACAGGCCCCGAGTTTATTTTGGAGACTACTGAGGAAGTAACTCAAAATCGTGGTCGATTTCAAGCAGCTAGAGATAGGCAGAAAAGTTACGCCGATCGGAGACGTAAACCCCTAGAGTTCCAGGTTGGAGACTAAGTGATGCTGAAAGTCTCGCCTTGGAAGGGTGTGATACGTTTCGGGAAAGCGTGGAAAACTCAACCCACGCTACGTTGGACCATTTCTTATTTTGGAAAGAAATGGGCCCGTGGCTTATAGGTTGGAATTAACACAGGAACTGAGTAAAGTTCACAATGTGTTTCGTATTAGTAATTTGAGGAAGTGTTTTTCTGATAAGATGCCGGTTATACCGATGAAAGATATGTGAGTTGATGAGAAATCGAACTTGGTGGAAGAGCCGATTTAGATATTGGGTAGAGAGATTAAACGACTTAAGAGAAGTCGTATTCCACTCGTCAAGGTTCGTTGGAATTCCCGACATGGACCAGAATTTACGTGGGAACGTGAGGACGAGTCCTGGAAGAGATATCCGAAGCTTTTCACTTCGTAGATGAATTTTTCCGAGTGAAACCCGGGACGGGTTTCCTTCTGAGGCTGGGAGGATATGACAACTGGCAAATTAGGGAGTCATTTTGAAAACTCGCATTACATTAAAGTTCGTTTATAAAATATATTTGGAATTTTATTCGTAACGAACTTGTAAAACCTACATTATGGTTGATTATATTTTAAAATCTTTACGAGATTTGAAGATTTATTTTAAGGATTCGATATGATTATACGTGGTGATTTAATTGTGAAATTCTCATTTGGCACTACGTTGACTCCGGCACTAGGATTACCTAACGACAGTTTTGTGATTCGTCTTACGAGTCCGGCTATATTTTTAATTATTTACGAGATGTTCTCGAGTGATATTGAAGTTTTAAAATGAGTTCGGGTTCGGGCCACATGTTTTTACATTTTACCCACGTTACCCGCTCAACACCATGGTAATACTATTATTATTATTATTATTATTATTATTATTATTATTATTATTATTATTATTATTATTATTATTATTGTTATTAATAATAAAAGAAGAAAAAAAAATATACTAAAGATAGAGTAATACTACAAATCGTCCTTGTGCCCTGGAAACCACACAAAACACATCTCATCACCCTCCTCCCATTTCTCTCTCTTTATTCATCACCAACCCTAGCCGCCGCCCCTATTTCCGGCTGCCACCACCACACCGCCACCTCCACGACCAAACTACCACCACCACATTAACCATCTCGTCGAGATCTATCCAATGGTATAACCCACGCGCCGTATAAACACCTCTAACACCTCGAAATCACCACTACCGCCACATAAACACCATTTTTTTTCATCTTTTCTTGTTGGGTTATTGAAGAAATGCATTATTAGGGTCATTTTGAAGGTGAGTGACCACGAGTTTCAACTCGTGGGTCTCGATGTGTTACCTAATTCGTGGGTACACGATTTTCTTATATGGGTTTCGTTGAAATAATGATGGGAAATAACTTTTTAAATGTTGAATGGTTCGTTTGGTATCCGGGTGTTTATATTCTGGGTGAAGTCGAGACATAACCGAGAGCTTTTGCTCTCGGCTTGTGTTTTTTCTTGATTATTTTGGTCTTGGGTTAAAGTTACTGAGGATGTTGATCCTCTTATCTTGCGTTTGGATTGATTTTGGTCTCGAGAATACTCGACCATATGTATGCTTTTGGTTGCCATTCGAATGGTTGATATTCTGTGGTTATGGTTGTTTGAGTGTGGCAGCGAGACCTCAAGGGTCTGTTTGGTTTTGGTATTGTGCTCAGTCGAGCCTATCCGAGACCCTTTGTGGTCCATGTGGTTTGTTATGTTATGGAGTAGCCGAGCCGAGACCCTTACGGTCTCGGCAGTGGGCTGCTACTCTTGTTAATATTATGTGGCTCCTTTTAATAAGTTGATGTACCTAGTTGACTGTTGCAGCTTATTCTTTTTTTGTGTTTGTTGTTTTAACATTATTGTTGTTATAGTATCTGTTTCGGCCGAATATCGTTGTTGGGTCGAGACCCTTTGTGGTCTCGACAATGGGTACATGAGTATTTGTGAAGTGCTGACGAAGTGGTATGGGGACCGATTGTGAGAAGGTCCAATTAGATGACGGAGATAGGTTAGTCGGGTGCCGTAGTCGGACCCTATTGTTGTAGCACGTGATTTGGGTAATGTTGGATGGAGATGGATTACTTGGTTGTGATGTTTATCATTTTATTTGGACTTGGACAATGAGCCGAGAGTGATGACTCGGACATGTGGCCATTTCATATGACTCGATAATTATTTATAATTTAACACAATTAATAAAACTCGTAATAATATTATTAATAATATAAACGTTTATATAAATATATAAACGTGAAAACGTATATATATTTATACAAGTGCGTATATTAATAATAAAACGATCACGAGTAATATTATAATAATAACGCGACTATAAATATTATGCTATGAAAGTAGTGTAATAATATTACGAGCGCTATTATAATTAAACGACTATAATTAACGACGAAATCTTTAACGTTGAATAAATACTAAATCAAATAATATCTTTTTAATAAACGAGGAAAACTATCGAGTTATACGGGATCGTGGTCACTTGAGTCCAAGTGGTTTATTATTTGTGATGTTCGTGTTGTCACGGATATATGACAATTAATACATTCATTTTCGATAACTACGTAACTTATTTAATCGACGGGTTAAATAAGAGCTATTTAGTTATTTAAATTGAGTATATTAATGGGCATCGTATCCTACGACGCCCATAGGTTGTGGTATGTGTACGGGAATAATAAGTTACTAAGTATCTCGTGGGATTACCAAATTGACGAATTTGGTGAGCTTAACGGTATAGTTAGTGAAGTTATTAAACTTTGATATATACCATATAGTACTTTATGTGCAATGTGTGACCTAGGATTCGGGTATAATCCTAGAATGGTATATTAAGTAAATAAATATGGAGGATTACCAAATCGACGGATTTGATAAACTTCGATGATTTATTTAAGTAATATATTAGGCTAATATTAGACCCATAGATTGTTTTATCATCCTTTTTGTTGTGACTTCTTGGTCTGAGTTGTGTCGACCCACCACCCGTATGGATACCAAACGCAAATACACCAAACTAATACGAAATGGATTTTCGGAAATAAAACGGATTCTCATCCGGGTTTGGGAATATCTTGAAATTGAGGAAATAATTTCTGAACGAGTTGATATTGTTAGGTCGTGCCGAGTCCGTAGTTGCCGTCTTTTGAGTTATGATACATCTTACCTCTACCGATTTCTTATTGCTGATATCTGGACTTGAGGTGAGTCATAGCCCCACTTTTTACTCTTGAACTATGTTTTCAACGATTGGGGTGAGAAACGTGCAAATCATTTTACGTGGACTATTATCGCTTTAATATTCTTTCTAAAACTTGCTATGCGTATGGACTAGGATCTATTGTCAGCTTTAGTCACACCTTTGTGTGCACTATTCAAGGTTGGCTTATTTGGTTATTTGGATTGTCAGCTTTAGTCACATATTGTTGTGTGTACTATTCAAGGTTGGCTTATTTGGATTGTCAGCTTTAGTCACATAGTTTCGTGTGTACTATTCAAGGTTGACTTATTAGATACTGTAGCGTGCACCTATAGGTTATTAATACTCCGGAGGTTATCCGAGTATTTATTGGTATTGCGGGGGTTACCCGAATATCTATGTTGTTACGGAAGGGTATCCGTGTGCTTTGGCTATTGCGGAAGGGTTTCCGTGTGTTATGTTGAGAGCGGAGGGTATCCGCAGGCTTTTAGCGAATCCTTAGTCTAGCTAGCAAGCGTTTTGCGTATATGTCCACTATATTGTTAGTTGAACTTAAACCTATGATCTCACCAGCGAAAGCTGACTTTTAGCACGTTTTCTCAGGAAATTATGTGATGCTCTATGGATGCTTGGATTGGAGGCTTGGCAATGGCACCTGGTTTATGGATCTATTTTTCTAAACTCTGATATTAAATTGTGGACCTACGTTTATTTCTTTTGGGCCTGACTCTGAACGATGTTGGGATAAATGTAAACTTTAAAACCCCGTTTTGGTTGTGTTTTTCTTATGTTTACTTTATCTCGTTCTATTATGTCTTGTGTTGGATACCAATCCCCGTAGCACCCCGAAAGCTTGTTGAGTCTTCCGCTGTACCAAATTTTGGGGGTGTTACAATTACAAGGCTATCGGATAAGTAACAAGGGAAGATGGGCAAATGATGGCAACTTTGACCAGTATAATGTCGGGATTTCATGAGAATTGTGGGCATAAGAACGTGTTCACCCTGTAGCTAGAAATTAGTTATAAGAATTAATGTTTTCAACGGCTAGCTCAAGCTTCTTTACCAAGGTAGCTTTTTACATATATGATAACCAATGTATCTTTATTTCTGAGTTCCGTTCCCACACGCCCTGTTACAATGTCACGCGTATGTTGAAAAAAGTACATAACTGAAGATGGTTGAAAATAGTTTTGATGACCGGTCCTTGTTAAGAGCTCTCAGCAAGTAGCTGAAGCTGCTTAGCCAAGGGAGCTTCTTAGTTTTTGCATATAACCAATGTGCTATGTTTAACAAGCCGAGCTCGAGTGTATAGGTTGCGCTCGAGTTATTATCGAGCTTTTAGATGATATATATGTTGTTTTCTTTTAAAAAAATATGTATAAGTTTCTGCCACCCGTTCTTCAGTTTTAAGAGGTTAAGTTTTCTCACCAAATTGTATTGTATAAATACTCTGTAAACCCTCATTTGTAATTAACAACTTCATAATGAATTTCACTTCCAATATGTCAATTTTCTTTTCTCTCATTTCTTGATATAGTATCAGAGCACAAAACACCACACACCGTGGTGCTTAACTGATTCCGATCACTGTAACAACATTTTCCGGCCAAATAACCACCACAACAACTTTTCCCGCCAAATTTTTTCTTCTTCAAACCATCATAATCTACCATAAACCACCATTAATTCTGCAAAATAATCATCACAAATCACTACAAATCATCAAGAATCACTTCAAATCATCATAATACTCATAAATTCTGTTACAATTCTGTTACACTTTCTGTTACAGTATCACCATTGATAAACCTTCAATTTCATTACAATGTCAACATCTCACAGATATTCACCATCTTCTTCACTGGATAACTCTCTTCAAGAATTCCAACAATACCAACACCACCACCACCTCCACCACAGCCGCCATCACCACCACAGCTGCCACCACTACCACTGGTGCCACCACCACACGTGACTGTGTTCTCCTCAGAACCACTGACACGTGAAGAGTCACTGGCACTTATTCGTGCCTATGGTCAAGAAAGTGCCCAGGTATGTTTCTATGTTATTTGTGCTTATTTTCGGGTATAGGCCTCTGTGAACTCCCTCTGTTCAAGCTGAGGGAGAAGTAGTGGTAACTTCTGTATTCATCTTCATTTGTAGCATAAGAGTAGCTTAGAATTAATAGAAGTAGTGGTATATTGTTTCATCTAGTAGTAGTTCATCTGAGATTGTGTTAGTTTGATTATAGATTAGTGTTGCTTGATTATAGATTTTATAGTTTAGCTTGTTGATAACTGAGTTGATTTCATAATTGATATTGATAGTTTGAGTTTGAGTTCCTGAGTAGTGTAATGGATATTTGATCATCTGTCATTTAGCTTGTTGCTAGAAATTGTGATTTTGATTTAACTGAGATCTGAGATTGTTTATGGCTTGATATTTGAGTGAGTATTGGTCTGAGTTGTTTCATTTCATCATCTGAGTAACTAGTTGATAACCTGTTAACTTGTGGAATTGATATTTTGAGTGTTGTTTGATTCCTGTGATAGTTAGTATTAGTTATAGCTTCTGTGTAACTAGTATAAGCTACTTAGGACTGTTGATTAGAGGTTGGTAGTGAAAATTGTTGAGTTGCTTCATATAGTAATTCTATAAGGAGTGTTTGGCTGTAGCAGCTTTGATAAGCTTTAGAGATAGTAGTTGCATTAATAGCTCAGTTAGGTTAGATATAGTCTTAATTTTACATAAAATAGTTAGTAGTTTAATAAAAGTCATAATTAGCTTATTCATTAATTTTCAGTCACAATAATCAGCTTGTAGATAAAATAGATTGCATTGTAGGTACAAATTAGTTAAAGGTAGCTTAATTCAGTAGCATTATAACTTTAAATAACATAAATAAGCATCTAGGATTAGTTCAAATTCATAAAAGTCAAATTAGATAGTTAATACAAAAGTCATAAATCTCTTGTACTCATTAATTGGTCAGATTTTTGTGATAACCTGTAGGCCTCATTGTTAATTGGAAATACAAATGGAAAGTTGTTTTTAAAAGTCTGGTAGTAGGAGAATAATTATCAAAAAGAAAATTAGGTTTTGAAGATCTTTAGCTTATTGGATTTTTAGCTTAAAGTAGCCTGTTCAGACACTATAGTCCCCTGCACCACAGGTTGAGACCTGTTTTCAAGGCATCATTCAAGTAGGATTAAGAGTTTAGAGATCTTAATTTTTGGTTGATTTATAATCTCAGACTAGTAGGGAAGCATTTGCCTCCATTAGCTTCTCAATTGAAGCTTATTACATCAGCTTATTAGGATCTTGTAGTTCATAGCTTATAACTGAGGTTTGCTTTTGTATTGAGGCCTGCTAGTTTGAATTTGAGCTTGTTTCTGTGAGTATACTAGTCTGTTGTACCTCATCTGAATAGTTTATGATTTGTGATTGGTCTAATTGCTTCTGAGTTAGCTATAGTTTATTCTGCATAGCACTTTGTGCTTTTACCATAGCTTATTGCCTTAATTCTGAGCATTTGAGTATTTCTGAGTTAATATCTGATCATCTGTTGCTTAATCTGAGTTTAATACATCATACTTGCCCTGTGTTTAAAGTTTCATCAAGTTTGGATCACAAGTGCTTATAAATAAGCACTTGTGATAAGCACAGACACTTATTAACTTGTTTCTATGTTATTTGTGCCTATGGTCAAGAAAGTTCACTTATTCGTGAAGAATCACAGGCGCTTATTAACTTGTTTCTTTTTCTTATAGAAGATGGTTTGTAATTTCGGGTTAATCATTTTTGTTCTCTTATCTTTTCAGGCTCCATCTAAAAAGATCGAGTTATGCAATCGATGGAAAGAAAACAGATTTTGCAGGCTCGGGGATAGATGCCCATATGCTCATGGGCAAGATGAGCGTCTCCGCCATCCCATATGGTGCAAGAATATGGTTAATGATGGCTACTGCGCATATGGAGATGATTGTCACTTTATCCATTGACAAGTTTTGGGCATTTAAGTTGCATGTTGACTGGTAAAACGCTTTGGTTCTCTTATAAAGATTTGTGTACGAATGAGGTGTAGAGGCTTATTCCTTATGAGAATGAAATTAGTCGGTTATTAGCTCTAGTAGTACACTGGAATAAGCAAAGAGTTTCTTGAAAGGTCATTTGTACTCTTAGTTTTGTATGTTCATTTAGGAAGGAAATCACTTCGATTTCAAATTCTGCTGCCTGATGAATGAATATGTGAAAAGACTACTATCAAATGAGTAAACAGAATTTTACAATAGTATAAAACCATCAGTGAAATAAAACACATAGGTGTGTTTACTGTTTGACTTTCAAAGTTAAACCTTTGACTTTCCTATATTCAAAATTATGTCATATGAACTTGGTGATAAACATACCTTTTAATGATATTTAGTATTTTCAAATTCTTAAGTTTAATGTGAAGTTGCAGTTTAGTTCTTTTGACTTATAGAGTCGAACATCCAAACTTTGATTTTGGTTGCTTGACCCCTAGTATTCTGCACCAGACCTGTTTTAACTTTTAACCCATCCAGGAGGCAACATTTTTTTTAATGAAAGCGTATCAGGGCGATATAACTTGGAGCCCCAGCATTTTCAGAAATTCAGTGTTTTGGAATTGATCGACGGTTTTTCTTTCAAAAATTGCATACTGCGAAACAAGTTCTACCCGAAGCCAGTCCTTGTAACATGTCACTTCGTTACTTGGTTACATAACACTTTAGTGTGTCTGGTTCATGTACATGTTGAAGTTAAAGTGCTTTGTTATTGATTAATGGAGGAATTTGTTACAAAGTTGTTACTGAAAGATTGAGAGAGAAGTATTTGTTACAGAACATGAATTAATGGAAATTATTACAATGTGGGTATTTAAGCTAAATGGGTCTAACTGTTTTCGGCGCCAACAGATAGTTTGACTTTTAGAGCTTTGACTTTAGAAGTTTGACTTATGTTAACTTTGACAATTAGGCTTGTATCATGTAAGTAGTAGTTAACGGTATTTATCAGTTTATGCATTTTCAAATATAACTTATGAATGAATTGATCAAACATATTCTTGTATAATTCTCTGTATCATTACCCACACTTACCTATCCTCATTGAAAGAAAGCTATTCTAAATCCCTAGCTTTCCTCGTTGATCGGAGGATTGATTTAAAAAAATATCACTTGTCACGAATGTCTGTACAAATTAGGACAGAAAATATTAATCTTAATACAAGGATAATGTTGGAGTAGAAACACATGAAAAGCCTAAAAAGAAATGTAGGGTTGTTCACAACGTTGTTTGATGAAACGCCAAATGGCACAATATATTGAGGTATCAAGGGTTTGATTACATGAGTTCTTAAGCAGATTTCTAGTGTAGTGCTAAATAGTATAATACTTGATCATCTACAACTTTCACCTGAGTGAGTATGGCTTTCATTGCTAGTCTCAAAGACGAACTCCAAGGGATGGTGAGTCATGTTTAAACCCCAAACCATTCGTACGTGAAGCATATTATTTGGGTAAGATACATGAACTCACACTTACTAAAAGAAAAGAAAATGACCCAATCAGGACACACCCAATATATCTACCCTAAACAAGGGTTTTGATTTATACGTCGTAAACATGATTCCCAGTCATTTTTAAAATCTGATGCGCCAACTACAATTCATTTAAAAGATGTTAGATACACTGAAAATGATAAAGGTCTTGGAAAAAGTGGAACCTAAAGATATTGCAGATGAAAAGGATGAATTAGCACAAGCGAAGAATGAAGTGGCTCCAAATATGATCAAATTGCTAGTAGGGATACATGTAATCAAATTATGGAGATCCACATAGGGTTGGATGCAAGATGTTTGTCAGGTTGACAAATACTGCTATGAAAAAAGGTATGCTACTGTGGCAAATAAGCACAAAGGTATGAGTGGAATTGAGAAAACAGGCATTGGCGTTGAACTATTATTGATCAGCAAAGACGAGAGAGCGAGACAACCAAATAGTGATTTATCAGCTGCTGATTCTTTTTTATGGAAACCAGGTGTACAAAGATGGTTTACATTGGTAGAGTTAATTTAACTTTCAAAGGTTCATGTAGTGTAGCTGAATATTCTTCCATGCAATATGCGATAAACAAGCTTGCTGGCAACTTTAAAAAGACTCGGCTCCTGATACGATTAGAGCTTTTAATGAGCCGTTTATGTCAGCTTGAAATTGTAAAAATTGCAAATATTTTCCGAGTTAACCTTCAGCGCAACACTAAACAGTTCACCTTCACTAAATGGGGATCAATCTTAGTAAACAAGATTACTTGTTCTCATGGATTAATAGAAACACAAACATGGTGCAAAGATAGTATAAACAGGAAATGTTGAAAGACCCATATGGAAATTATTGGGTGTTAGTGGTTCTGGATAAATGGAATGACGATAGCAGTGAATTCATACTCTCGCGTCTAATGGTCTCTCTATTTCTAGGTTTGCAAATGGTCAATGTGGAATCCAATGAGGTAAGTGTGATCAATATGCTTTTCTCATTTGTTGATTTGGGAGCTCAAGTAACCAACAAATGGATCCATTTCTGCATTAAGAAGTTATTTCTCACTATAACACTGGAAAACCTTCTTCCAATGCAAAATCTTGTTCAATCGAAAATATAATTGAAGTCTTTAGAAATGTGTCTTGAAAACATGTTCTGTCATGGACTCTAGTAAAAAAAGATTCTGCAATAAACAAGCAAAGGAAAAGGTATCTCAAACACCTTGAATTGCTTATCTAATCAATGTTTGTTTGTGAAACCTATTGTCAAGTAAATGAATTTATAATCATGGATGAGGAAGGAAGTAGCTAGATGATTCTCTCTTTTGTCGAGAATTATTACAAGGCTATCGGATAAGTAACAAGGGAAGATGGGCAAATGATGGCAACTTTGACCAGTATAATGTCGGGATTTCATGAGAATTGTGGGCATAAGAACGTGTTCACCCTGTAGCTAGAAATTAGTTATAAGAATTAATGTTTTCAACGGCTAGCTCAAGCTTCTTTACCAAGGTAGCTTTTTACATATATGATAACCAATGTATCTTTATTTCTGAGTTCCGTTCCCACACGCCCTGTTACAATGTCACGCGTATGTTGAAAAAAGTACATAACTGAAGATGGTTGAAAATAGTTTTGATGACCGGTCCTTGTTAAGAGCTCTCAGCAAGTAGCTGAAGCTGCTTAGCCAAGGGAGCTTCTTAGTTTTTGCATATAACCAATGTGCTATGTTTAACAAGCCGAGCTCGAGTGTATAGGTTGCGCTCGAGTTATTATCGAGCTTTTAGATGATATATATGTTGTTTTCTTAAAAAAAATATATGTATAGTTTAGAGGCTTATTCTTACCCTTTGCCTACTTCGAAGTCCATAACACGACATTGGTAGTCAATTTGATAGACACAGGGCTTACTTTAAGTATAATGTATGCAATAACTGTTAGTTAAATCAACCTGAAATTAATTCATTACTTCGCTGTTTCAACGAGTTTTTGATAAGATGTGTTTAACCTTGATAGAATGGTACCTTAAGATAGATGTTTGTTGTTACTGTTATGAATTGATCCTGCTTTGCTTGTGTATCTAGGATGGTGGTGGTGGTGATTTATGAGCGTTTTGATGCCATGGATGCATCTACTGGTGAAAAACGTGCAACTGAGATTTTGAACGGTCTCGGTTTTAACAAGCAAAGAAAACAAATGACTGTTGGTAGTTGGAGAATGTGAATTGTTATGGCATGTGCTTCGTTTATGAACCCACAAATCATCTTGGTGACTTATATTTTTCTAGTTCTAGAGCAACAAAGTAGGTCTATTAGTGTGATCAACCTGAACCCAAATAATTTCACATCAGCCTGAAAACGAGCCAAAACCTACACTGGTCTTTATGCACATGATAAATACGACATGCACCCGACCTGTTTTAACCCAATCTCGGAGACAACATTTTTCAATAAATGAGAATCAGGTCTTATCATTTGATATTTTAACCCGTTCTATAGTAACCTGGAGCGCACCGCATTTTTGAAAATTCGGTATCTTAGGATTGCTTAAGGGTCTTTCTTTTAAAATTACATACGGCTAAATGAGTTCTACCCGAACCCAGTCCTTGTAACATGTACATGTTATTACCTATTATTGTGTCTGGTTCATGTACATGTTATTTTATTCATGTCAGTTTTCAGCACTAAAAAAATATTCTTAAATGTCAATCTGATGATGTATTACGGATGGGTTGCAGATCTTAAAGCTATGTGTGGCTGGAAGAAACCCTGCAACACTCTCAAGATTTCTTGATGTTGTCTGCACCAACATTATATATATGCAAAGTAAGACGTTGTAGATGTATTTTGGTAAATTTTGACCAATATGTTCAGACTTGTTTAGAACTTGCAGAAATTCAGATGAAACAATACAAATTGCAACAGGATCAGATTGTTAAGATGAAGGAGTACATAGCCCGCTTTGGACACCGGTCTGCTAAACTGGCTCGTCAGGCTTAGAGCAAGGAGAAAACGCTATCCAAGATGGAATGTGGTGGTCTGACTAATAAGGTGGCTCGGGACCATGGACTGGTGTTCCATTTCGTTAATGTGGGCAAGTTTCTGCCACCCATTCCTCAGTTTTAAGAGGTTAAGTTTGGTTACACGCTGGATAACCTCATCTACAAGTGTCTTGACTTTGGAGTGGACTTGGATTCTCGTGTGGCATTGGTGGGAAGCATTGGAGCTGGTAAGAGTACACATCTGAAGATGATGACAGGGGAATTGACTCCTTTTGAAGGCATGGTGAAGTGTCACAATCACAGGAGAATTGCTCAATACTACCAGCGCAGAACATGTTTCCGAGTAATGAAGAGGAGTAGATGAGGGCTTCTACTGGTAGATATGGGCTGACCTAGAAAGCCCAAGTGATGCCAATGAAGAATTTTTCAGATGGCCAAAAGAGCGGTAATGATTTTTTCGTGGTTAGCCTTCAGGCAACCCTAGATGCTGCTTTTGGATGAGCCAACCAATCATTTGGATGCTGAGACGATTGACTAGTTAGCTGAGGCTTTGAATAAATGGAACACTGGAATCGTGCTTGTTGGCCATGAATTTGGGCTCATTAACCAGATGGCTTGTGAGATACGGGTGTGTGAAAACAGACTATAACGGTGTGAAATTGTGATAGTATGGGTTTTAAAGAGCATTTGAGGACTGAGGCTGGTCTATATGGTTAGATTTGTAGAGTGGCTCATTATGATAGGGTCCATATTACATCGAGTTCAAGAGGCATCTCGTTATAGTAACTTGGCGCGATTTGGCATGTCAAGATTGGCTTGATGGACTGCAGAGTACATGGTACATGCTGTGTTGGGACTTATGATTATACGCTGAAAAAGGATTCGTTAGAGGATGATGGGGTCCGGTTGCCTCGTGATAAAAATTTGGCCCAAAATCGAGTTGAGATAGTAGCTATCTGGTAATGCAACCAACACAGATGAACTGCAAACCTTCTGAGAATGTCTTAACATGCAGAACTATGATATACAATGACAGATTTAACTACCAACCTCAATTCATATTAGATATAACTCATTGGTAAAAGCAGGTATGATTGTCTTGGGGGGGGGGGGGGGGGGGGGGGGGGGGGATTATCTGTTTGGCAGATGGAAGACGTCTCTCGTAACAGAAAGCACGTGAACGGAGATTGAAAGAGAGGAGAAACCGGAGGTAGACATTGAAAACGGATTTTCTGAAGAAAAAATGATTTTGTGGCACCTACTGTAGGAATGGTGTCCAACTCAATATGTTAATGAAATATGAGATGAATGGATGCCCTTTCTCACCAGTGGCGAAGCTTGGATTTTTCGAGTGGGGGGTCGGGATCTAAATTTTTTTTTTTCCTAACACTATGGGGGGTCGAAACCGAATTAAATTGGGGGGCGAAACCGAAAATACCGAAATTTTTCTACACGAAAACTATATACCCCTACATCGCAAAAAAAATTTCGGGGGGTCGGCCGCCCCCCCGCCCCTATGAAGCTGCGCCACTGTTTCTCACACAGCCTATAAATGCTCTGTTTATTTCTTAATTGCAGGTGATTGTTGTCTAATTTCGAGATGATATGTTGTATTACTCAGCAACAACTTATTTCAGCGTTTTGTATGTGTATACTTGCGAGACTGTGTATGTTTAAATCGATTGTAGTATTTAATAATCGCTTAGATTGTGTCTTATATATAATTTGATTATTGGTAACTTTGAGGCTTCATTGTTTATCCAAAATGACATAAGTTGTAAATCCAACTTGTTATATATATTATATGCTGAACCACATTCTAATCTAGGCTAAATCTTAACATTTAGCGGAACATACGAACACAGTTATCGATTTTAAGTATATTAGTTAGGTAACTTCACATGTTGCATCATATTTTTGCATATTTATTAATCGAAACACGACTAACATTGAATGTAAAAAATAGGGATTGAAACTTCTGTTAGCTATGTATTCAGTATCTATTATATTGGATCTTGCGCAGCTGATTAGATGCAAAACTTGAGTTGTCTCAATGTTACTAATACTTCTTATTACGAAAGGTGAATTTTGAACGAGGGGATGTGATGACTGTGCAAGGCTAAACCAGATGGTGCTTTTTATGGGATCGCTTAACTAGGTTCTTGTTTAAATGAGGTGTTTAAATGTCGTCTTCCTGTACTTGACTCGAAAGGCTAGTGCAAATTAAAACGACATAGAATGCACTTGCAAGCGTGAAATCTTTTTATGTATTCATGAATTGTTAGGAGCTTCTAAATCGTTTGATGTAGTTTTGAGTTACTATACTTAAAGTAGTTTGATGGTATCATTCTTTGGGCAGTATGGAATCATTGGTTTAATAATCCATGTGGCCACGGAGGTTCACCTGCGATTACTCCGGGCTATCGAAAATGGTAGTCGCCCTGGGATTAGTCGGCTCGCAAAGTCAAGTCGGAACCAGGTAAAAAAAAAAAGTTCAAAATGTACTTTCCATTGTTAAGTTTTAGTGATAATCTTCTTGCAGCTTTGGCAGTGTCTTATTTGTACTCAAAAGATTAAAGATCTAATGTTTGGTAAATCACCTACTCTTTTCTAAAAGTTAGTTTGTTATATATATTGTAAATCCAACTTGTTTGGTACTCAAAACAAGAAAATAAATCACCTACTCTTTTCTAAAAGTTAGTTTCCATTAGCTTAATTTTGTTGAAGTTTATAGTTTATAAAAGTTTTTATAAGTTTTTGTGTAGTAAACAAACTTAATTCATAAAGTAGCTTTTTTTGTTAAGATCAAATTTTTACAAGCTCAAACAAGCCCTTGGTGTTCGAGCCAACCATGTGAGATAATAGCAAATTATTAGAAAAACAATTTTCATCCGGCGTTAACTAGATAGTACACGTGTTGCGATTAAATTATTTTGTACTAAGAGTACCGTGTACGTGGCATCAACTTACACGTATAGTATCAGTTTGCCACCCTAGCGTCACATCACTCAACTCACTCACACATCAAAATAATTCCCTCTCTCATAACATGTCAAAAGGGCCTCGCCCAAAATTTTATTTTCTTTTACATTTTTACAAATCAATTTATTTTTCATTAATTGAATTAAAATACAAAAAAACATTTTTTATAAATAAAAAAAAAAAAAAAAAAAAAAAAAAAAAAAAAAAAGTTTAAACTTACTAATTTTAGTTTGGTCCAACAAATACATTTTCAACCCAATTAAAAAAGAATTTAAACATTATACATTTTCAACCCATTTACAGCCCACTTAAACTATTAAATTTCTTTATAAATAATTAAATAAAAATACCAATATACACCATCTCCATCTTTATATCGCCCACACACACCTAAACACGCACGCACGCACGCACACTAAAAAAACACAAGATAAACACAAACCCAAATTTGTTTTTAAAATACATTAAAAAAAAAACAACTCACGCTCGCCAGTTTACTCACGCCGGAACTATGCAAAGAGGGGGCGGTATCGAGGCGGACGATTAACGGCACCAGTTAAGGTGACACGTCAAAGTGGCACTGGTTGAATGACACAATACCCAGTACAAAGTGGCACTTGTTGAACTTTTCTTCTTGCCAAATATGGTAAAATATTTTTGATAAAAAGCTACTACTACAATTACAAATATACCATCAAGTTTTTTAACGCATCTACCTTATATCAATTTTAAAAATCAACCATTCATTACAAATTTTCATTTTTACCCTTTTAATTTTTTCTTAACTTTTAGGTGCTAGAATATGTATAATTGTATACCTCAGTTAAGTTTCACCTTTAATGTCGTTAACCGATTTAATCCGTTTGCAACGCAAAGGCAGATAAAACCTTGTGTATTTCATTTGACACTTTTCATAATTTACTTTGTTACTTTTATTTTTCATGTAATTTACTTTGCTGCGTGTTTTCAATCTATTTTGTATTTTGAACAAGCCACGTTGGATATCAATTTTTTCGAGCTCGTCTCATTAGACTAATCGAGCGCTAATTTGTGTTTGAGGTCGACTCGCGCTCGAGAGTTATGAGGCTTGACACGAGTTAAACGAGCTCAAGTTCGACTATAATATACTCGGTTACATGGATGAAAATGGGTGGGTGGGATCTGCCCAATAATTTTTTCTAGTAACACTAGAACGTGTTCCATTCAGTGTAACAAATAAGAGCAACCATTTAGTTCCTTTTAATTCTTAACCTGATATCTTTGGTTAATGTGACTTTTATTTTAAAGTGAAACCTCCACCAACTTATAATCTTGGCTTCGCCCTGCTTGGTTAGATTTTTAAATGTATCCCTTTTAGTAATTTTTTACTATCTCCGTCTCAAAATATAAGTCCAGTTTTACTTTTTGTATTGAACTTTGACCTTAAATATTTTTGTTTGTATTATATATCATTTGATGAAAATTATAACAAATGAAAATACATATAAAACACTATTCATTTATATATTTTGCATCAATTATTATATAATACAACAAAAAAAAATATTTAAGTTCGAAATTCAATTAAAAAAATCAAACTGAACATATATTTTGAGACGGAAGGAGTATAAATAATGTTGAGTTATTTACTTATTTTATTATACAAATACAGTATCTTTTGTTATGCATTTACCCCCAATATTCAGTCATTTTGTCTTATTTACGATTGTAATTTTGGAATCCTTTTTCCCTCTATATCAAGCACATCCATTGGTTAATACTTGCATAAAATCTTCATTTTTTTTTTATAACATGACTAATAGATTGCGTTTCTTCTGTCATATGCTTCGGCAACTACGAAGATGAAAAAATTGAGATCAAATTAGTAAAAGTGGAAATCATTTGATAAAACAAGTTTATATCGCTTTATTTTCTCTGATGCAAATGTGGTCCCAGTCACGTTAACGGATCTTTTGCTATGCTGTTGTTTTTCACTTGGATAGTTAGACCGAGACGATTTGTTTTTTTATAGGGAAACTCGATTCAAGTTGTTGCAAACGTACATATTTGGTTGGGGTGTCAAAAAAAAAAAAAAAAAAAAAAAAAAAAAGGAATCATAATGGTACCATACTGGAATGAACTGTATATTAGAACCATGGTCCGATTTTTTATTCTTAAAATTCCAAATTTTCGATTTTCAGAACGGTTCGGGGTACTTTCCTAAAAAAAATGACTCTTTTGATAATATGAAATTTTATAGGGTTTGTCTGAGAAATATATACATGCAACCATAAAAATTAAAAAAAAAAAAAAAAAAAAAAAAAAAAAAAAAAAAAAAAACTCTTACAATAAACTCTAAAACCTAAATACATATACTTTTTTGTTTCAAATAACATCAAGCTATCGGTATTAGTGGTTTATAGTTACTAATACCATTAAAAGATTCAAATATTATATCACCATCATTCATCCAACATTAAAGTAAGTTTTTGAGTAAATTACACCGTTCGTCCTTGTGGTTTGCGTTGACTGGCGTCGTTAGTCCCTTGACCAGAAAAACTGCACCGTTCATCCTTAACGGGCAAACGTTTGGCGTCGTTAGTCCTTCCCCAACTAACGCTTGTTAAGTGTTGTTACACCTGAAGTCCCATGAGGATATACTAGTCATTTCGCAAACCAAAAGGACGAACGGTGCAATTTTTTTTATAATAGGGTTCGTAAGTTTCGTTTTGATACGTTTTCGTCTGTTTTTTTACGTTTTTGTCCGGTTTTTTTCGTATATATCTTTTCCTTTTTGCTGTGACCATAATTGAATAATTGATTATATAGTGACATTATGTTACGATCTGATGAGATCAAAAAGTTAAAAAAAGAAATAAGTCATAGAGTATTTAGCGTTTTTGGAGGTTTGGAACACACATACGTGTTCTTAATACTTTTGAGCAATTATAAACAGATATTTGATATTTTGTGTCTTTTGTTTGTTATTTTGAACAAATAAAATTATTTAAATGATTTGCATTGTTAGAGACATTTTTTGTGTGTTTCTATTTGCATAATTTGTATTGATATAGCATATCCTTTATGAATGATCGACAACGGAAAAAAAATAAACACTTTGGTTCTCGTTGGAAATAACTGAAAATTCCCGTACCGGAACCAAGCTGAAGAACATGAGACAGTTTTTGGTATCGCATTTTCCTTATTCTTTGTTCGGTTCTTCCGGGTCCGTTTTTGATTCGGTCTAGTTCCAACACCATGGACACGTAGTGTGGTAAGAAATTTATTTTGATTTAGAGTTAATTACATAAATTGTCCTTGTGGTTTACCCATAATTGCAAGTTTTGTCCTTAACTCTCAAAATTACACCAGTCGTCCCTATGGATGTCCATTTTGAGTTGACCGACTCTTTGACTGGATGGCCGTTAGTTTTGGTTGTTAAGTGAGGAGCATTATCGTCCTTTCACATCTAAAGTAAACCACAAGGACGATTTATGAAACAAAACTCTTTTTTTTTTTTTTTTTTTTTTATAAATATATGTATTTAGTTTTTCGGGTACTAAAAATCGGTATTTCTTTGGTTAACGGTTCATGGTAAACCACCACCCACCACCACCACCAGTGGCGGACCTAGGATTTTAGAGGACGGGGGCAAATTTTATTTATTTTTTATTTATTTATTTATTTTTGATAAAATTCGTTATGCACTTTAATAAAAAGTTCATAAAAAAAATTTACACTAAAATCTGATTTCTTTTAAAATTAAGATAGAGATCTGAAGTTTTTACATTGTTTGACTTTAAAGTGGGGGGCAATTTGATTTTGTGGTGGAGTTTAATAAAATGGTCTTAAAACAAATTTTTTTCACTAAAATTTGATTTTTTGGCGAAGCATAGAGGGCACCGCCACCCCTTATACAATAAGTAGTTCCGCCCCTGACCACCACCAACCACTGCCACCCACCACCACCATTTATCCTCTGGTGGTGGCGATGGTGAGTGGTGGTAGTAGTAGTTGGTATTAGTGGTGGTGGGTGGTAGAGTGGTAATGGGTGGTGGTGGTGGTAGTAGGGGCGGTGGTGTGAATGGTGGTGGCAATAGTAGTTGGTGGTGGTGGTGATTGGTGATTGGTGATCAGTGATGGGTAGCAATGTTTGTGGCGATGATGGTAATGGTGGTAGTGGTGGTGAGTAGTAATGGGTTGTGATAGTGGTGGGTGGCGGTGGGTGGCAATAGTGAGTGGTGCTAGCGATGGTAGTGGGTGGTGGTTTTGAGTTGGGGTGGTGGTAATGGGTGGCTATATTGGTGGCGGTGGTGGGTAGCAGTGGTGAATGTCGGTGGTTATTGGTGGTGGTGGTAATCATTGGTGATCCGTGGTGGTGGAGGGATGGATAGTGGTGGTGGTGGTTCATCATGAACCGGCCAACCAAAGATATACCGATTTAGTGCATGTTAAATTTTATACAAATATTAATAGTAATAAAAAAATTAAAATGAAAACTAAAAAAAATGTTTCGATTCATAAATCATCCATGTAGTTTATGTTAGATGTGAAAGGACTATAATGCCTCTCATTTAACGGCCAGTAGTCCGGTAAATAGACCGGTCAACTCAAAATAGACAACCAAAAGGACGACTAGTGTAATTTTTAGAGTAAAAGACGAAACTTGCAACTATAAGTAAACCAAAAGGACAATTTATGTAATTAACTCTTTGATTTATCGATCAAGGTTGATTCTTGTCAAGTTATACTACCATGTATCCAGGGACGGAACCAGGGGGTTCTCAAGGGTTTACGGGAACTAATGGATTTTTTTGATGTAGTGTTAAAAAAAAAAAAAAAAAAAAAAAAAAAAAAAAAGATTTTTCCTAAATGCATCCGGTCCACCGAAATGTGTTTCAAATATTATGGTTCAAAATTTTTTATGCACCCGCTCATATTTAGTTATGGTTCAGTCCCTACTGATGCAAGTGGAATCTGGAAGCGGTACAAAGAAGATTAAGGTGCAGTTTGGTTCCCTACTTTACTTTGGGTTTTCATTTGATGTGCTCTTAGTAATAATTGTTTGGTTTGAGTTGTTGGGTTACAACCATAGCTATTAATATTTCGATCTAGCTTTTAAGATCTTCCTATCTTGTTAAGAAAACTAGTCGATCCTTCGTAGGATCTTAAAAAGCATATGATCTTAAGTATGATCTCGGTCTTACTAAAGGATCGTAAAATCTCGATCCGATTCGATCATACTTCCCTTAATTTAACTAACTAATAAACTATAAATGAATGAATTTTTTAAAATTAAAACAAATATACCAAGCGTTGATTACTATAAACATTTAATAAGAGCAAGATATATAGATTTTTTTATTAAAAGATTTCGATTAAATATTTTTGTATTTTAGAACATTACGCTTCGCAATCTCATATTACTATAACTTTCAGAACTCTTTTTTCTTTTCTAATTTGTTATACAATCAACTTTAAATACGAATTACTATAAAAATAAGATTTTTAGACATTTAATTAGAATCTTTCGATCTCGATCTGATCTTGAACAAACAAACAAAAAAAAAAAAAAAAAAAAAAAAAAAACTCAAACTTAACCGCCTTGGATACAAACAGAATAACTTGAAATGGTTTTTATCAAAGGCACCACCACCCCCTGAATTTCTGACATTTCGTTTATATTTGTTGACCTATGCCATTGTTGACTTTTGTGATCACTTGTAACTCTCTTAACCACATGCTTTTTTTTTTTTTTAAGTTGAAAATAATATACTCCGTACTAATTTTGTTTTTTTTGCATTAAGTCCCAAATCCAAATCGGGCCTTAATAGCAAAATGCCAAAATCAATATATACGTACAGTTGGTGAGAACATCTATATGGAGATCGACGCTACACATTAACAAGGGTATTGATGTATAAAATCTCATGAATTATACAAGGACGTTTCTATGCACTTATATGATTTTGGTAGATCGATACTACTCAGCATGCAACAACATGACAAACTCAAGGAAACATATTTTTTGTTGGGGTAATTAGAGCCACTTTGACACCGATTAATCTGCTAGTCATGTGGCTTTTATAATATTCACGTAGTCTCTCTTTTCCAACTTGAAAATTTAAACCTGTGTACGACAATTCTTCAAGTTTATCGTTTTTAACAAATTTGCAAAGGTGTAGATATATACTTGAGTAACTTTAGATTGAGATGATGTTCCCCTAAATCTTGCATGCCTGATCGATGTGATCTTCATCATCAAGCCTTTCGAGTCAACCTTGTGTAACCTTATTATAGAACTTTGAATACATGTAAATGATTGGTCAAGTCGAGCCAAATCTACAAGTTTCATATGATTTATCAAGTTCGAGCTTCTAAATGAAGATACAGTGGCAAAGCTAGAAATTTTTCAGTGGGGGGTCGGGATCTAATTTTTTTCACTAATGCTATTTTTCGGGTAATACCGAAATTTTGGGGGGTCGAAACTGAATATACCGAAATTTTCCTACACGAAAACTATATACCCCCTACATCGCAAAAAAAAAAATTTGGGGGGTCGGGCGCCCCCCCCCCCCCCCCCCCCCCCCCGGCCCCTATGTAGCTGCGCCAATGCTCAGTTGAGCTCTAATACTGTAATACATGACATATATTTGGCCCAAGCTCGACATGTAGGTTTGTGGTCCATTAGAGTTTTATTGTGGTTTCGTATATGTACTTTAGTTTATCATTAATAAAGTTTATCCAACGGGGCTATTTATTTAACATGGTATCTGAGCGAGTCTGATCTCGCGACCTAATCGACTGTCATGAGCTGCTGCCGCTATGCCACCCCGTCCAAAGCAACACGATATCTCTCTTTTTCTGTTATTTCTCATACCTATTTTTTTTTTTTTTTTTTTTTTTTTTTTTTTCGTTTCTTTCATTGCTTGTTACAACCACCATATTGCAAAAATGAGATTTTGTTTTTGTTTAAAAACATAAACTCCAATTGGTTCTTCATCCTAACAAATTTACACTCTTTTTTTCTTTCTTTCTTTTCTTTTCTATTCTGTCAATTTCATCTCGAACCCTTAAAGCAATGTGCCGCAATATTTTTCTTTTCTTATTTTCACCAGAAAAAGAAAATTTATTTTTCTAACATCATTACAAATGTTTTCAAGTTATGCATCATGAAGACTTTCAAGATTTATCTCTACTTCCACATGCTACAAGAAATGTTCATCAATGAAAAAAATACTTGTACTATTTTATGCAATGAATAGTAATAGTCAAATTATACCAAATATAATGCAACACTATAAATTGCACTAAACTTCAAACGTTTCACTTTAAACCATAATTAGTCCTTGCATAAATGAAACATCTAATATAAGTATATAATTGATGTTTGACGACACATTTAATCTAATTGGTACATTCTTAAAATATAAACCCGATATCGTTGTTTATAAAATATAGACCTAATACGGAGTACCGTATGGTTGAATAAGAAATATCTTTACATACCTAGGCTTTTACGTTATGCATAAGGTTTGAAATAAAATACAAAAATCTTAACTGGCTAAACATGCCTTTTAGATTTTTGTTGCCTTTTGAGACTTTTGTGTTGCATGACTTGCAGGTTAAATATGTGCAAACTCAACATTTTGGTTGGTACACTCCAACTTATGCACTAACCTATTGTATTGTGTATACATCTTGCTTTAACAGTTTGTATATTGGAGTGTGCCAGTCAAAATGTAATGTGTTCAAATCATCTCTCATTAAATATATATTTTTCTTATATGTTAATTGCTTATTACTAATTTAAGTTAATAATCATAAAATGATAAATATTGTTTTAATATTAACAAAATATTTAAATTTTTAAAGTGCTTAGGGATTTAGTGCAATATATTGGAGCAAACTTTTTTTAGTGCAAGCATATTCTATAAAGATTCTTATTTTGCACTATAATAGTGCAAAATAATAGTGTATACATTGGAGATGATAATTTCAAATATTAATCTCACCAGTTGGCCGGACGAGTGACTAGGTTGGCTTGATATCCCCTTACTCGTGGATTTAAATCAAAAATCATAATGACTCGTATGTTCATGATAAAATATACAATATGTTGCCCTATTTGGATATATGGAACTTGTTAGCTAGCTTGTCAATCAGTTTGTGCTCGTTAATACGTCAACTTGTTAATGGTTGACATATAATCGTAGCTATTTGTATGTTGTCTGTTTCATGATGAAAATTAAGAAATCTAAATTACTTTCAAACACATTTTCATTGTTTAGAAGTTAAATTAGTTAATCAAAAATACAAAAGACGGGTGATACGAGTTTGCGCCAACATTGTTACTTACTTGATACAACATTAAACCTTTGTAAGAGAGCACCTTACACATAATTCATTCTAGAAACACAGTGACATGTTTTAACTCGAATAAGAGGACAATTTAGAATATCATCTCAATTTTATAAAGATCAAAGTTAAGATAGTCGTTCTATCGACGAGACTTGTATGTTTAAAGGATTATATGCAAAAATAAAAACATTGACCTTTTACTATTTTGTTCGGATGAAATAGTGAACGAACGATGGTATGTTTGGCAAAACATGTAGTAGTAAACAGTTAGCAGTACTACTAGCAATAGCAGTTTAGTTTGTTCAATAAAAGTGTTTAATAACGTAATTATGACTGTAATTATAAAATGTAAAATGACATAAAATACATATATACATTAACCTACAAAATTATACTCCCTCCATTCCAAAATTATTGTCCACTTTGAATTTTCAAAATCAAAATGGTATAACTTTGACCACAAATATATATTTTTTATTATATAATATTTGATGAAAAATTATATCATTGAAAAGTAAACTTAAAACCCAATCCATTTATATATTTTGCATAAAATATTATATAACACACACAAAAATATTTAAGGTCAAAGTTGAAGAAGAAAAACTAAAAAAGTCAACACTTGACAATAAATTTGGTACGGAGGGAGAAATAAATAAAGGGAAAATGATGCATGCTTTTCACATCAGGCAATTACCTGCTTTCTTATGTAAAAAAGAGATGGCTCAAGCGGAAAGTGTATCAGTGACATGAATTCAGGGGCTTAATCATAAATTTTTTAAATTATTTTCAAAGGAAAAGCAGGCAAGAAGCCTACTTGTTGCAGCAGGCAAGTTTTCCTCATAAATAAAAGGGTTATATATGTAACACCCCCAAAATACCGCAGCGGAAGACTGTGTCATTGGGGTGCTACTTCATAATACAAAGTACAAGTTATAGAAAACGAACTCTAAATGAGACGTTTTGAAAGTTACCATTCGATTAATGAATTCAAAGTTACAAACATGAGATTCCAAAGTATGATACATAAATGTATACAAAATGTTTTTGAATGGTAAATGATAAAAGCGTAAGTCTTCAGAATATGCAGCTTGACTCTAAGTTCCACGCACTAGCTACCTCCTTACTAACCTGAGATAAACATGCTAAAGTGTCAACACAATGGTTGGTGAGTTCATAGAGTTTGTCTTAAAACAGTTGAAAAGCCTATAAAGAATGTTCACATAGCAAAGGCATTGTGAATCCACTCAGTTGCAAGTCCCGCCATAAGAGACTTGTAACCTGTGTGTTCACAACCCACTGCTAACATATAGTATAATAAAGACATGTATAAGTTCATCAAAACAATTAAGCAATTAGTAGTGAGTCTCTACTTCATCTCCGAAGACCTCACTTGGGAGCCAATTCCCAAAGACAACTGGGAGCCACTTCCCAAAGAAAACTGGGAGCCACTTCCCAAAGATAAAAGTTTGCTGGGAGCCACTTCCCAAAGATAAAAGATTACTGGGAGCCACTTCCCAAAGTATAAAACAGTCATGTATGTATGAAATCAAGTATAATGCAATCAAGTATAAGACAATCAAGTATGAAACAATCAAGTATAAATGTTTTGAGTATTTGTACAAGTAAGCAAGTAGTTGTGCATGTATCTCCCCCAAAGAGTTAAAACAAGTATGAAAAGAGTAGGGGCTATGACTCACCTTAAGCTTATGTAATGAGAAATGATAGTGGTAGTCGAATCGCGAAAGTCTCTAAGAGCAGCCTATAATAGAACGTTGCGACTTAGGTTTGGAGTAACGTCTAAAATACGAAGAATTGCCTATATATGTCTTGCATATAGTTCATGATGTAATACTTAGTATATAGTGTAAGTTGTTGAATATAAGTGGTTTATGAAACATGTATAGGTTGTACATCTCTTACTACCGTTCGGGCCGACATAATTCAGAAGTCATGGAGTAAACGTTCGAGGAGCTAGGAAACTTTAATTCGTAAATCCACAACTCATCTCGACGGCTTACTTAATGAACTCCTCACATGAGGCTCCCTATTATTGTAGTATTTGATAACATATATATAAGTTTTGATCTTTAAAAGTTATATGGTCTTTAGCCGTGGCTTTGCCGTGACCTTGGTCATTGTTACCATAGTCTTGAGACTCAACCTTGGCTTTAGCCATTGTTGTGGTCTTGGCTTTAGGTCATTAGACCTCTTGGTCTCATCTAATTATAACCAATACATAGTCACTTGGTACTTAAAACGGGCTGTTAAGAATTTGAAGAAAAATCTCACTCGTAAAGCGTTTTCAGGACTCGAGCTTCTTTGTTCCTGAACGAAAACGGCGTTCCGGACAACTTTCGTGTTTTAACTTTTTGATGAATCGGAGCAGAAGGGTGACTTTCAAAATGGCAAAATGCAAAACAGTAGGGTATAGGCAGTTTTGCCGTTTTGGTTTCGCTAACTTCTTATGGCCATAACTTTTGACTCGTGTACTCGTTTTGGGTGATTCAAATTGCTATGTTTTCCTTGTTAAGTCCTCTTTAACAGTAAGCAAGTGTCAAATATCATAGTTATACTATTTTGGTCGTGGTTCTCCAAGAAAGTTACTAGTTTACTTGTTTAAATAACATAAGTTAATATATAGTTTCCATAACTTGTTTTACTAGTTTTTATACATCATGAACATAATACAAAGACCATATATAGCATGAAAGAAACATAATAAGCATGAAATGATATTGAGCAAGAAAGTGTATTAGGGTTCTTACAACTTTTGGCCTTAATGAAAAGGGAAACTAGGACAAGAACTAGGAACTAGGACTTTAATTGAATAAGCTTTTCTCCACTTTAGCAACCATTCTACCCTTGTATTCTTGAAGGATTTGTGATGAAGGTTTAGGTGACTTGAGTGGATCTAAACTCAAGAGAATCACCAAAAGTTTCTAAGGTTTGGAAGTAGTTTGATGAATCAAAACCTAACTAGGGTTTATGTGTTGATATAGTACTTGATTTCTTGAATATAACTTGAAGTAAACTAGCAAATGAGAGGGTGTTTGTGTTGTGAACGACTAGGAGGGATGGGGAGGGCTTATATATGAGTTTGAGGAGGTGTTAGAAAGTTGCCTTAAGGAGGTGCAAGTATTTAGGATATTTTCCAACACTTGGAGACCAAGTTTACTTAGTATATATGTATCCTAAAGTCCAAGGCTTATCATAAGCCACCAAGGCATGGTGAAGCTTCCTATAGTCGGCCATATGGTGGATAGGGTGACTAGATGCATAAACTTGGTATTATCTAGCTTACGGAGTGAGTTTTGGTCCCGGTAATCGCTAACGGTAAGTCGTTAAGTCATAAAACTTAAAATCGGGTATCCTAAAAATATGAAACTTATAAATATGTTAAAACTTATTAATATAACCTATCTTAGCATATTTAATGAGTGATAAGTTCTATCGGGTTGCTTAAACGCTGCTAAAACTGGAAACGCGGGTCTAAAACGCGTAATTTGCGTAAAACACTGAACTGGAAAACGTAAAATTCCAAAACTTTTGGAATTGTCGTAAAATGAGAGAAAATCATATTTCTATTGTTTATAATGTTTTATGGACATATCGGGATGCTGGAATGACGTTTAAACCTAAAAGTAAATCTCGGACACGGTTTCGTGATTTTTGCAGAAATGATCAGACGAGTGTCAAATTCTCGGATTATCATTAAAATAGTTTAACTTACGAGAATATGAAATTAAAATTTCGGGAGTGAATAGTGAAAGTGAATAGTAAAAAAGTGAATAGTAAAAATGAATAGTGAAATTTTCGGAAATAGAAGATAACCTGAAAATGTGAATTGTTACAGTCTCTACCCCTTAAAGAGAACTTTGTCCCGAAGTTCAGTTGATGTTAACTACTTATGGTGTGTCTAAGAGAATTCGGGATCTCTAATATAGTGGTGTTTACTCTGATTCGTCTAAGGTTCTGGTTAAGGAGTCGTATCGGCTACAATTAAGCCCACTTATTTATAACACATTACTTACATAAAAAAGCGTCTAAATTTATGTAAGTAAGGGATTATAAACTTATGGTTCGGTGATTTACAATTTCTTTATTTAAATGAAGAGGCGTCCCAATCCATTTTAAATAAGGAGATTCTAAATCATCCTACTTAAGAATTTCCAACACAAAATCTGCCTTCTGAGGCCGATAGTAAGATAATCAAGTCATCAAATCCCTAAAGCTAAGCAATAATATTATTTAACTCAAATCTTGTGTCTCATCAAACAAGAACTGTCACAAGATCAAGTTAAATAATTAGTTATTACTGAGCTCCATGTTTTTAATGACTCGGCTAATCTCTGGGGCTCCTTATAATACTAAAGTAACATCATCTAACAGCGTGGAACTAAACCAACAACTACCAAGAAGCGTATGCGTATGTAGTGTGTATAAGGCAAATAAAGAGGAGAGTCTTAACGTATATAGCAATTATAGTCTAGGCACTAAATGCAACCTAGTTCTCTATAACCAAGGCTCTGGTACCAATCTGTAACACCCCCAAAATACCGCAGCGGAAGACTGTGTCATTGGGGTGCTACTTCATAATACAAAGTACAAGTTATAGAAAACGAACTCTAAATGAGACGTTTTGAAAGTTACCATTCGATTAATGAATTCAAAGTTACAAACATGAGATTCCAAAGTATGATACATAAATGTATACAAAATGTTTTTGAATGGTAAATGATAAAAGCGTAAGTCTTCAGAATATGCAGCTTGACTCTAAGTTCCACGCACTAGCTATCTCCTTACTAACCTGAGATAAACATGCTAAAATGTCAACACAATGGTTGGTGAGTTCATAGAGTTTGTCTTAAAACAGTTGAAAAGCCTATAAAGAATGTTCACATAGCAAAGGCATTGTGAATCCACTCAGTTGCAAGTCCCGCCATAAGAGACTTGTAACCTGTGTGTTCACAACCCACTGCTAACATATAGTATAATAAAGACATGTATAAGTTCATCAAAACAATTAAGCAATTAGTAGTGAGTCTCTACTTGTAACACCCCCAAAATACCGCAGCGGAAGACTGTGTCATAGGGGTGCTACTTCATAATACAAAGTATAAGTTATAGAAAACGAACTTTAAATGAGACGTTTTGAAAAGTTACCATTCGATTAATGAATTCAAAGTTACAAACATGAGATTCCAAAGTATGATACATAAATGTATACAAATGTTTTGAATGGTAAATGATAAAAAGCGTAAGTCTTCAGAATATGCAGCTTGACTCTATGTTCCATGCACTAGCTCTCGCCTTACTAACCTGAGATAAACATGCTAAAGTGTCAACACAATGGTTGGTGAGTTCATAGAGTTTGTCTTAAAACAGTTAAAAAGTCTTAAAGAATGTTCACACAGCAAAGGCATTGAGAATCCACTCAGTTGCAAGTCCCGCCATAAGAGACTTGCAACCTGTGTGTCCACAACCCACTGCTAAAATTTAGTTTATACAATGCACCAAATTATATTCACCAAAGGTCAAGAATAGACACAAGGGCGGGGGCCTCTCCCCAAATAGTACTACGACATCCAAGGTCAAGTATAGACACAAGGGTAGGGGGCATCTTCCCATGAGTACTACCAATACCTCTCTGACAGAATAGAGTATTATGTATGCACGTAAATACGAATCTTGTATTTAAATTAAGCAAGTATAGTGTAACAAGTATGTATAACGCAATCAAGTATAATGCCAATCAAGTATAACACAATCAAGTATAAATGTTTAAGAGTATTTGTACAAGTAAGCAAGTAGTTGAGCATGTATCTCCCCCAAAGAGTTAAAACAAGTATAAAAAGAGTAGGGGCTATGACTCACCTTAAGCTTATGTAATGAGAAATGAAAGTGGTAGTCGAATCGCGAAAGTCTCTAAGAGCAGCCTATAATAGAACGTTGCGACTTAGGTTTGGAGTAACGTCTAAGAATACGAAGAATTGCCTATATATGTCTTGCATATAGTTCATGATGTAGTACTTAATATATAGTGTAAGTCGTTGAATATAAGTGGTCTATGAAACATGTATAGGTTGTATATCTCTTACTACCGTTCGGGCCGACATAATTCAGAAGTCATGGAGTAAACGTTCGAGGAGTAGGACACTTTAATTCGTAAATCCACAACTCATCTCGACGGCTTACTTAATGAACTCCTCACATGAGGCTCCCTACTATTGTAGTATTTGATAACATATATATATAAGTTTTGATCTTTAAAAGTTATATGGTCTTTAGCCGTGGCTTTGCCGTGACCTTGGTCATTGTTACCATGGTATTGAGACTCAACCTTGGCTTTAGCCATGGTTGTGGTCTTGGCTTTAGGTCATTAGACCTCTTGGTCTCATCTAATTATAATCATTATATAGTAACTTTGGTCTAAAAATGGGCTGTTAAGAATTTGAAGAAATTATCACTCAGAAAGCATTTTCAGGGCTCGAGCTTCTTTATTCCTGAACGAAAACGTCGTTCCGGAAAACTTTCATGTTTTAACTTTTTGATGAATCGGACCAGAAGGGTGACTTTCAAATTGGCAGAATGCAAAACAGTTTGCATAGGCAGTTTTGCCGTTTTGGTTTCGCTAGCTTCTTATGGCCGTATCTTTTGACTCGTGTACTCGTTTTGGGTGATTCAAATTGCTATGTTTTCCTTTTGAAGTCCTTTATAACAGTAAGTAAGTGTCAAGTATCATAGTTATACTATTTTGGTCGTGGTTCTCCATAAAAATCACTAGTTTGCTTGTTTACTTGTCATAAGTTAACATATGTATATCAATACTTGTTTTATCCATTTTTAAACATCATGAACACAATAACAAGAACATATATAGCATGAAAGAACCATAATAAGCATGAAAATGATATTGAGCAAGAAAGTGTATAAGGGTTTGCTTACAACTTTTGGCTTTCTAAAAGAAAGGTAAGTAACTAGTAAGGTACGGACTTTGATAGACTTAAGCTTCACCCTTTGCAATCTATGATAAACCGAGGTTATTTGAAGATTATAACGACGCCTTCTTGAAGTCCAAAGCTATTTGAAGATTATAACGACGTCTTTTTGGAGACTTTAAAGTTATAACAACTTTTCTTAGAAAATTTCCAAGATTGAAGATCAAACACTAGTTTTCTTTCAAAAACTAGTTAACTTTCTTACAAAATATAAGAAAAGTGCCTTAGGTTTTAGGACTTGAAGGTTATAAGAAGGTGTGGTGCAAGTTTTCTATGTGTTTTAGCTTGGTATTTATAGGGTAGGAAAAATAGTTAACCATATATTGGGTTAGAATTTAACCATGGTTAGTTTAAGACACTTGTAATGATCTAAAGAATCAATGGTCAAGATTTAACCACACATGGTGACTCCCCCCACCCCTAGGTCGGTTTGGAATGGATAAGGGTGACTAGATGAGTAGTCATGGTCTTTGGATGATAATATCCTAAGTATGTAGCTAGTTTTGACTCCGTAAATTGCTAACCGTAAGTTTTTAGGCCACGAAACGTAAAACCGGGTATCCTAAAAATATGAAACTTATAAATATGCTAGAACTTATCAATATACTCCATAATAAAATATAAAATGAGTGGTAGGTTCTATCGGGTGCTAAAACCCTGCTAAAAACTGGAAACACGGGTCTAAAACGCGTAATTCGCGTAAAACGCTGAACTGAAAAACGTAAAATTCCAAAACTTTTGGAATTGTCCTAAAATGAGAGAAAATCATATTTCTATTGTTTATAATGTTTTATGGACATATCGGGATGCTGGAATGACGTTTAAACCTAAAAGTAAATCTCGGACACGGCTTTGTGATTTTTGCAGAAATGATCCGACGAGTGTGAAATTCTCGGATTATCATTAAAATAGTTTAACTTACGAGAATATGAAATAAAATTTTTTGATGTGAATAGTAAAAGTGAATAGTAAAAAGTGAATAGTGAAATTTTCGGGAATAAAAGTTAACCTGAAATTGCGAATTGTTACACTACTTCATCTCCGAAGACCTCACTTGGGAGCCAATTCCCAAAGACAACTGAGAGCCACTTCCCAAAGAAAACTGGGAGCCACTTCCCAAAGATAAAAGTTTGCTGGGAGCCACTTCCCAAAGATAAAAGATTACTGGGAGCCACTTCCCAAAGTATAAAACAGTCATGTATGTATAAAATCAAGTATAATGCAATCAAGTATAAGACAATCAAGTATGAAACAATCAAGTATAAATGTTTTGAGTATTTGTACAAGTAAGCAAGTAGTTGTGCATGTATCTCCCCCAAAGAGTTAAAACAAGTATGAAAAGAGTAGGGGCTATGACTCACCTTAAGCTTATGTAATGAGAAATGATAGTGGTAGTCGAATCGCGAAAGTCTCTAAGAGCAGCCTATAATAGAACGTTGCGACTTAGGTTTGGAGTAACGTCTAAGAATACGAAGAATTGCCTATATATGTCTTGCATATAGTTCATGATGTAGTACTTAGTATATAGTGTAAGTTGTTGAATATAAGTGGTTTATGAAACATGTATAGGTTGTACATCTCTTACTACCGTTCGGGCCGACATAATTCAGAAGTCATGGAGTAAACGTTCGAGGAGCTAGGAAACTTTAATTCGTAAATCCACAACTCATCTCGACGGCTTACTTAATGAACTCCTCACATGAGGCTCCCTACTATTGTAGTATTTGATAACATATATATAAGTTTTGATCTTTAAAAGTTATATGGTCTTTAGCCGTGGCTTTGCCGTGACCTTGGTCATTGTTACCATAGTCTTGAGACTCAACCTTGGCTTTAGCCATGGTTGTGGTCTTGGCTTTAGGTCATTAGACCTCTTGGTCTCATCTAATTATAACCAATACATAGTCACTTGGTACTTAAAACGGGCTGTTAAGAATTTGAAGAAAAATCTCACTCGTAAAGCGTTTTCAGGGCTCGAGCTTCTTTGTTCCTGAACGAAAACGGCGTTCCGGACAACTTTCGTGTTTTAACTTTTTGATGAATCGGAGCAGAAGGGTGACTTTCAAAATGGCAGAATGCAAAACAGTAGGGTATAGGCAGTTTTGCCGTTTTGGTTTCGCTAACTTCTTATGGCCATAACTTTTGACTCGTGTACTCGTTTTGGGTGATTCAAATTGCTATGTTTTCCTTGTTAAGTCTTCTTTAACAGTAAGTAAGTGTCAAATATCATAGTTATACTATTTTGGTCGTGGTTCTCCAAGAAAGTTACTAGTTTACTTGTTTAAATAACATAAGTTAATATATAGTTTCCATAACTTGTTTTACTAGTTTTTATACATCATGAACATAATACAAAGACCATATATAGCATGAAAGAAACATAATAAGCATGAAATGATATTGAGCAAGAAAGTGTATTAGGGTTCTTACAACTTTTGGCCTTAATGAAAAGGGAAACTAGGACAAGAACTAGGAACTAGGACTTTGATTGAATAAGCTTTTCTCCACTTTAGCAACCCTTCTACCCTTGTATTCTTGAAGGATTTGTGATGAAGGTTTAGGTGACTTGAGTGGATCTAAACTCAAGAGAATCACCAAAAGTTTCTAAGGTTTGGAAGTAGTTTGATGAATCAAAACCTAACTAGGGTTTATGTGTTGATATAGTACTTGATTTCTTGAATATAACTTGAAGTAAACTAGCAAATGAGAGGGTGTTTGTGTTGTGAACGACTAGGAGGGATGGGGAGGGCTTATATATGAGTTTGAGGAGGTGCTAGGAAGTTGCCTTAAGGAGGTGCAAGTATTTAGGATATTTTCCAACACTTGGAGACCAAGTTTACTTAGTATATATGTATCCTAAAGTCCAAGGCTTATCATAAGCCACCAAGGCATGGTGAAGCTTCCTATAGTCGGCCATATGGTGGATAGGGTGACTAGATGCATAAACTTGGTATTATCTAGCTTACGAAGTGAGTTTTGGTCCCGGTAATCGCTAACGGTAAGTCGTTAAGTCATAAAACTTAAAATCGGGTATCCTAAAAATATGAAACTTATAAATATGTTAAAACTTATTAATATAACCTATCTTAGCATATTTAATGAGTGATAAGTTCTATCGGGTTGCTTAAACGCTGCTAAAACTGGAAACGAGGGTCTAAAACGCGTAATTTGCGTAAAACGCTGAACTGGAAAACGTAAAATTCCAAAACTTTTGGAATTGTCGTAAAATGAGAGAAAATCATATTTCTATTGTTTATAATGTTTTATGGACATATCGGGATGCTGGAATGACGTTTAAACCTAAAAGTAAATCTCGGACACGGTTTCGTGATTTTTGCAGAAATGATCAGACGAGTGTCAAATTCTCGGATTATCATTAAAATAGTTTAACTTACGAGAATATGAAATAAAAATTTCGGGAGTGAATAGTGAAAGTGAATAGTAAAATGAATAGTGAAATTTTCGGAAATAGAAGTTAACCTGAAAATGTGAATTGTTACAATATATGTAATTTCAAAGCGAAAACACTAGCGCCAAGATCTACTATTCTTTTTGATGAAAGATGGTTACACAAAATTCAACCATTAGTTGTTTGACGTCAAAAAACATTATATTTAAAATACTAGTGGCTTATCGCTAGTTGCTCCAAAATACTTACAAATGTTTACTGCCAAATATACCTAACTGATGATGGTAGTTTAAAGGTAAGCTTGCCTTATTGCTTAGCCGTCACTAGGTTGTCAACCACTCCGATGCATGTTTCTAACAACTTAAGTAGCCGTCACTACTTTTAAACGATACTATTAGTACCCCTTAATTACTCTTCCCGCTCCCCTTATGCTCATTTTACTGTTATGACATGACAAATTTTTATGTTTTTCTTTTCATATTTTTTGTTTTTACTACTTTTTACTTGTTAACTTTATATTTTATATTTCAAACTTTTTTTTCGATAGTTTACCCACTTTATTAACATGATAATATAGTTACTTAAGATTTTATGCTTCGTATAACAGAGGCAATATCAGGAATAAAGTTTCTAAAATCATAGTGCAATACTTTGTTGTGTACTCATTTCGTCTCAAAATTATTGTCCTGAGACAAAAAAGACAATGTTTAATAAAAGTTGGCTCATTTTAATTTTTAATCACACAAATAAAATATTTTCTCATTAAATTCCTATTTTATTACCAATAAGGAAAAATGGACAAAAATTTTGAGACATCAAAAAAAGAAAATATAGACAATAATTTTGAGACGGAAGGAGTATCAAAAGATTCAAAACTAGAATTAGCGTGTTGACGTGGTGTTGACCACCACCACCGTGATACCATTAGTCCAGTACATCCGGACTTGAGCCGTAAATGAAATATTATTACTCGTATGATTTATAGACAAGATAAACATATGTTATTTGGCAATTTACTTTTTACATCGCAACAAAAATATTTGACACGCGTCTCAAATAAAAAAAAGTAAGGTTTCTAAACGTACAAAGTTCGTTCAAAAAAAGTAAGGTTGTAAAAGCGACCCGTGTTACCAAAATGATCCGTTGGTGTGAGTTCATTATATTATTATAATACTAGTATATGATACTAGGTTTTTAATATTACTGTATATGTGGATTAGATGTGTTACTTTATGTCTTAACTGTCGTTGCTTGGGATTTCATTTTAAGTACTACTCGTTACATGTTGGGATCCGTCACGACCGTCCTGTTGATTTGGGTGACCCGGTGTGAAATAAAAAATGAGGCCCCATAAGAAAAGTTAATTATTATAAAAAATAAAATGTTCTTTGACATTACGCAAAACATTAACAAAAGTCAAATAACTACAAATATTTAGAGTGTCACTAAAGCATAAATACAGCTTTACTATACAAAATTAATAGATATATACTAAATTGGAGGCCCTTAAAAGAGGGGCGCGATGCGATTGCACTACTTGCACACCCTAATCACCGCCACTTGAATCCGTGCTCTCTATGATTATCGAGTTTATTAAATTGTAGAAATTAGAATATCATACTTTAGAAAAACTTTGCTCTAAAAGTAGATTTGGTGATAGTTGTTGAGATTATCTATACTACTTGGTCTAAGACCTTCTCTCGTTAATTGGTTTAAGACTTCCTTAATTAGATTTAAAAAAAATACTATTTACAAAACATAATTTACAAGTATGTAAAGCACAAATTAAACTAAAAAAACATTATTTCTTACATATAATTAATACATAATTTAAAACACCTCATCACTAATATATATAACTACCTAAACATAATGTATGAATGAAAATCAAAAACACTGTTTAACACATACAATTAATACATAATTTAAATCACCTTTTACCAAAATATATAACTATTTAACCACAAATTGCAATTTAATTAAGCTTCCAAAACATAAGTCTGAAATTTAGTAGCCCAAAACAAAATAACATTTGTCCGTCGAAAAATGTAGTTATAAGATACCCGCCACAGCATCGCGCGGGTACTCTGCTAGTAATTAGTAAAACTGACGATTCATTGAGTTAGTAATAGTTCACGAAATAGTTGACATAACTGAAAACACACATGAATATAATGCAATATGTAACTTAAATTTATAATAATCTTGGTATCATTTTTTGTCTTTTAAAACCTTGAAATTTAGTCGTTTATTTAAAAGTTAAGTTAAATTTGGTGGTGACCCTTAAAAAAAACAAGTAAACTAGATGGGCTAACATTAGTCAAGTTATTTGCCACCTAAAAAGAGAGGTAACGTCATAAATAGCAAACATTTTTTTTTTTCTTTTTTAAAGAATTTATATCTGTAAATAAAATAAAACGTTCCTTTATATTGATCAAACTTTCTAATATTATTTCATATGCACTCGAAAAAGATCATTTTCTTCCCAAAAAGATGTAGTAAATTAGCCATGTACAATCAACGTATTAAATGGGTTCGTTTTTTATTATTTGATTGTGCATTTGTGCTCATCTTTGGCTTTGGCCATGGTTAGCAATTAAGTTCCTTTCTAGCTAGTTTTGTCTCAACCTACTTGTCGTCGTATTCACTTCTAGTAAGAAACTTGATCAAAAAAAAAAAAAAAAAAAAAAAAAAAAAGTTCTAGTAAGAAACAAATTTTGTGACGTCACACATAGATAACTTTAATAACTTAGCATGTGTAGATAACTTAAACGAGCGCAATTGTATACTTGTGTTCTTCAGGGGTGTTTAGAATTTGGGTAATACCTGCGGAAACCGAAAATCGAACGGAACCGAAAAAATAGAACCTAAATTGTAATCGAACTGAATTTGTCAAAACCCAACCAAATCGAATTAAATATTCGGTTTTTGGTTCGGTTATGATTTTGGCAAAATGAAAACCGAAACCGAACCGAAAACCGAATTCACGCAAATATATATACTTTGTACGTATTTATATTAAAAAGAAGAACATCAAAACTCTTTAATGATATAAAAATAACATTTTTTAAGCTTGAATTTATTATTTTTTTTATCAAAAAATCTATAAAATTAAGTAAATCATTCTTTAAAATTATGTAATTTGGGTTATTCTGGTGGTTTTCGGTTATTCGGTTCGGCTTAATCCAACTTAAATTCGGTTCAATTTTTTATTTTACTTGGAAAATATTTTAACCATACGGACCAGACCGAAAAGCCAAACAACCCGATAACCAAAACGATGAACACCCCGAGTAGTAAATTGTATACATGTGTACTTAGTAACTTAGGATGGGACATAAATGGTTTAAAAAACATGACATAGTTGTGTACTTATTTAATTATATAAGAGGATTCAGTTGACTTTCACTAGTAAAAGAGTACAAAAAGAAGGAAGACGAAGAAGAAATCCCTCGAAAAAAATGGCGTAATATAAACCTTATTTATATGAAAATGGGCATACTACTTTTAGAATCACATGGATGAATACATGACATAGTAAAAACAAAAAATAAAAACATGGTACCACTACCACTTCCATGATCACAACCAGGGTTCTAAATAGCGCGCCATAGCGGCGCTATAGCGGCGCCATAGCGCGAGGCGTGGCCTCCACGTTACGAAACAGGCCAAGGCGTCTTCTTAATGCGTAGCGTGTTATGAAGCGCGAAAAAGCGTGGTAAGGCGTGCTATAGCGTGAAGTGTGGCGCTTTATTTTGAAGCTTTTGTAGAATTTAGTAATTTAATATTATTGGGCTAGAAGGAACTTGGGCTTGGGCTAACTTTATAAATCAATTGCTAAAAGATAATATAACAAGTGAATGTGAATATGTGAATGTGATGTTTTATACCGTAGTTTTTAGGTTTTTACATTTTATCTTTTAGTAGTTTACTCTCACGGAGAAGGTTTTAATTAAAGAAATGACGAAAAATGCAATTATAGTTTAGCTTTTTCAGTTTATTTCCTATGTATAACGCGTTTTGTAAACTTGATGTATTATATATATATATATATATATATATATATATATATATATATATATATATATATGAAATATGATATAAATATATAAATCTATAAAAAATTATGCCGCCTTGGTCACGCCTCAAAAAACGCTATAGCTTCGCTATAGCTCGTGTAGCTTGAGGCTTGGCTTCGCCGCCACGCCACGCCTCACGCTATTTATAACATTGATCACAACACATTTCATTCCATTAATTTTTTGTTTTCTCTCTCCAGAACAAATAGTACGTATTGAATTAATTGCGTAAATTAAAGTAGGAAACAATGTGAACAGAGATTTTGGCAGCTGATTGGGCTTTCTTCAAATTAGAGATGGCCATGTGTATTGTACAGTTGTTGGCCGCAAAGATTTTCTTACCATTTTCTTAAAAGAAAAAGAGTCTTTTAACATTTACAAACATTTATAAGTTAAAATGGCAAATTGAGAGATAAAATTGGCTTGTGTTGAAAAGTAATACGGAGTACTCATTTTTAGGGGCTTTTTACCTATGTGAATTCTGTCAGTAAATAAATAAATGAAACAAATAAAAGTTGACACATTAACGTATTTTTGAGTTTCTTCATTTTAATTGTTATACTCCCTCCGTCCCATATTAAATGTCCACAATAAAATTTTTGGATGTCCCAAATTAAGTGTTTACTTGTACATTTCAACCAATAAAATGAGAGTTTAGTGGGTAAAAGTAATATTTGATTGGTGGAGAGTTTAGTTAGTGGAATCTCCTGAGACTTTGTGCATAATGAAAGTGGACACTTTAATATGGGACGGAGGTAATAATATTTTTCTATACCGTATTAAGGGTAGAAACGAGATGAGCTGAGCTTGAGCATGTCATAGCTCGAGTTTGGCTTGTTAATAACTATAAAACTCGAGCTCGGGCTCCAGCTCGTTTTAAGCCTCGTATTTACCTCTTAAAATTAAAATACATTCCGTCGATAAAGTTCGGCTTGTAAAAGTTTTCACGAGCCGTCAATCACACTAGGCTCGAGCTCGTTTATTTATATGATGTGTTGAGGGAAATAAAACTCGACTAATTAATTACACTGGGCTTGAGCTTGCTTATACATAGTTATACGTATAGACATAATATATACGTGAATATTTTCAGGGCTCATTTAGGCTCGCGAGCCTAATCGATGTTTATATGTAAAGCTCGGGCTCGAGTTTGATTATTAAATGAGCTCACACTTCGGCTCGAGTTTGGGCTACAGCTTGTTTAGGCTCGACTTGTTTGAGCTTTTTATCAATCAAATCTCAAGGCTTTTAAGTTACGCTAAGTCAGTTTTTATGTTACAAAAGTTGTTGGTGTGTCATCTTATCATGTTTTTTTAATTGCGTTTAACTTCCATGAAAATAAGGTACATATTTCCAATCTTGAAGGATTTTGTTTATTCGTTGTTATTATGATTAGGGGTGAGCATTGGGTCAAACCTGGACCGGACCGGGAATAACTCGGATCGGACCAAAATCGATTTAGCCCAAAACCACAGATTGAGGATCGGACCAAGAAGGCAAAATGGTCGGTTGTACGTAAGACCGGATCGGACCGAACTGGGCCGAGGACCAAATATAAGGTAAAGTGTGGACCGAAGACCGGACCGAAATAAGTTCAGTCCGATCCGGTTCGGGTCTGTTTCTTGGTTCGGTCCGGCTCGCGGTCCGTTATGCTCACCCCTAAATTATGATATAGTCAAGCATAATTAAGTTCTAGCGTTTTCTTTTTCTAAAACTTTGATGATGATTTAGATACGGATTGTACTTTTTGATTAGACATAATTCATTTTAAGTGAATGATTTATTTCACACGTCAACAACGATTTCAAAAACAAAATGTCAGCGTGACACACAAGAAAATAAAAATGCACGAGATGAAAGGTTCTCGTAAGAATCTGGACCTTTCGAGGATGAGTCAATCTCATTTTACTTGCACACAATCCATGTTTCGTATAAATCGTATGTGAATTATGAGCGGCATAGAAATATGCACATGGGATGGTCTTCTTCTACAATTTTACTTGGATGACTAGTGAAAAGATTACAACATACTTAATATATTTTGTTTTTTGAAATATTAACTTTTTCAAAAAAACGTTTTAATATGAAATAGCAAATGTCATTGAGGAAATAACAGTTTATTATTTGGTTAGTACATTATTTTCTTATGGTTCAAAGTTTTCCAAATTGTAGAACATATAGTAGATAAATTATAGTAGTAGTTAGATGGAAGAAATGAAATGGGTATATGTTAAGTTAGTATGGGCCTGGGCTTAGTAGAAGAGTGATAGGAAGGAAAATTTCAAAAAAGTCAAAACGCACCCCATTGGTGGACATAAAGTTTGCTTTAGCACTCTTCTTCAGTACATAGTACTGTTGGGGGGAGTATATGGGTGCAGAGGAAATGGGTCCCACCAACCTCAATAAAGACCAAAAAAACTCTCTAAAAACACACACACACACAACCATAAAAGACTTGTATCATCATCTTCTTCTTTATCACTTGAAAAATGTATAACAGACCTCCATACCCTTTTCATCACTCTCAGCAACAGCAGAACTCATACCAAACTCCACCACCACCACCTCCTCTACCACTGAACTCATACCAACAATACCAACATTACCCACCACCACCACCTCCACCACCACCGCCACAGAACTCGTACAACAACTTCTTCACCTACTTCCCCACACCACCTGCACCTCTACCACTGCAACAACAACCCGCCGCACCAAATAACATTCAGAAGCGTCCTGCTCCTGGTAACACCGTCGTCGAGGTAAATTCACTTTTTTCTACTAGTGTTTTTACAAGAAGTAAATATGTCTTTATTCCGGGTCGGGTTTTTCTTTCACTTTTTCTTCATTTTATTTTTGGAAAAAAAGGTTTAAATAAATATGCGTTTATTTCGGGTCGGGTTTTTCTTCAAAATATCAAAATATGTTTATTTCGGGTCGGGTTTTCCTTCTAAATATGCATTTATTTCGGGTCGGGTTTCTCTTCTAAATCTGCGTTTATTTCGGGTCGGGTTTTCCTTCTAAATATGCGTTTATTTCGGGTCGGGTTTCTCTTCTAAATCTGCGTTTATTTCGGGTCGGGTTTTCCTTCCAAACATGCGTTTATTTCGGGTCGGGTTTCTCTTCTAAATCTGCGTTTATTTCGGGTCGGGTTTTTCTTCCAAATAAGTTTATTTCGGGTCGGGTTTTTTTTCTAAATATGCGTTTATTTCGGGTCGGGTTTTTCTGCTTTTCCGGATAAATCTTTACAGTACTAGAATATTTTCTTGTTTTCAAACTTTGTTGTTTTGGTATTTTAGTATCGGGTCGGGTTTTTTCGGATAAATAATGTTTATATTTGAGTGTTTTTCAACTTTGTTGTTTTGGTATTTTTGAATCGGGTCGGGTTTTTCTTCTTTTTCCGGATAAATGGTTACAGTACTACGTATATTTCTTGTTTTCAACTTTGTTGTTTACGCATTTTAGTATCGGGTCGGGTTTTTTTTGAAAAAAGTTTAAATAAATACGTATATTTCGGGTCGGGTTTTTTCTTCTTTTTTAGAGCAAAGTTTTTTCCTTCTTTTTGTGGTAAAATATTTGATATATTTTGTTTCTCAACTTTCTTGTTTTGGTTTTTTCTTTTCGGGTCGGTTTTTTTTTTTTTTTTTTTAAGTTGTTTGTGTTTGTGTTTTTCTTGAAGATGTTCTTACTAGTATCTTACAGTAATTAATATGATGAATTTAAAAGGGGATTATTTATTATGTCGAGTACTATATTATTTGGGTTTGGTTATGCTACTTGTTGATCACATTGCTCATTTTCTTTTTTTCAGGCACCTTCTTCATCTCAGAACAAGAACAAGAACAAGAACAAGAACAAGAACAAGAAGAAGATGAAAATGGAGAAAAATGTCCTAGTGCAGGTGGTTTTACCAGGTTCCTCCACACCAGTCTTGGTAACAAAACGACCCCTCGTCTTTTTAGTTTTTTAATCGGCTTAACCATAAGTTTGTCTTGGTTCTTTAAATACCGCTAATTAAACTGATTCTTTTCTTTTTTTTGGGTGTTTATCCTTTCAACAGATAGCCTCACCCGGCTCAGACAAGACTGAGATTTGTAAGATTTGGAAGCAGTTTGGTTTTTGCTCACGTAAAGAATGCAGCTTTGCACATGGCGAGAATGATCGTATGCCCACCTTCCAACATCCCAAGTACAAGACAGAAGCGTGTTGCATGTGGCTTCAAGGGAAGGAATGCGAATATGAAAAGCGCAATGGACGTTGCAGTTATCGCCACTACCATTACTAGTTTTGTTGATTATGCTAGTTACTTGATAGATTTGAGTTATGATTATCTTGTGATTTATCTAACTTAATATGCTATTGATAGATTCTATGAGTTATGATATCTTTAAATATGTTATTTAAGGGGAAACAGATCTTTTAATATTACTTATTGAATAGCTGTTAAAGGCTTCCTTATGAGGAATCTGATGTTAAAGGGACCCTCATAAACGAGGCCAAGTTCATGGTGATTTAAAACTTGATAATCTATGCTTGTTGCCATTATAAGAATGATGATGGTTTTATTTCTAAGATTGGTGGTTTGGGATGGGTGAAAAGGGTGAACCAAATAACACGGGTCGTTATTGGAGTGGCGACCCGTTGTTTGGATCAAAAGCGACTTCTGACATTTGGGCATTTAAGTTGCATGTTGACTGGTAAAACGCTTTGGTTCTCTTATAAATATTTGTGTAAGAATGAGGTGTAGAGGCTTATTCCTTATGAGAATGAAATTAGTCGGTTATTAGCTCTAGTAGTACACTGGAATAAGCAAAGAGTTTCTTGAAGGGTCATTTGTATGCTATTGAAACAAAGTATTGACAGGAATATCAATTCGCAAATCCGAATGAGAAAATATCCCTATAAAATGGTAGTGTCTTATATCCATAATCAGTTGAGTAATCTATGCTTAATGAGGGAATTGTAGGAGGCTAGTTTCTCAATTGATGATTGTTTCAGTGTTATCAATATATTAAAGAGAGAACTTGTTTATCTTGTTATAGACTTACTGTCTAGTGGTGTATGTTTGTTAGTTAGAAGGACGAGGAAGGATGCAATCACTCTATGAGGAAGAAGTTATGGTAGTCGTAATGAACACAATTTGAAGGCCTACCAAGCCGATACTCGTATATTTAGTTTAGTTTATACCGCCTTCCTAAAATTTTACTCTTAGTTTTGTATGTTCATTTAGGAAGGAAATCACTTCGATTTCAAATTCTGCTGCCTGATGAATGAATATGTGAAAAGACTACTATCAAATGAGTAAACAGAATTTTACAATAGTATAAAACCATCAGTGAAATAAAACACATAGGTGTGTTTACTGTTTGACTTTCAAAGTTAAACCTTTGACTTTCCTATATTCAAAATTATGTCATATGAACTTGGTGATAAACATACCTTTTAATGATATTTAGTATTTTCAAATTCTTAAGTTTAATGTGAAGTTGCAGTTTAGTTCTTTTGACTTATAGAGTCGAACATCCAAACTTTGATTTTGGTTGCTTGACCCCTAGTATTGTCTCACTGCATCAATAACCAACATGAGGAAACTGTATCCGGATAAGATTCAAGGTGGCAAGACGGATGGGTCAAGCCAGGTTGGATTTCAAAACGGGCACAGGTTAAAAGGGTCATGGGTCAAAACCTACTTCTTCCTTTTTAATATATAGTTTTTTTTTGTAATTACGATTACAAAAAACTAAATTACTATGATTAGACTAGAAAGCATCGAGTCAAGAAACTTAGTTATTTGTATTAGAAAGTTAAGTTAGTACCCGTTTGACTTGTTCCCCTTTTAGCTTATTTTCTTAATTGATCCGTTTAAGATGAATAGATGATACTCATTCCAACTAAGACCCATTCATAAGTTAATGGGTCAAAATGCCCTATCCAAATATGATGCCTGGACTCCTTTATTGGATGGAATACTTGTGATAAAAGGGGATGGATATAGTTTTGGCGTCATCTTACAATCAGAAGATAAAGGTTAAGAAGTTATATGATCGAAGAAACGAACATGGGCTTGGTTCAGCTGACTAGAATCACCTCCAACTATCTTATTTTTTCCGACATATAGAGTTAATTCATCTTACCAATGAACTCATTGATTTGATCTTCACGATCACCAAAATCACCTTCATTCCTGAATGGCCTTTTCCTACCGTGCAATACCTTGTTATCTGGCTTGTTCAGGTTGAAGGGGCACAACAAAATGCAGACTTCCTTAAAATGTGGACCAACATTCGCAATCAAATTTACAATGTCTTCTATGCATATAAGTTTGTGCTCTCCCATTTCCTGCCATAAACAATATCTCATATTAAGATATATAAATCTTATAAACAAACTTATACATGAAGACCCATGAAAAACAATTCACATACCTGTTCAATGATGTTACTGTCCCCAATTCTTGTTTTCATTTCACCATTTACTTTACACAAAGGAAAAGACCTGTTTGTTATCTTTTGCCCAACCCTTCTTGTATATCAGCTCGTTTACACTCTTGAGGTTGAGGTACCTTTAAAAATTTCTGCAAACTTATGGACAGAAGAATTGCCTAGTGTGTCATCATCTTCAAATACCAAAGGCAGTACAGTATCTGATACGGTTACCAAACATGTTGATGAAAATGATATTAAACTCGTTCCAGCCCTGATTAATCAGTTGTCAATGTCATCCAGACTGCAGGGCATTAAGCTTGTTGTCAGGCTGTTGGTACGTTGCGTTACATTCAAGCCATAGTGAAGATGCAAACTCTTGTCCGTGCCTGTCATGGTATCCTGTCGGTTGGAAGATCTTCGACTGGAAAAAAGGGAATAAAAGATACCAGAAACAAGCCACATCCAACTTATATCTCCATCGAAAAGCTACAGTAACCGATTTGCTATCCGGCTTCTCGGATCCACACCACGTACCAGACAAATCAGCATCAAATGTAGTTCTTTAAAGGATGATTCATCAAGGAAATGAATGGAAATGTGGACGTACGTCTCTTCTACTGAAGTTATGGAGCCAAATAAATCATCAAATAAAGAAAGTATGTCAACTTGAATTCCTGATAAGCCCATATTGGAGGCTGAACATCCCAAACGCTATTTAAAGTGTCGCCACTGAAGAAGCAAATTCTGATGGAAGGAAGTACGTATTTAGATCATGAAAAGCAAGCAACCCGTCGTCCATTGCTGCTCACTCATGATTGAGGGGTTGACTTTCAAGAACAATTCACTGACTTCAGTCGTGTAGATTTCGCTGCAAATTCCATCCAAACAAGAAATGCTGAACCAACAGAATCATATGTTTCTGAAAGCTTAAGAGCGGGTCAAAACGGTGGCTTTCAGAATGTGGAACTGAACTTTCAGATACATCAATGCTTGACTTGTCTGATCTGTCTGAGCCTTGAGGCTGGACACGTTGAATATGAAAAAGAAGAATAGAGATCAAGATAAAGAGGCTGGTGATAGCAAAAGTATTAGTGTTGATTAGCATGATCTTCTACGTACTGAACTGACTCACTCCATTATGGCTCTATCAGATCAATATGACGGTAGCAGTTTCGCTGGCAACAAACAATTGCAACATGATGATAATGGTGATACGTCATAAGTCAAAAACAATCTACTGAAGAGAACACATATAATGGTCAAAAAGGGTTGGAGACTGAAATACATCATGAGGTTGACAAATTATCCCAACGAGCTTCTCTACTAACACCTTATAGCAGCAACTTCTCAAATAACAAGACTAAGTCTGATAAAAAAAAAGTTGTCCAGTCAAAAAGTGAAGTCAAAGTCGAATAATAAAAAAACACCCTGTGAATTCTAACCTTGGCTTACTTTCAAGAAATAGTTTGGACCATTTACCTAGTCCGGAAAGCAAAGGAATTTTTGTGGGGCACAAAGTTCTCAGCACATTGATATAGAGCCGAGAGATAGTAGCAGTAGTATTATATACCGAGTTACATGCAAGTGACTGAATCTGCAAGCGTAAAGCGCATGCAAATTCCTCACCAAGGTCAAGTCTATGTGCAAGGTAAAGACGCTTACATAAAAAAGAGACGCTCGTAACTCTTTTACAGAATTTCAATGTTCGGCGTCACTTTATGCAACTCATTTACAGATTTTCAATGTTCGGTGTCACTTTTTAGATGTTGTAACCCAATTGGTTAGCATGTAGTTTATCTTAAATTTATCCTACTTTGCTTGTGTCTTTAGGATGCTGGTGGTGGTGATCTATGAACATTTGGATGTCATGGATGCATCTACTGCTGCAAAACATGCAGCTGAGATATTGAACGGTCTCGCTTTTAACAAACAGATGCAAGCAAAGAAAACAAAAGACTTCACTGGTGGTTGGAGAATGCAAGTTGCTTTGGCACGTGCTCTGTTTATGAACTTACAAATTATCTTGGTGAGCTAGATCTTTTTCTAGTTCTAGAGGAAAAAAAAAGTATTCTATTAGTGTGGGTCGACCTGAACCCAAATAATTTCACATCAACCTGAAAACAAGCCAAAACCTACACTGGTCTTTTACCACAACCTAAATATGGCCTGCACCAGACCTGTTTTAACTTTTAACCCATCCAGGAGGCAACGTTTTTTCAATGAAAGCGTATCAGGGCGATATAACTTGGAGCCCCAGCATTTTCAGAAATTCAGTGTTTTGGAATTGATCGACGGTTTTTCTTTCAAAAATTGCATACTGCGAAACAAGTTCTACCCGAAGCCAGTCCTTGTAACATGTCACTTCGTTACTTGGTTACATAACACTTTAGTGTGTCTGGTTCATGTACATGTTGAAGTTAAAGTGCTTTGTTATTGATTAATGGAGGAATTTGTTACAAAGTTGTTACTGAAAGATTGAGAGAGAAGTATTTGTTACAGAACATGAATTAATGGAAATTATTACAATGTGGGTATTTAAGCTAAATGGGTCTAACTGTTTTCGGCGCCAACAGATAGTTTGACTTTTAGAGCTTTGACTTTAGAAGTTTGACTTATGTTAACTTTGACAATTAGGCTTGTATCATGTAAGTAGTAGTTAACGGTATTTATCAGTTTATGCATTTTCAAATATAACTTATGAATGAATTGATCAAACATATTCTTGTATAATTCTCTGTATCATTACCCACACTTACCTATCCTCATTGAAAGAAAGCTATTCTAAATCCCTAGCTTTCCTCGTTGATCGGAGGATTGATTTAAAAAAATATCACTTGTCACGAATGTCTGTACAAATTAGGACAGAAAATATTAATCTTAATACAAGGATAATGTTGGAGTAGAAACACATGAAAAGCCTAAAAAGAAATGTAGGGTTGTTCACAACGTTGTTTGATGAAACGCCAAATGGCACAATATATTGAGGTATCAAGGGTTTGATTACATGAGTTCTTAAGCAGATTTCTAGTGTAGTGCTAAATAGTATAATACTTGATCATCTACAACTTTCACCTGAGTGAGTATGGCTTTCATTGCTAGTCTCAAAGACGAACTCCAAGGGATGGTGAGTCATGTTTAAACCCCAAACCATTCGTACGTGAAGCATATTATTTGGGTAAGATACATGAACTCACACTTACTAAAAGAAAAGAAAATGACCCAATCAGGACACACCCAATATATCTACCCTAAACAAGGGTTTTGATTTATACGTCGTAAACATGATTCCCAGTCATTTTTAAAATCTGATGCGCCAACTACAATTCATTTAAAAGATGTTAGATACACTGAAAATGATAAAGGTCTTGGAAAAAGTGGAACCTAAAGATATTGCAGATGAAAAGGATGAATTAGCACAAGCGAAGAATGAAGTGGCTCCAAATATGATCAAATTGCTAGTAGGGATACATGTAATCAAATTATGGAGATCCACATAGGGTTGGATGCAAGATGTTTGTCAGGTTGACAAATACTGCTATGAAAAAAGGTATGCTACTGTGGCAAATAAGCACAAAGGTATGAGTGGAATTGAGAAAACAGGCATTGGCGTTGAACTATTATTGATCAGCAAAGACGAGAGAGCGAGACAACCAAATAGTGATTTATCAGCTGCTGATTCTTTTTTATGGAAACCAGGTGTACAAAGATGGTTTACATTGGTAGAGTTAATTTAACTTTCAAAGGTTCATGTAGTGTAGCTGAATATTCTTCCATGCAATATGCGATAAACAAGCTTGCTGGCAACTTTAAAAAGACTCGGCTCCTGATGCGATTAGAGCTTTTAATGAGCCGTTTATGTCAGCTTGAAATTGTAAAAATTGCAAATATTTTCCGAGTTAACCTTCAGCGCAACACTAAACAGTTCACCTTCACTAAATGGGGATCACTCTTAGTAAACAAGATTACTTGTTCTCATGGATTAATAGAAACACAAACATGGTGCAAAGATAGTATAAACAGGAAATGTTGAAAGACCCATATGGAAATTATTGGGTGTCAGTGGTTCTGGATAAATGGAATGACGAGAGCAGTGAATTCATACTCTCCCGCCTAATGGTCTCTCTATTTCTGGGTTTGCAAATGGTCAATGTAAAATCCAATGAGGTAAGTGTGATCAATATGCTTTTCTCATTTGTTGATTTGGGAGCTCAAGTAACCAACAAATGGATCCATTTCTGCATTAAGAAGTTATTTCTCACTGTAGCACTGGAAAACCTTCTTTCAGTGCAAGATCTTTTGTTCAATCGAAAACATAATTGAAGTCTTTAGAAGTGCATCTTGAAAACATGTTCTGTCGTGGACTCTAGTAAAAAAAGATACTGCAATAAACGAGCAAAGGAAAAGGTCTCTCAAACACCTTGAATTACTGATCTAATCAATGTTTGTTTGTGAAACCTATTGTCAAGTAAATGAATTTATAATCATGGATGAGGAAGGAAGTAGCTAGATGATTCTCTCTTTTGTCGAGAATTATTACAAGGCTATCGGATAAGTAACAAGGAAAGATGGGCAAATGATGGCAACTTGGACCAGTATATTGTCGGGATTTCATGAGAATTGTGGGCATAAGAACGTTTTCACCCTGTAGCTAGAAATTAGTTATAAGAATGTTTTCAACGGCTAGCTCAAGTTGCTTTACCAAGGTAGCTTTTTACATATATGATAACCAATGTATCTTTATTTCTGAGTTCCGTTCCCACACGCCCTGTTACAATGTCACGCGTATGTTGAAAAAAGTACATAACTGAAGATGGTTGAAAATAGTTTTGATGACCGGTCCTTGTTAAGAGCTCTCAGCAAGTAGCTGAAGCTGCTTAGCCAAGGTAGCTTCTTAGTTTTTGCATATAACCAATGTACTATGCTTAACATGCCGAGCTCGAGTGTATAGGTTGCGCTCGAGTTATTATCGAGCTTTTATATGATATATATGTTGTTTTCTTAAAAAAATATATATATATATATATATATATATATATATATATATATATATATATATGTATAGTTAAGAGGCTTATTCTTACCCTTTGCCTACTTCGAAGTCCATAAAACGACATTGGTAGTAAATTTGATAAACACAGGGCTTACTTTAAGTATAATGTATGCAATAATTGTTAGTTAAATCAACCTGAAATTAATTCATTACTTCGCTGTTTCAACGAGTTTTTGATAAGATGTGTTTAACCTTGATAGAATGGTACCTTAAGATAGATGTTTGTTGTTACTGTTATGAATTAATCCTGCTTTGCTTGTGTATCTAGGATGCTGGTGGTGGTGATTTATGAACGTTTTGATGCCATGGATGCATCTACTGCTGAAAAACGTGCAGCTGAGATTATGAACGTGTATCTGGATAAGATTCAAGGTGGCAAGACGGATGGGTCAAGCAGGTTGGATTTCAAAACGGGTTAAAAGGGTCATGGGTCAAAACATACTTCTTCCTTTTTAATATATGTTTGTTTGTTTGTTTTTTTTTTTTTTTTTTTGCTGTTGTTGTTGTTGTAATTACGATTAGAAAAAACTAAATTACTATGATTAGACTAGAAAGCATCGAGTCAAGAAACTTAGTTATTTGTATTACAAAGTTAAGTTAGTACCCGTTTGACTTGTTCCCCTTTTAGCTTATTTTCTTAATTGATCCGTTTAAGATGAATAGATGATACTCATTCCAACTAAGACCCATTCATAAGTTAATGGGTCAAAATGCCCTATCCAAATATGATGCCCGGGTTCCTTTATTGGATGGAATACTTGTGATAAAAGGGGATGGATATAGTTTTGGCGTCGTCTTACAATCAGAATGATAAAAGTTAAGAAGTTATATGATTGAAGAAACGAATATGGGCTTGGTTCAGATGACTAGAATCACCTCCAAGGCTCAAACTATCTTATTTTTTCTGACATATAGAGTTAATTCATCTAACCAATCAACTCATTGATTTGATCTTCACGATCACCAGAATCACCTTCATTCCTGAATGGCTTTTTCTTACCGCCTTGTGATCTGGCTTGTTCAGGTTGAAAGGACACAAAAAAAATGCAGACTTCCTTAAAATGTGGACCCACATTCGCAATCACGTTTACAGTGTCTTCTATGCATATAATTTTGTGCTCGCCTGTTGCGTACCATAAACAATATCTCATATTAACCTATATAAACCTTATGAACAAACTTATACAAGAAGACCCATGAAAAAAACAATTCGTATGCACGTTCAAAGATGTTATTGTCTGTCAAAGGAAAGATCTGTTTGTTATCTTTTGCCAAGCCCTTATTGTATATCAGCTCGTTCACACTCTTGAGGTTGAGGTGCCTTTAAAAATTTCTGCAAACTTATGGACAGAAGAATTGCCCTCGTGTGTCAACTTCAAAAATCAAAGGTAGTACAGATACGGTTACCAAACATGTAGAAGAAGATGATATTAAACTCGTTCCAGCCCTTATTAATCAGTTCAATGTCATTCAGACTGCTGCTCAGAGAGCTTTGGCGAAGGTTAAAAAAGTTTTGAAGTTGAAGCGAATCAGATGAAACAATACAAATAGGAACAGGACCAGATTGCTAACGTGAAGGAGTACATAGACCAGTTTGGAAACGGGTCTGCTGAATGGGCTCGTCAGACTCGGAGCAAAGAGCAAATGCTAGCCAAGATGGAACCTGGTGGACTGACAGTGAAGGTGGCTCGGGACAGTGTACTGGTGTGTTCTGGTTCATTAATGTGGGCCAGCTTCCGCCACCGGTTCTTCAGTTTTCAGAGGTTAAGTTTGGTTACATACCTGATAACCTCATCTACAAGTGTCTTGACTTTGGAGTCAACTTGGACTCTCGTTTGGCATTGTGGGGAACCGATGGAGCTGGTAAGAGTACAGTAGTACACTTCTAAAGCTGAAGACGGGAATTGACTCATCATGAAGGCATGGTGAAGCGTCACAATCACTTGAGGATTGCTCAATACCACCAACATTTGGCTGAAAAACTCGATTTGGATATGTCAACTTTGGACCTTTGGTATGTATGATGGAGTATCCGGGCAATGAAGAGGTGAAGATGCGGGCTTCTATTGGTAGAATTGGGCTGACCGGGAAACCCCAACTGATGCCTATAGAGAATTTGTCAGATGGTGAAAAGAGCCGTTTAATTTTAGGCTTGTTAGCCAGGTTGCTCTTGAGACATAGGAGTGAAAACCAGACTACAAGGCGGTTGAATGGTGATATTATGGGTTTCAAAGAACATATGAGGTTGGTCTATCGGGTTAGATCAATAGTTCGTTATGATAGGGTACACACTACACTGAGCTCAAGAGGGATGATCTGCAGTATATTGTTCAACGAAAATGTATTTCAATGTTTTGTATGTGTTTAATTGCGAGACTGTGTATGTATAAAGTTGTTGTATTTAATCTCGGTGTTTGCATCATCCCATTTGCATACATTTGAACAACAGTTTGTCGATTAGACTGTTTTATACAACATACTATAATTTGGTGGTTGATCACTTTGAGTCTTCATTATTAATCCACCATGACATAAGTTGTAAATCTTACTTTGGGTAACCAATATATTATGTGCTGAACAACATTTTGAATATGATCCAGGCCAAATGTTAACGTTTAGCGGAACATAAGACTATAGTTATTGCTTTTATGTATCAACATTAAGGAAAGACCGACACTCGTTGCTTGTCTAATATAGAATTGAAACTTTTGTTAGCTATATGTTCATTATCCATATTATTGGATCTTGCACAACTGATTACTGATTCGGTACGAAACTTGAGTTGTCTCAAAGTTACTAACAGTTACTAATTACGATTTGTGTTTTTTTGTACGTAGGGTGATTTTTTTATCGATATGATGACTGTGCAAGGCTAAACCAGATGTTTGTTCACTATATGTTTCTTTTTACGCAAATGTTGCAGATTGGAACTACATACAAAAAATTGTAAGTTTGAAGTATACAGAACATTAAGATCTTTTTTTGCCATGTCAAATCAACAAATCATATGATGCAACGGATTCAACCATTAGAGTCGCGTATTTATGATCACGCTCTTTGAATTGTCCGTGTAATGCCTTCGGACATTTTACCCATTTCCGATGCATACAAGTATACAACCAATGTTGCCGAGCATTCCCGGGAGTCCATGTTTTTCTTCTTGCAATGCATATATATGTTGGTCATTAAAGCCGGGTGTTCTTCAATACTCGTCTAAGTATAAAGCATATATCCATTTTGTGAAGTTTTGTAAACAATCACGCGAACAATGCTCGCCAATTTGCAAGTACTCGTCAAATGTATTTGGTGTTATGCTGTATACCAATTGCGTATAGCCGATGTGCATTTCATGAGAGGACTAATAACTAAACGACTCGTACAATCAGGTCGTTTTTTAATAAATAAATAAATACTACTATTAAAAAAAAAAAAAAAAAAAAAAAAAAAAAGGAGCATTATTCGAGAAGAGATTCAACATTGCAATTAGTAATATGATCGACTATATATTAAAAAAATTGTATGCTAATATGATATCTTCGCCTAAAATTCCTCTATGGGTATTTAGGTGGATGGTTTTCATCGCCAAGATAATCTTCTAAAAGTTGTTGTTCCGCAACCTCTCGTTCATGTGGTATCGGTGTCCTTGTGTGAGGACCCAAACTCCCGGCTTCTTGATTACCTGAAGCTTGAAAAATCCGGATATACTTACTCGGATCGTCTTTAAAGTAAACATCGTAATCAATGGCGGAGCCAGAAAGTTATGGTCGAGAGGACAAACTTTGATAATTTTTAGAAATACATTCGAAATTGGTTCGTTAGGGAAGCAAATTAAAAAAATAACCAGATTTTTTGAAAAGATTATACTAAATTTTTTCACTAGGGGGCACATGACCAACCTGCCCCCTTCATGTCTCCACTAGTGATCATAATAATTATAGTTGGGACCCATAACAGAAGTAGATAATATTTTTTTGAAGATAACAAGTACATTGAATGAAGAGATAAATGTGTGTAAAAATGATAAAAATAAGTAGTATTTACATGATTTTAAAACGTAAAAATAATGGAAAATGGTTCTTTTTTTTAAACCCAACAAATACATTTTGGAAAACACATTTATTTAAAATTTGATATATAGCCGTCACAATTATAAAAAAGGATAAAAAAAAATTACATATAATTCGCGTCGTGGTCACGCCGTGACTACTTATAATGCGAGTTGGGGTATGGGGTAGTTCGCGCCATAGGGCAATAACTCCACTATAGCTAGAGCACGCCGTAGCGAGAGCTCTAAGCGTGAAATCTTTTTACGTAATCATATGAATTGTTAAGGGTAATGGGTCGGGTAAGTAAACGGTCTGGATAGGAAATTTTATAAATATGGTTAAGCAAATTATTAAGTAACAAACAAGAAAATTGTTTCATTGGTTTGAGTTCGTTCATATTTTGTAATATAGTAGTGTATATGATTATTTTTGTATGTTATATATGAATTAACTTTATGTCTTAATTATTGTGGCTTTGCGATTTCATTTTACTTGTTACATATTAGACTTGGTTTCAACATTTCGCATTTACAAATTATTGGCTATTGGTCATTTCATCCCATCATATAAAGTGCATCGCAACATTGAGGTAAAGTTGCAACTCAATACGAACAAATAAGCAAAAGACACATCTACCAGTCCTCAAAATTAATGTCGATAGATTAGTGAGCGGTCTGCTAGACCATAACATCGTGTGGCGGTGAAAAAACGAGAAACTTTTGCAAAACTGTTTGCAAGATAGTTGTCTTGAATTTATATTACTCTCAAAAATTTACATCATAAGAATAAACAGATATTGGACAAGCCCAAAAATTTATATTACTCTCAAGTATGTATACGAGTTAAATGAGTCAGGTTCTGGTTATGCGTAAACAAGTTATGGTTGACATAGCTGACCCGATAATTTAAATGGATCAAATTCGGGTTGAGATTTTCTTACCCGCCAACCGGTTAATCCGAACTTGAACCAAATTGCCACCCATAATAGAAACTAGTTAACTACACTAAAAAAAAAAAAAAAAAAAAAAAAAAAAAAACGTGCAAGCTTTTATGCATACTCGTGTGAATTACAGTAACTTTGACCGTCTGATGTAATTTTATGTCGCTAAAAGCTTGAAGTTGTTTGGAGTTATTTAAACATTTTAGCTTAAAATATCATCATAATAAGTAATCGGTTTTCTTTTTTTTTTTTTTTTTTTTTTTTTTTTTAAGCTGTAAAAAAAGGGAATCCCGAAAAGTGTACTTGATGTGTTTTTTCCTTTACGGATTAATAAACGAGCACCTTTAGCTGGTCAAGTGCAACATATAAATTTGAGATTATTATAAACCGTAAGTTGGTATCAATTCTCATTTTTGTCATTGAAGTCCTTCAAATTTAGTAATTTAAAAGAACAAGCAAGTAGGATGGGCAAAAATTGCTCAAAGATATTTATACCTTAAAAAAAGGATTTAAGTTATAAAATGGTAGGGCCGAGCAATCCCAACTGACACACGAAAACCGTCCTAATCCCGACAAGTCTCAAATATCTCGAAACCGACGTGCGGGTAGCTTGCTATGTTTTGTAGTAAATGTTACATTAGGAGAAAAAAGTCATTATACAATAAAAATACTGTAATAATATGATCAATAGTTGCATGGCTATTTAAACATTTAGGTAAATGCATTCATGTATATTATACATAGTTCGGTTAGGTTAACCACGAAAAACCCAAACCAAAATAGGCGAGTTTATTTGGTTTTGGATTAATTAGTTCGGTTTGATTCGTCCATTCTCATATTTTTTGAACACCCCTAACAAGTACAACTGACGTATTCAACATGCTTGTTTTTTTTTACTTGACTGAACTCGTCTTTCGTTTTAGCCATGGTTCGTTGTACTCATTTAAAGTTTAAACACACTTGTCATCGAATTAAGTTGTGGTAAGAAACAAATTTTTATAGCGTGAAAGACATATAACCTTCAGCATGATGCTATTGGTCATTTCATCCCATCATATAAAGTGCATCGCAACATTAAGGTAAAGTTGCAACTCAATACGAAGAAATAAGCAAAAAGACACATCTACCAGTCCTCAAATTAATGTCGATAGATTAGTGAGCGGTCTGCTAGACCATAACATCGTGTGGTGGTGCAAAAACGAGAAACTTTTGCAAAACTGTTTGCAAGATAGTTGTGTTGAGGAGTAAGAGTGTACATAACAAGGTACCAAGTTATTAGGGGTGGCAATTCGGTTCAGGTTCGGGTTGACTGGTTGGCGGGTCAGAAAATCTCAACCCGAACCTGATCCATTTAAATTATCGGGTCAGCTATGTCAACCATAACCTGTTTACATATAACCCGAATCTGACTCATTTAACTCGTATATATACTTGGGTTGGCGGGTCGACCCGATTAATTTATTCCCAAACCAAACATTTCAATTTTCGTGTCAGTTTCAGGTCAAGTTTCGTGTCGGATCAGAAATTGCCACCCCATGATTTTATCATGTGAATCAACCAATTACATAGTTCAGAAAACCTATCACCTATGAGCATTTTGCATGTCGGTATGATTATTGAGTTGATTAAACCATTCCTTAAAAATCTCTCATCTAAAAGTGGAATATAATTTGGTAGTGACTGTTGAGTTAATAAGTAGTAACACTGATTTAAGATCTTGTTTTTTATGGGATTGCTCAACAAGGTTCTTCGTTCTTGTGTAATTGTGGTGTTTTAGTCATCACTTGTTTTGGGTACACGGTAGACGGATAAAATTGATTAGTCTGTCGTTTTAATGTATTTGACTCTGAAAGTTAACGCAAATAGAAACTAGTTAACTACACTAAAAAAAAAAAAAAAAAAAAAAAAAAAAAAAAAAAAAAAAAAATTAACGTGCAAGCTTTTATGCGTACTCGTGTGAATTACAATAACTTTGACCGTCTGATGTAATTTTATGTCGCTAAAAGCTTTAAATTTTAGCTTAAAATCTCATCATAATAAGTAATCGTTTTTTTTTTTTTTTTTTTTTTTTTTTTTTTTTTTTTTTTTAAGCTGTGAAAAAAGGGAATCCCGAAAAGTGTACTTGTTTGTACATGTGTTTTTTCCTTTACGGATTAATAAACGAGCACCTTTAGCTGGTCAAGTGCAACATATAAATTTGAGATTATTATAAACCGTAAGTTGATATCAATTCTCTTTTTTGTCATTGAAGCCCTTCAAATTTAGTAATTTAAAAGAACAAGCAAGTTGGATGAGCAAAAATTGCTCAAAGATATTTATCACTTAAAATAAGGATTTAAGTAATAAAATGGTAGGCCGAGCAATCCCGACTGAGTCACTGACACTCGAAAACCGTCCTGATCCCGACAAGTCTCAAATATCTCGAAACCGACGCGCGGTTAGCTTGCTATGTTTTGTAGTAAATGTTACATTAGGAGAAAAAAGTCATTATACAATAAAAATACTGTAATAATATATCAATAGTTAAACGGCTATTTAAACATTTAGGTAAATGCATTCATGTATATTATACATAGTTCAGTTGGGTTAACCACGAAAAACCCAAACCAAAATAGGCGGGTTTACTTGGTTTTGGATTAATCAGTTCGGTTTGATTCATCCGTTCTCATATTTTTTGAACACCCCTAACAAGTACAACAAACGTATTCAACATGTTTGTTTTTTTGACTTGACTGAACTCGTCTTTCGTTTTAGCCATGGTTCGTTGTACTCATTTAAAGTTTAAACACACTTGTCATCGAATTAAGTTGTGGTAAGAAACAAATTTTTATAGCGTGAAAGACATATAACCTTCAGCATGATGCTATTGGTCATTTCATCCCATCATATAAAGTGCATCGCAACATTAAGGTAAAGTTGCAACTCAATACGAAGAAATAAGCAAAAAGACACATCTACCAGTCCTCAAATTAATGTCGATAGATTAGTGAGCGGTCTGCTAGACCATAACATCGTGTGGTGGTGCAAAAACGAGAAACTTTTGCAAAACTGTTTGCAAGATAGTTGTGTTGAGGAGTAAGAGTGTACATAACAAGGTACCAAGTTATTAGGGGTGGCAATTCGGTTCAGGTTCGGGTTGACTGGTTGGCGGGTCAGAAAATCTCAACCCGAACCTGATCCATTTAAATTATCGGGTCAGCTATGTCAACCATAACCTGTTTACACATAACCCGAACCTGACTCATTTAACTCGTATATATACTTGGGTTGGCGGGTTAAATATGTTACACGGTTTGAATAGGTTAAACAGGTTTTGGGTTAACCCATTTAACCCGTTTTATATACAAAAGTTAGCACATTACACGAGTTAAACATGTTAAATGGGTTTGCGGGTCGACCCGTGTAATAAAATATAAATAATCTTTAATATAAGAAAAAAAATCTTAAACGGGTTGACGGGTCGACCCGATTAATTTATTCCCAAACCAAACATTTCAATTTTTGTGTCAGTTTCAGGTCAAGTTTCGTGTCGGATCAGAAATTGCCGCCCCATGATTTTATCATGTGAATCAATCAATTACATAGTTCAGAAAACCTGTCACCTATGAGCATTTTGCATGTCGGTATGATTATTGAGTTGATTAAACCATTCCTTAAAAATCTCTCGTCTAAAAGTGGAATATAATTTGGTAGTGCCTGTTGAGTTAATAAGTAGTAACACTGATTTAAGATCTTGTTTTTTATGGGATTGCTCAACAAGGTTCTTCGTTCTTGTGTAATTGTGGTGTCTTAGTCATCACTTGTTTTGGGTACACGGTAGACGGATAAAATTGATTAGTCTGTCGTTTTAATGTATTTGACTCTGAAAGTTAACGCAAATAGAAACTAGTTAACTACATTAAAAAAAAGAAAAAAAAAAAAAAAAAAAATTAACGTGCAAGCTTTTATGCGTACTCGTGTGAATTACAGTAACTTTGACCGTCTGATGTAATTTTATGTTGCTAAAAGCTTTAAATTTTAGCTTAAAATCTCATCATAATAAATCATACTACCTCCGTCCCATAATTATAGTCCACTGTTTACTTTTTAAGTCTTTGTCTTGTAACTTTGACCATATATATTTTTATTTGTATTATATAATATTTGATAAAAATTATACTAATGAAAAATACATTTAAAACTCAATCCATTCATATATTTTACATCAATTAATATAACACACAAATTAAAATATTTATGGTCAAAGTTAAAAACTAAAGACTTCAAAAGTCAACACTGGACTATAATTGTGGGACGGAGGGAGTAATAAGTAATCGTGTTTTTTTTTTTTTTTTTTTTTTTTTTTTTTTTTTTTAAGCTGTAAAAAAAGGGAATCCCAAAAAGTGTACTTGTTTGTACATGTGTTTTTTCCTTTACGGATTAATAAACGAGCACCTTTAGCTGGTCAAATGCAACATATAAATTTGAGATTATTATAAACCGTAAGTTGATATCAATTCTCTTTTTTGTCATTGAAGTCCTTCAAATTTAGTAATTTAAAAGAACAAGCAAGTTGGATGGGCAAAAATTGCTCAAAGATATTTATCACTTAAAATAAGGTTTTAAGTAATAAAATGGTAGGCCGAGCAATCCCGACTGAGTCAATGACACTCGAAAACCGTCCTGATCCCGACAAGTCTCAAATATCTCGAAACCGACGCGCGGTTAGCTTGCTATGTTTTGTAGTAAATGTTACATTAGGAGAAAAAAGTCATTATACAATAAAAATACTGTAATAATATATCAATAGTTAAACGGCTATTTAAACATTTAGGTAAATGCATTCATGTATATTATACATAGTTCAGTTGGGTTAACCACGAAAAACCCAAACCAAAATAGGCGGGTTTACTTGGTTTTGGATTAATCAGTTCGGTTTGATTCATCCGTTCTCATATTTTTTGAACACCCCTAACAAGTACAACAAACGTATTCAACATGTTTGTTTTTTTGACTTGACTGAACTCGTCTTTCGTTTTAGCCATGGTTCGTTGTACTCATTTAAAGTTTAAACACACTTGTCATCGAATTAAGTTGTGGTAAGAAACAAATTTTTATAGCGTGAAAGACATATAACCTTAAGCATGATGCTAATATTGATATCGGGAATAACATACGAGTACATGGTGTGCGTGTATCATGATAGATACATAACTTAAATGAACGGAGTGTATTTTTTTAAGGTGGCAAATATAAGCTAAAAGATTTTAAAGATGTTTTGAATAACTATAATGTACGTTGAAGCAAGAGTGAGCAAATTGTTAATAGAATGAATTGCGTTTCACTTATATTATACTGTATTATTGTATAATGTATATATACTAGCTTAATACCCAAGGAATACACGGGTTTTTAACATGATGAATGTTATATAATTGAGATTAATCACTCATTTTATCAATGTTTGTTATTAATATATAGAAATTAGTATTCAAAAGACTACATTATAAGATACGGAATAAATAAATAAGTAAATAGAACGCAATGAGTTTGGAATGTGTTTGAGGAGTGTCGCAGTTACACAAAACATGATTAGATAATAATAATAATAATAATAATAATAATAATAATAATAATAATAATAATAATAATAATAATAATAATAATAAAACAATAATAATTAAAAAAAAAAGACAAAAAAAAAAAAAAAAAAAAAAAAACATATACATCTCCATAGATTGTGTTAATTAAACAGAAAACATAATAAGCTACTATGCCATTTTGACCATGTCAATGTCGTAGAAATTCGAAGTGTCGTAAACAAAACCCATTTTAAATCACTCCGCTTTTGTCTTTGTTATAATCAAATGTTGAGGTACATACACGCAATACTGTAAGCTTAGGCCACTTAGAGCACACGGTAAGGTCACCACGGGTTAAAATTTAACGCACTGTCACGTCAGCGCCACATCAGCTTTTACCTTTTAACCTTAACTCTTGACTTTCCACCCCGGGTAACATAACTTACATTTAACTCACCTTAACTTACATCCACCTCAATTAGTATTTTCAATTTTAACCCTGTTAGAGGGGGGTGGGATTTTTATTTTATTTTATTTTATTTTTTATTTTATTTATTTACTTTTTTTTTTAGCAAACAAGTCACCTTAACGTGGGTTAAGGGATTAACGCACCAAGTTAACTTAGACTTGACTTTCGTACCCGATAAGTTAACTTGGCTGAAAATAGTGGTGCGTTATAAGTTAACGCAAGTGACAAAGTCACCTTACCGCTAGCTCTTAAAGCATCGGGTATCACAACAAGCATTTGTTCTTCATTTGGTTCTCATAGGGTGCCACATCACCATAACACAACCCTTTTAACATACTATTTTATCAGACTATGTTTATTGGTGATCTAATCCAATCGGTTGGAGGGTATAAAGGACACAATCAATGAATATTATATCAAAAGTACATCAAAGTAAGAAAGAGAAGTGCATGAACTGGTCACTTGGTGACCTTCAATTTCTTCATCCAATCTACCACATGTCACAATATGGTTGGCTAGCTCTTGGTACAATGTTACATGGTTGGCTATGCATGTTGGATTGGGTTGAGTTGTTGATAAATAGTAAAAAAATTGAGATTTGTTGTATGTATTGGTTGTATATGTGGATGAGTGAAAAATAATATTTTAATGAAAAATTGGGTTGGATGAGGTTGTGAATAAAGATAGTCTTATAACACAACGAACCTCTTCATTTAGGTCCACCATTTTCACTTTTATTTTATTTTTTACATTTTCTAAAAAAAATATATAAATTATATAAACTAAAAAATAAAACATATTAATTATTTTTTACACAATATTTATAAAAAATATATACTCATAAACTTTTTTAATTGTTTGGTGATTATAATTAGTAGTATTTTTAGATGTTTAGTCCTTGAAGAAATACTGTATTTAAAACTGGATAAGCATTTGGTCCAATATGCTTTTGAAAAACAAAAAAAGAAAACAAATAGAGGGTCACGTGCAAAACATGTGATAAAAACAGTAACAAAAACCCCTTCTCATTTCACTTGTTTCCCTGCAATAAAAAACACACACACACACACACGAAAACACAGCAGTCTTTTATTATTCGTTACGGATCCGTTAGGGTTTCAAATAAATCCATCTGTTAATAATCATGAAGCTGACGGTTAAGACACTTAAAGGAAGCCACTTCGAAATTAGGGTTCAACCTTCTGACACTGTTAGTAGCTGTTCCTCATATCAATTGCTCTAATTAACAATCAACAATTTGCTTATTCTTATGTTTTTATTTATGTTTGTTAGTATTAGTTTTTGTGACAACGTTTTTATATGTTTTTGTTGTGAATCCGATGTTGTCTAAGTTTATATGTATGTTGTTAATTAAACTACTAATTTGGCCGAATATAAATGGCGTGCGATTTATTTAAATAGGGTTTTCTAGTTGCCTGTATTCTGATGTGTGAAGTGTAGTGTAGTGTAGGAGGAATTGAGGGGTGTTTGGTTTAGCTTATTTAACAGGCTTATGAGCTTAATGAATTTTTGATAAGGTCATAAGCCATTATAATTGAAGTTAAGAGCTTATCAAAATGTGAATAAGCTCATAAGCCCATCAAATAAGCTAAGACAAAAACCCCTGAAGTATCTATAACCAATGCAGATTAGTGACTCGAAGGAACTTGTTTACGTTACTAATCTGTGCTAATATTCATGTAACTTAGTTGCCAATCCACAGTCACCGTTTATCTTAGCTGGAACTAAGCATCTGTAAAATGGGAGTCGACCTGATATGCAATTGTCTTTTTAGAAATTATAGAAGAGAGAATGAGGTTTGCACAGGTGCTTACTTAAACTTAATGTGATGCTAGTGTTCTTTGCACATTTTCCTAGTTACCTGCACTTCCGCCTGTGAATAACTGTAGCAAGAGCTCTTGGAGTAATCTGTATCAGATCAGATGTGTGATGTCTACTGTCTAGTGTAGTGTATCAGATGAGAAGATTGGTGTAGTTAATTTAGCTGAGATAATAAAAACGTTTGTGGGATTATTTGTGGTGGAAGCTGAATCACACATGATGGTAATATGTACTTTTATCTAGGGTTAAAAGGAAACAATAGTTGGAAGCAGTGGCGGAACTTGAAGTTTTTTTTTTTTGGGGGGGGGGGGGGGGGGGGGGGGGGGGAATCATTATGCGTAAAATTAACTTTACTATTGGATGCTGAAACTAATTGCTTGAAGCATTACCCATTTTTCACGAAAGTATTCACCGCACTCTGATACTATTATTTTACCTCTGAATAAATGTTTAAACAGACCAGTAGAGCATATACAGTTTTTTTTTTTAGAAATTATTTTGCAGAAAATAAATTTGATTAATGATTGATTATGATTTGCAAGTTGTTTCTTTTGAGGTTTTGAAATTCTCACATAATTGGACACTCGAGTGCTTGAATAGTTGCTTTTGGATTTCCAAAGTTGGAGACTCCAAATATTTGATTGTATAAGAGTTTAATTCTCATGTAGTCATACTTTTGTTTCTTTTCTTGCTGTCGTTGCCCCGTCGGCCGTTTTTCAAAACAATGTTGTTGATTTTCATGAAGGTGTAATGACTCCTCTCATGATCTACTCAATTCACCATGTGATCCTGTCACACAACAACCACCATGGATATGTGGTGGCTTCCTCTCCCCATGTGATCATTATGCGTAAAATTAACTTTACTATTGGATGCTGAAACTAATTGCTTGAAGCATTACCCATTTTTCACGAAAGTATTCACCGCACTCTGATACTATTATTTTACCTCTGAATAAATGTTTAAACAGACCAGTAGAGCATATACAGTTTTTTTTTTTAGAAATTATTTTGCAGAAAATAAATTTGATTAATGATTGATTATGATTTGCAAGTTGTTTCTTTTGAGGTTTTGAAATTCTCACATAATTGGACACTCGAGTGCTTGAATAGTTGCTTTTGGATTTCCAAAGTTGGAGACTCCAAATATTTGATTGTATAAGAGTTTAATTCTCATGTAGTCATACTTTTGTTTCTTTTCTTGCTGTCGTTGCCCCGTCGGCCGTTTTTCAAAACAATGTTGTTGATTTTCATGAAGGTGTAATGACTCCTCTCATGATCTACTCAATTCACCATGTGATCCTGTCACACAACAACCACCATGGATATGTGGTGGCTTCCTCTCCCCACTCACCCTTATCTACTGGTGACTCTCGTATCCCTTCAACAAGAGTTACTTCTCAATCACCCTCTTTTTGTGAAAGGAAATATATTATACTTTAATAAAAAAAGCAAGATGTTAATATTACAACTCGATTCTGAATACTACGATTGCGCTATGATTAAAGAAAGACATCAATATACTTTTCCAGTCTCCACCTTCTTTACCCTAGAAAGTTTCTCCTTGCCATATGATTCTTTCAACTGAAAATTGTTTCAGTCAGCTATATGTCATAGCTGCAATCATGACATATGTATTAAAAGCAATGAGAACAGTGCTAGAAAGAAGCTATCACCGAGAAGCCGAAGACGCGTAAGGGGTAAGAGTAAAGTAGAACTCAAGAAATCTGCATTACACAAGTTTTTTAGGTTAGACAACGAGATTGATATTAATGATACATCACGTTATCAGGAATATCATAGTCTTGCATCAATAGGAAAAAATCTAGGGATTTCCTTATAAGGAGAGAGCTTCCAAACCAATTTAGTACTTTTGACATTTTTCTTCAAGTATTGGCTTCTTATGAGAATCCCTCTTTCAATCGAACCTCAGCTTGCTTTACACAATTGATTCTTGAGTTCAACTATTCAAGGTTCATCCCTCATGTGTTTAGAGTCTTTCGATGCATGGGTCTGTGAAGGGTTGCTTATGAATATCCATCCAAGCTTTAGTTCATTCACATCAGCATGAATTCCTACACATGGTCTTGCCTTCACATCAAGAGGCCTCATTCAGTTTATTATTTCTATTAGTTCATTGTGGATACATTCATGTTTCATTTGTCTCTTGTTTAAGTCACTTTATGTCTTTTCTTCAATTTTTAACTTTGCTGGAATTCCATGTTTATATATGAATATCTATTTTGATTTTTGCCAAACAATTAAAAAAGCTAATGGACTTTCTTTTGTTGATATGTATCTTACTGTTTTCATAAAAAGTTCCTTATAATATAAATATAATACTGTTAGTAGCTTATTTTTATTATTATTTTATTTTTTTGGGGGGGGGGGGGGGGGGGGGGGGGACACAGCCCCTATCATGTTTCGCTCCTGGTTGGAAGATTGACACCAAGGTAGGAAATAGTGTTTTACAATGGTAGTGTTGTTTGGATCAGCGACTCAAAGGACCTTATTTACATTAGTGATTAACCTTGTAGTTTCTTAATCATTTTGTGTGGTATAAAGCTTTAAAGGTTGCTAGTTTGTGGGAAGTTTTGTGCAACTTATGGATAAAATGTCTTGCTAGATGGTACTTAATATTTGTTGCATGTGAGTCTATAGCTACTCTGATATACACTTTTATCTCTAGCAACCATAGAAGAGAGATAACTAAATTTGCATAAGGGCTTGCTTAATGTGTGCACTGGTGCTAATGCTGTGTGCATGGCTTTTACTTGCCTGTACTTTAATTGTGAAGAAAAGTGTAATAGGAGCAACTGAAGTATTCTATGTCAGATCAGATGCGTGATGTTTGCCAACTTATTTTTATAGACTGTATATGTATGTCTGTATGTGCATACGTCCAGATAAATATCTGTCATCAACTTATTTGGTTTTCATTGGTTATGAATAAAAGTTGTGTTTTAATGCTGATAATTCACCATTTTTATTGTATCATGTTTATGAAGTGTATACAAGTTCTTTTCATGTGTATGTTTATAACCAATATGAAACTTGTTATGGTACTAGATTATGGCAGTCAAGAAAAATATAGAAGATGTACAAGGAAAAGATAATTACCCATGTGGGCAGCAATTGTTGATTCATAATGGTAAGGTTCTGAAAGATGAAACTACATTGGCTGATAACAAAGTCTCGGAGGAAGGTTTTCTTGTCGTCATGCTTAGCAAGGTAACTCTCTTAATCTTCTCGTTGATATGGTTGCATTTTTCAGGATTGAAATGTGTATAAGATCATAGTTTCCACAATCATATGATAATATTGTTATCTGGCTTCCTCAACAGAGTAAGAGTTCTGGCTCAGCTGGAGCTTCATCTGCTCAGGTACATTTTTTTGTTTTGTGCCTTATGGCCATGTATTATAGTTTACGAATAAAGGGAATCTCATTTGGCTATTATTAGCAGGCCTCATCAACGACTGCACCAGCTTCTAATCCTACCAGCACAACTGATACTCCTTTGCAGTGAGTTCCCATGACTAGTGCATTTCAATCACTGATTATATACAGCAGAGAGCTAGTGTTTTAAGAACTTATGATTTACACACATGCATATATTTCAGGGCTCCTAAAACCAGTACATCTTCTGGCCCAGCAACAGCTACAGCACAGTCAACCGCAACTGTACCTGCACCTGCACCGTATGAACTCTTTGTCTATACTTTTGTCTCTTGTTTTCTGATTGGGTTTATTTATAAAGAGGTGGCAATTTGGTTTCATTTACTTATATATTTGGACGTCTTTGGTTATGCGTTATCTCAGACAGGCCAAATTGATAGGATAATCTTTTTCACCTAAAATATAAACTGGTCAAAAGTCTGTCAAAACATGTTTTTGATGCATACAACCTTCTAAATTGTGTTATAGCTTTTCAATCATACTTGCTGTATTAGTTACTCGTTAACAACTTTAGAAATTGAACTGAAATGATGTTTCAGGTTATAAGCAGTGTCATGAGTTTTCATATAACTTTTGTTGTAACTGCAGTGCTAATTCTGATACATATGGTCAAGCTGCTTCCAATGTAGTCACCAATAATGGTGTTGAGCAGACTATTCAGCACATATTAGATATAGGTGGTGGCAGTTGGGACAAGGAAACGGTTACTCGTGCTCTTCAAGCTGCTTACAACAATCCAGAGCGAGCAATCGATTACTTGTATTCTGTATGTTTCTTAGTTATATTACTTTTGATATCTGAAGTATTAAAAATTAACTCTAATCATTTTTTTACAGGGTATTCCAGATACAGTGGAAGTTGCGGTCCCAGTGACACAACTGCCTGCAGTTCAAGCTGCTACTGCAGGTGCTGCTGGTGCTGCACCTCTTTCTGGAGGACCTAATGCCTCTCCATTGAACTTATTTCCTCAGGTTAATCATTGAGTTGAGTTTTCTATTGGTGGCAAGATGGCCGGTTTTGATAACGGGTTGGAATGAGTCATTGTTTAGTATGCATTTAAAACTCACTCTAAGCAACTTTCAAACAGTATGCCCATTTTGACCCTCTTCTCTTAAAACTATATTTTTTTGTTCGACTCATTCGGTCCGTTTGAAGACAACTGAATTTGATCATATTTAGGTGAAAGGGTTGACAATGCCACCTCTGCTTCCCACATTGTTGTTTTTTAGTGCAGATGATGAATTTGTTGGATGTTATGCAGGAAATACCTTCAAGTGCTGCAGGAGGGAATCTTGGATCTCTCGACTTTCTTAGAAATAACCAACAGGTGGTATTCATTTTTGGGTAGATTCATGTAATAAAACTTCCTGATTTATGTCTTTTAATGCTGAAGCTTAAGTTTGGGTATTTGCATTATAGTAATAAATTAACAGATGCAGGGTTGATATCTTTATTGGGATAATAACATAAAAATGTATCTCACTTGTCAATTTTTCTAGTTGTGTGTAGTCTTCTTGTTTTTTTGCTTTTAAAACACAAAACTTCTAAATTCCGACCTTTGGGTGTATCTGATGACCTGATAACTGGTTCGTACTTACGTGGCAGTAGTTTTTTCCAGCTAATGAATAAAAAGTTAAAAATTATTAATATATATTTTTTTCATAAAACCAAACACTCCTTTTGACCATTTTAATATCCAAAAACAAACTTTGACTGCACATTCTTCCCTTTCTTCAACAATCTCCTCTCTTTATCTAACCATGTCTTCAATGATCTCCTCTCTACATCGAGTTATCTATGTTCACACCCTTAATACTTACATTATACAAATCTTAATTGCCATTTTCACATCATGGACTTTAGACCATCATTATAACCATCAGATTTGGGTTCTTGTTTGAAGCCCAATATTAATTACCATTTTCGCACCCTTAAGCATTCATTCAGATTTATCGAATTTGGTTTTTCTTGTTTGAAGCAAAAAATGATTTACCATTGTGATAATCACCTGTCTCAATCTGGTTTGGGGTGTCGATTATGATTTACGAAAGATTTGACGATAAGATGAACTTGTTTTTTTTTAACCTGTGACTAATTTGAACAAAAGGCGCTTGGATGAATTGTTATGTTTATATATAAATTTGAGTTTGGTGATGAGAGAAAGGGTTTGTAGATAAGAGATGGTGTTTAAATTTATGGATTTGATTTATGAAAATGAATGTCTTTTGTGGTAACTGAATTTGATAATGTGTATTGGTTTGATAATTGCAGCAGATAAACGATAGATTGATAAGGATATAGGAAACTTAGTTTATGTAGAAGATGAATGAGGTGTTTGAAGGGGGTGTTTAGGATTGTATTTAAAAAAGGTTGACATGTATGATTAATCTGACTAGGCAAACATTTGGATTTTATAAAAAAGTAAAAATGTAAAATAATGACTGGTGACCTGTTTGGCAGGTAACCCGATACATCAAAAAGTCGAATTTTGAAAGTTGTGTTTTATAAGCAAAAAATAAGAAGGCTACACACAACTAGAAAACTTGACAAGTTAGATACATTTTTATGTTATTATCCCTCTTTATTTTCAAAGAGAAAACATGTTGGTTTTACGGATTTGTTAAATTTTAAACTCAATTATGCATTTCAGTTCCAAGCATTGCGATCTATGGTACAATCAAACCCACAAATATTACAGGTACACCCTATATGTCTGTCTTTCGTGTATAAAATATGTGCCTTGTTTATTACATGGTCTAAAAGCAGCTTTTGTTGGTTACAGCCTATGCTTCAGGAGCTGGGAAAGCAAAATCCTCAACTTTTAGGACTAATTCAGGAGAACCATGCTGAGTTTCTTCAACTAATCAATGAACCTGTCGATGCTTCTGAAGGGTGAGTAAATGAATTTGTTAAATTGGTTTGTTTTCCGTCTTTGAAAGTGACATTGGTCTATTAGAGTAGCAAATCGGGTGTCTTGGCTAATGGTTTAGGTGGGCTGTTTTTAGTACCGCTTGGGCTGGACAGCAAATTTTTTTAAGTAGTTAATACGTTTAATATGATTAAACTTCGTAAACATTAATAATACCCTTTGGACGACTATTGAAATGTTCTGCCCATTGGACCTCTTTGGTTGTTCCTCTTTTAGCTTTTTTGATACATGATCCATTTTCAAAACTTATATCACCGAATGACCAATTGTTAATCAAGACGGGTTTATGTAACGATGCAATTAGTTTACGTATATGACCTCATTTTCCTTGACCACAATATAGTTAACTTTTGAACTTTTTCCAAAGGGATCTGTTTGATCAAGGAGATCAGGAGATGCCTCATGCCATTAGTGTTACACCAGAAGAACAGGAGGCCATTGAACGGGTATTTATCAACTAATAAATTTTGTACCATGCAATTTTTTTTGTTTACCTGAATTAACTTAGCTGTCTAATTATCTTTGTACTCTCAGCTTGAGGCAATGGGTTTTGAGAGAACCCTTGTCATTGAGGCGTTTTTAGCGTGCGACCGTAACGAGGAATTGGCAGCCAACTTTTTATTGGAGAATGCTGCTGATTACGAAGATTAAATAGAAGACATTGATGATGACTCGTGAAAAGGTCTGTGTTCAGCGACTCTAAACAGAAGTTTGTGTATGTTCACTCATAATTTTAGCCAGCAATATGTGTTAGCTGGACAGGTTGGGTAACTTGTCAACAGGGTTCGGGTTAAATACTTAAGTATTTATGGGTTGGCCTTGTTGCCCCACAAACACCATTGTTCTATTTCTTTTAATTGTTGCAAGTAACTAATGCAAACAAAAACCAAATTGTTATAAGTTTACAACAGCAATCTAAAACAGTAAATAAAGCGGTGTATGAGTTGTATGCATTTTTCGCCCCTTTTAAGCCGTTTGACCATGCCCTTTTTAGTTTGTAATTTTCATTTGACCCGTTTGAGAGTCGACCCATTTTTGAAAACTAGCAGGATAACTCTGATACATGCAGCAAATCCGCCCATATTTGGGCGGAAAGCTTTTGAAGAAAAATGCTTAAGAATTTTCCTGTCATTTCCCTTTTGTTTCCATCCCTTTCTGTTCAAAATAAAAACTCAAGAACACAATGAGTTTTCATTTTTCTATCATTTCCTTTCCTTTCCTTCTAAAAAAGAACTTGAGAGGAGCGTAAATGTTTTGAATAGCCTAGATTAAGACATGTGATTTTAGAAGACCTAAATCCTACGTAACATATAATATAGATTTAAGTCATAATTGCCACCTCTACATGTAATCTATACGGAGTATTTGAGTACCAGGGTTATTAGCAGTTAGCACTGCAATCATACTAACTCCAGCTTTCTCTCTTTTAGATTACATTTTACTGTAGCCGACGCTTTACACTATAACATTAAGTAGGTTACTCAATGCTCTTGTTCATATATTCAGGTGATTTTGACTTGGAGTTGAATATGGTTATTTGGACGTTTCGTCAAAGCAGCAGACCAGTTTTAGGTGGTGATTATACAGGTTGGACGTTTATTGTGTTGTCCATGGAACCCGACACTTTCTTTCTTATTTATATTGTGGTTTACTTTTTTTACACTTATCCCAAATATGATGGGATGAAGTGGATTTGTTTGTGGACATGTGTTTTAGCTAACAAGTTTGATACTGCTAATGCCCCAACTTCCATTTTTCTTCAAACAATTTCAATTTGATTGATAGTGTGCACTTGTAACATGATGTGAAAATGAGAAAAAGTTGGGCAGTGTTTTGAACCGGACCGGACTGGCCAGTTCAACCGGTTATACCGGGGACTGGTCCAGCCGGTTGAACTGGGTAACCTGGGTTCAATCGGGAATCGGGAGAAAACCGGTTCTGTTATAAGATCCATGATAAAAGCAGCTGTTCGTGAGTGATTTTGTGTATTGATCCATGCGAGGGTTAAGATTTATACAACAATATGGGTATGGGTATGTTTAGTTTTACGTGGGGGGATGCTTTGCATGAATCTCCCATCTCTTACTTACAAGATGGTCAAAAGTCATCGTTTTTGTCAATATGTTTCATGAACTACCAAGACCTTAAGGTTTTCACATCATCATACTTTCTAAAAGATAAGAGAATGATGCTTTTTCAATCAGTATCTAAAATGGCTACATGTTTTTGAAGTGGGAAAATTCCAATTTTATGCCAAATAACGATTTTAGGTCCACAATCAAGTTGCAAATTCAAATTTGGGTTATATGCGACCGTGCTATTGTGCGACTCTATTTAAAATGCCAAAATATACCATTTTAATAACTATCCAATCATTTGCTGATGGATTTTGTCTTTTCCCACCCAAGTGTGCGGCTGACGGCTACTCTACCCACAAGTATGCGATTGGCGGCGTGAAAATATTTTTTCCTCTTTTCCAATAAAATTGGGCCGCCAGTCGTACACTTGTGGGTCGAGTAGATGTCAGTCACACACTTATGTTGGAAAAGACAAAATACAAGTGGGTCAGCAAATGATTGGATACTTATTAAATGGTACCTTTTGTCAAGACACATGCAAAATTGGAATTTGCAAAAAACGTGACTTGATTGTGGACACAAATTAAATTGTTCGAATTTTCCCTTTTAAAGTTCTACCAGCATTTTTTTAGTAGAATCCTTTGACGAACATGGATCGTTCGGATAGAGCTTTTAGAGTCGCCGGCCGTAGTCATTTGAGCCTTTAAGGTCGATGTAACGTAGTTAGGGTCGTTGTCGAGGGTTGTGTTTATGGTTGTTGTAGTTTTTGAGGTCGTTGCGGTTACTGTCGATCGACATAGTTGTAAAGTGTGTTTTGGTAGACCGTCAAAGGATTTAACAACCTCGTGTCGGCAATTAATGTTCCTAGGAAAAAACAAGTCTTAGATCCAAAACAACACTTGTACACCAAAATATGTACCTCGTGCATAACAAATGGCACAAATATATGAAATAGACAAATAGCTTATAACGGCTTTCAGGATGAAATGACCCCCACAAACTCCCAAGCGTCGTATTATGTATGGTTGGCAACCCACACACAAAGTAGTAGTACTAGGCCCTTTGACCTTTTAATCTAGAAACTAGAAAGTGTGTCAAAGTCTATAAGCCTGCATCAGCTAAACGCCATTAGTCAAACACATATTGATCGGGTTGTTTTCTTGGGTGCTTATCTCTGATCTGGTATGTTTACACTTTCATTCTTCTCTATAGATTACATGTAACATTATCATATGTATCATATGATCATCAGTACAAATTATTACAAAGCTAGCTACCAGCTCTTTTATATAGTCCTTGGTAACTGAATGAATCTTTTTTGAGAATGCAATGTAACTAACTGTATATGCAAAATCTGCCTTAATTATTTTGATAATTACTTAAGGTTTGTGACTTTGTGGATCTGCTTTTTTGTACTGTAACTTTTTTTACTGCATTGTTATGCCTGTGTATTTCATATGAACTTAGATCATTGATCAATTGGGATCGTGAGAAACCTAGATATTTTAAGCTTGGTTGAAGGATCTTAGACTTAACAAGGCTCGAGATCAGCTTGAGCACAGCTCGAAAATCTTACAATCCAAATAGTATTTAATAATCTCGTTATGAATTCAGGACAAACCCTTGTAAAGAGAAGGGTTTTTCTCTTTATAAAAGCTCTAATCGAACTAGTCAAGCTTGGATAACTCGATAACAGTTCAACCCATTTGCATTGAAAATCGCTCGGGCTGAACAAATAAAGCTCTAATAACTCGATAAAAGTTCAACTTGTTTGCATTACTAGACCTAACTCCTTAAGTCGTTGTTTACCCATGAATCTATCTTCAACTAGTTACGAAAAACTGGCAATCGAACTTTGTGCATTTGTATACATTTGTTTATTATTCTTGGTAGTAATAACACTAGTCATTTCGATTGTTGCTAGTTTGTTAATGAAAAAAATTCTGCCATTAAAAAAAAGGAACTACTAATTTCAATTGCTCTGGTTGTGTTTGAAGTTTCAGTTATACATAAAGATATGGTTCTAGACGGCATAATAACTTCACCTCACCGGAGGGCACAACAGACTGCATTTTCTACACCTCCATTCAAAAAGCAATACACAAAGGAAGATGAATTAGGTAGCTTCTCAACAATCATAAGGCGGCACCATTACTTACTAACTGCCCTTGCACTCCTTGCTCTCCTCTGCACCGTTTATCTTTACTTTGCTGTCACACTAGGGGCTGCTGGTGACGTTTGTTCTGGCTTAAACGAGGCTCAAAAGGCATTGTGTCGTGTCCAAATAGCCAAAGAATCAATTGCCAAACAAAAACTAAAACTATAATTTGAAGCACTAAGCAATATCATCAAGCAACAACATTGTAGTATCCTCCATTAATGAACCTTCCTAATTATTTTGTGTTACCGGTTGTATGATAATGGTGAAAATATAAAGAGTACAATTTTCTTACTTATTTTGTAATTGTTGTATTATTGATAAACATCTTGCTACACAGGCCAAAACAATATTAACTGATTCATGAATAGAAATATGCGATTATTTCAGATAAAGAGTCGTGTGAAGAATTTGACTAAAACATAATTTACTGAACGATATTTAATTCTTTGAGCCATTTTGTGTGCAAAGGACATGGATCTTGTTTCCCTTGAGCAATTGCCTTCTCTGAGAGCGAATAGAACCACCCGTTTCTCCATTTGAACTGCAGGAATTTTCACCATTTGGTGAGAAAATAAATGGAATTTCAAGTGCAAGTAATCAACTTTGATTTTACTGACAAAACTTACCTCCTTTACTGCTGTTGGGAAGTGGGAAACTGCTCGAGCATAAGCGAGTAACCTTTCCTCAATCCCTACTTCAAAGACTATGCCTTTCTCTGCTGCTGCTGCAGTTGCAAGTTCGCCAATGAGGCTAATTACCTGAAAGTGATTACATTATCTTCTATTATTAGAATCAAATAAGCTACAGTTTAAAGGGTCGTAGAAGATGGGGTTGGAATAGAATGACCAACAATGGTATCGTCATGAAAAAAGGAATCAAATTGTGTGTGTGTAAGAGGAGGGGATGCCCATTGCTTACTGATTAAGTGCTTATCTGTTTTGAAATAAGCAGATACCAATATGTTTGTTTATTCCTTTAACAATGCAGATAAGCAGTTTTCATAGAGTACCTAGGATTCGCTTATCTGCTTTGAAACAATGCAATAAACACTTAGATAAGCAAATCCTGAACACCCTTAGGAAGCAAATATTCATATATCCAAACAAGAAAAACTAATTATTCTGAATTCAAGTAGCAATTAGCACATTAAAAGTTCCAAAACGTAAATCCAAACACCACAGATTTAGCAGAATACTAAGTTAAAATGAACAAATAATATGAGTATCAGAACTCGGTTAAATTGGCACGTTGATTTAGGTAATTTACCTCAAAGACGTGATCTTTTGCTACATCACCCACAGTAGCTCCAGGATAACGAGCCCCAACAAGCATGAATGCGCATATCCATATAAGTTTCTCTAGCATTTGCTTCTGAAAGGGCTCTTTCTCGAGTACCTAATATCCATAAGTTCAGAAAACAATTGTATTTACAAACCGAGAACTTTAAATAACTCGATTCAAACTCAACTTTTGTTACAGTTTGACATAATTAGGAGTGCAAATTAGTTATGATTTACCTTGCAAGAAAGACCTCCAGCTTGTAGCCTTGCAGCCACAGCAGAAGCCCATTTGCCAAAAGCAGCAGTCAGTCCCTCGGGATTAGCATCCGTTATACCATCCACAGGAGGTTCTCCAAGCTTGGAAACCGCAAAATATGCCAACACTTGATCAGCATCACCAAGACCTTTACTTTGAAACCACGGCTCCAGCATCCCGTTCTGGAAAAAAACCAAATCTGCTAGATTGTTATGATCAGATATAGATTCAACCTACGCATTTGAGAGCTTAAGCAATAATGGGGTACTAAATTCCTACTCCTGCTATTGGATACCCAAATTTTTGGTGGTATCCAAATTTAAAGTAAACTATTAACCCTATAGGATAGGTGTGCTTTGGATTTGTTATTAAGGGTTAGCTGAAGCAGGTAAAAGCAATTAGCTATAACAAAACGCAATGTAGTAGACAGTGGTTTGTCTTGCTTATGATATAAGGGAATGCAATTATCAGATAATCAGTAGATTGCGTGTTTGACAATTGGCAATTCAGAAGGTAAATTATTCAGATTCAATTAAGCAACTCCTATTCATCATCTCAAAATAAGCAGATAGTTAGTTATAGACAGTTTGCTTCCATTCAAACACTAAACTCAGCTTATTATCTCATACCAAACCTCAATAAGCACATAAGCACTCCCACACACCCATCTTTAAATTATCATAATTTGCTAATACGATCCCATCCCAACTTAGGGGGTGATTGGATTAGCTTATTTAGCCAGCTTATGGGCTTATTTGACTTTGGAAAAGGCGATAAGCGCACTTTGCAGAGCTTATGCGCGTATCGACTTGAACTTATTGGTAATAAGTTCAAGATGATAAGCTCTGCAAAGTACGCTTATCGCCTTTTCCAAAGTCAAATAAGCCCATAAGCCGGCTAAATAAGCTAATCCAAACACCCTCTTAAAACATCATAAACATAGCAGCACACTTTTGTTATAGGTAAGGCAGTAAGCCCACCTCTAGTACTTATAGCTAATTATCTAATCACTATAACTCCATAAAATCAGTGGCGCACTTAAAGCTATAAAAAGAAAAATTCATAAATAAGGAATGAAGTATTTGTCACACCACTAATGCTTTTCGGCTTTTCGCGCATACCCTCTCTGCCTAAGTGCATATAATACTCACTCTAAAAAGTAGTAAATGCCAAACACTCGTAGCTTAAAATGAAAATTCTTTGCATTAAGTTAAAAGTAAGTTACCGCTCCATCGAGATTGAGGAGTGGAGCTAAGAACAGCATCAAGATCATCATTTCTGGTACAGACCAAAATGGGTCCAGGGAAATCTAAAGGAACAGGTTCTCCTCTCTTAACAAGCAAATCTTGACCGGTTCCCATGTCTTGTAATGCTCTCCCGACACGACCACCTCCTACTATTATTGATGGTATCACTTTAGTAGCAGTTGAAGCAGACATTGAACTAGTTATGCTTCTTGATAAAGAAGATTGGAGTTTGAGTTTAGTAGAGTTTTTGTGGTGGAACAAAAGTGAAGCTGTACTTGTTGTTAAGTTAGCCATTGTTCTTGTTCAAGTGATGATATGGTTCCATTTGGTTCATGTGTGTTTATGAGACAGGCAGCCACTCGTTTGTGGGATCACATGTCGAGAGGAGGTCTGTTTAATTAATTGCATCTGAATCGGGTAATAATTGCTGAACTGAAATGAGCTCTCTGGATTGAACCAGACCATGCTGGCTGACCGATTCATGATTACGGAACCATCACCCTTCTAGATCCCACTCGTTTAATATGGTTTTCTTACATGATGTGCCTCTCCGATCAGTAAATTACTTTCCATAACACTAAAATCTATCACACCACACAAAACACACATCCTTTATATTTCTGTTGTCACAGGCTATACATAACCACTAAAAAAAAAAAAAAAAAAAAAACACTTGGCTGATGTTAAGAATATTATTATTATTATTACTATTATTATTAACCAACACTTTTATTAGAACAATAAAAATTTACATAAAGTTGGATGAGAGTATAGAACTTAAACACATGTTTTTTAGGAAATGGACTTATGTTCTATTATATAAATACTTTCATATAAACTTTTAAGAGTGTTTTTTTTTTTTTTGTTTTTTTTTTTTTTTTAACACTGTTAATATAATTTTTATATCCTTTTTACATTTTTGTAAGATTATACATATGACCGATTCAAAATATTTGCGGTATAATTATGAGTTTACTACTTCCTTTTACTAAATTTGTATAAAGTTAAATTGGTAATTTTATATTACTTAGAATGATCATCAAGGACAGTAATCAAACAATGTGTTTCATTTAGGATGAAATTTATTCAGAAACGTTTGAATCATTCAACCAAAGGCGGACCTTTATTGAGGCGGGTCCGGGCCCCCATACTTTAGAGTTTATATTGTAAAAGTAACAATTGTTTATGGGTAATTTGTAAAATTTGCTTATTGGCCCTTCCAAAAAATATACCTAAAGGGTGGAGTGCTAGCGGGGTGGCCAACGGTTTGCCCCAAACCGCCGGGAACACCGCTGCCACCCCAGCGGTTTGGTTCCACGGTTTGCTCCAGCGGGGAAATACACTTCCACGGTTTGAAACAAAAGTATACGTTGGACATTGAATGCTAGTGAACGTTGGAGATAAAAAAAAATTAAAAAAAAAAAAAAAAAAAAAAAAAAAATCTATAAATACTATATTTTACCCATTCAAATCAAACTCTTCCTTCTCTATTTCATACTTAAAAAAAAAAAGTGTAGCATGAATCAAAGAAAATCAAGCTCAACAAGTAGTCGTGGTCGGGCCGTTCGTGGACAACATTTTCGTCCGCAAGTTCTAATTCAACAATACCCTCAATCGGGCTACTATCCCCAACCTCCACCACCGGTGAATCCACAATTCTTTCAAGAACAATATTATACACGACCTCCACCACCGATGAAACCAAGCCAATATAACATAATAATGACAAATGAGTTCGACCCGTTTTGTGACTATCGTGAAGGTCTTTCACGTCGTGAGCCTAGTGTTGAGCGCAAACTACCTCTATATGGTGACGATGATGATAATGATGAGGTTGTTCCCGAAACGCACTTTTATCCCAATATGCTCAAACTACCATAAATCTAAAAGGATAAAATGATTAAATGATTAATAGATTATACAATTGAATTTGAAAGGGTAAGCAGTTGGCTTAAAAAAGAGCAATAAAGTCAATAGTCACGGTCTATTGCTTTTTTCTAAGCCAACTGCCTACCCTTCTTTCAAGTTCAAGTGTATAATCAATTAATCATTTTATCCTTTTAGATTTATAGTCCAAGTTTGACGCTAACAACTCTTTTACATATAACCTTTTGGATTTCTAATAGGGATTAAGCTACAGAATAGCAACGAACTTTTCAAATGTCCCATTTTAATACATGTACTTTTTTTAAGTTTTAGAATAACAATGTACTTTTCAAAGTGTTCCGTTTTGGTACGTGTACTTTTTTAATCCGTAGAATAGCAATGTACTTTTCATGTGTTCTAATTTGGTACGTCATCGCATGTACCAAATTGGAACACTTATAGAGAGTATATTGTTATTCTATATATATATATATACATGTACCAAATTGAAACATTTATAAAATGATATTGCTATTCTACAACTTAAAAAAAATACACGTACCAAATCGATACATTTAAAAAAGTTCATTGCTATTCTACAGCTTAATCTGTGTTTGAGATTTTCGGCCCTCCCATAAAAAAATGTCCAAGTTCCGCAATTGCATTCTAACATTATGTCCTTCCTTTTTGTCAAACAACCCCATATGCATGTTCATAGGATATTTTTACGTGATTTACTTAATCTATTTGTGGTCGTAGTAAGTCACTCTCAATAGTCTTAAGGATTTTTTTTATTTTTTTATTTTTTTTCTAACTATAGTTTTCTACCTTTTACTCGGCTAATTCACGGGGTTTGAACTCACCGTCACATGTACTCAAACCAATTAAAACCCTTCCCAAAACAAACAAACAGTTAAAATAAAACTTTTTAAATTTTCTTTTCTCTTTGACTTATTTTCAGTTCTTCACCCAACATGGTCGTGTGCACGCCCGAATTCCCAAAAAACTAAGGTGACAACCGCGGTGATGCGTAGGAGGTTTAATAACTATGTAATACGTATATTTGAACCAGCTATTTGTCTTAAAGTTTGGCTACTTTTGAGCATTCAAGATTGACATGTGAGGTGACCCTTAAGTATATAGAACCAGTTTCAGATAACCCAAATACTAGAAACTGATTATGTGTGAGACTCTAAGTTGAAAATGCAATAAACAAATATTAATCACTTATATGACTAGCATAGTCTCTAGTCATTATTTTTGGATGCTATAATGATGAGCTTTCGCTGTTTGAAAATACATAGAGAAGGGTCAAGGAAGGCAAAAGCGGAAACTTGCAAACTTGCAATGGCTTATCATAGGCGTCACAACAAAATATCTAAGGTCATAATTGCTTAGAATTCAAAAAGGCATCTTAGGTGGAGCAGACGGCAGTTATGTAGGGAGCATGACTGCCAAATTCATGGGCTCCCAATGTTGAGCTATTGCTGTTTGAAAATACATAGGAGGGTCAAAGAAGACATAATTGGAAACTTGCATGGCTTATCATGTGACAGGCATCACAACGGAATATCTGAGTTCATGGGCATCTTATGTGGAGCTGGAGCAGATGACAGTTATGTAGGGAGTGTAACTGCCAATCTCATGGGCTCCAAGTACTATATATGGGATATGACCAGGTCCAATTTCTAAGCTACTCTTAGAAATTCAAAATTTTTGTCTCCAAACAAGCAACGTGGCGCCATAGTCTAATTTTACACGCAGATTTGATGGCCATTTCGGCCCATATACGTATGAGTGATTGAATGGGTCGATTTTGATTGCCTACTCACCTACTGTCAAATATAAAATACAGTAAGAGCAAATGGGTCCGGCTGAGAATGGTCTAATTTTACACTCAGATTTGAACTATTATTGTAATTGTAGTATAATACCGTCTTAGCATCTTTTATATTTTATTTATAAGGGCAGAAAAGTGGCTCGGGTCAGTCCAACCCGGGCCAACCCAGTTCAGTATGTACTAAAAATGACCTGTTTCGACCCCAAACCGTTATACTTCTAATTGTTCTTATAGGACATTTGGCTGCAGGGAGGATGGCTTAATAGAATGACCAAACAATCCAAACTTCTAGCATTAGTATCGTAAGCTTCATATCTCTTTGAATGCCACAATCATGATGTTCTAAAATACAAAGTTGCAGCTTACTAACAAATGTTCTTGAAACCCTTCTATGCCCCAAGATAGTTTTGTGCCCACTATAGCAACATCGTCAGGAAGTTACAGGAGCATGAAGGCATGGCTTCCAAAACACCAGTCTATGCCGTTAAAGAATACAACTCATGTTAGGAAACTTTAAACATTTACGATATGAATATGTAGGGCACAATACTAAATATTAAGATGCTTAATTTGTATATTTATGGTCCAGTCGCAACACTTAAATTGGTTACCTAAGGAAATGGGAAGAGAAAATGGACAAAGTACATCAGTTGTTCTCAAAAGTTCCACACTACAACAATGTAAGTTCGCATGTGTATAAACATTAGATTTTAATTCTTTTTTGGAAAAGATGAATATTATCGTCTAAAATTACTGTAGTGGTCTAGATTACAGAGGGATACTGATACGCCTGGGCCCGAGCCCATGGCCTATTTAGAGTGTTAGGGTTTTGTCTTATAAATACTCTTGTAAACCTTTATTATAATCAATCAAGCAAGTTTAAGATCAATAATTCTCTAGTTCTTTTCTTCTATTTTCTGACGGAGCCAGCACACGCTTGAAGTGGTGCCTTATCCCGATACAACCTCTAACAGGGTCGTATCAATTGGTGCTTTCATTGAGAGCTCTCGTTAAGAGGGTTTTTGATTAGGGTTCCAATATTAAAAAAAAAAAAAAAAAAAGTACTGTTCACGACACTATTCATCGGCACTGTTCATCGACACTGTTCACATGTACTATTCATCGTTACTGTTCATTGGTACTGTTCATCAGAAAAAATTTTCTGTTATCGAGTTAATCTTCATGGTATCGAGCGGATGTGATCGGGACGCAGAATATGCGCTATTTAAGCTTTTGCAAATGGGTACGGTGGCCGAATATGAGAATGATTTTAATATTCTTATAAATCAAGTAACGGGGATCTCAGAATCTTTATTTAAATCGATTTATATATCGGGACTTAAACCGCTTCTACAATGTGCACTCTTAAGGTTAGCGCCTACAACTTTAGGAGAAGCCTGTTCCATGGCCCGTATAATGGATGCTCGTTTTGAGATAATTGCAGGGAAAAAGCTGAACATTGAAGAGAAAATAGATATCGTTCTATCATGGCCAAGTGAAAAAGCTCCATATGTGATTAAAGAGTCCTTAGATGCTAATGAAGATCTTGGTGTTATTGAGGTTAGTAGCGTGATAAACGATGTTTTTGATATTGGTGAGAGTAATGTGAAAAGCATGGAAGTTCGTAGTGAGTTTAGCGAATTTTCAGAAAATAAAGAAAGTGTGGAAGATGTTGTTGTGGTTGGTGGTGAAGCGTGTAGGGTTGACGAAGATGAGTCGAATATAGTAATATCGCTACTTAAGGATGGAGGTGGTATATCTGATGGTAGTATAAATGAAATAAATTTGGGTTTAATCAAGGAATTTGTGATTAAGATGTTGGAGGGTAGAGATGTTCCCGGCGAGAGTTTGGTTGTTTGTTTGAAGTGGGTATATCGCAAGAAGGGTAGTGGGGCAGCAAAAGATGGAAGAATGGTGTTGTGTTATATCCAAAGAAAAGGAATACGAAAGAAGAAAAAGGCGAAGGCTGCAATTCAAAGAAGATTATGGGATCCTGGATTACGCCAATGTTGCAAGAGGACGGATTGCCCAAACGACTCAAGAAGTCCAAACGTATGGCATAAAGATAATGTCATATAATCTATCTTTATTTACGTGTCTTGTTTAGGACTGTTTTCATGTTTATTTAGGAAAGTCAATTAAAAATATTTTAAGACAACACCTTGAGGGCAAGGTGGTTTTGAAGGAGTGAGGAATGATACGCCTGGGCCCGAGCCCATGGCCTATTTAGAGTGTTAGGGTTTTGTCTTATAAATACTCTTGTAAACCTTTATTATAATCAATCAAGCAAGTTTAAGATCAATAATTCTCTAGTTCTTTTCTTCTATTTTCTGACGGAGCCAGCACACGCTTGAAGTGGTGCCTTATCCCGATACAACCTCTAACAGGGTCGTATCAGATACGAGTTGGATTTCAGAAATTGGGGAAAAGCAGGATTCAAAATCCAGAGTTTGTCAAGAATTTCCAGTTGACAATGGAAGTAAATTAGAAGATAAAACAGTCTACAATTATATGAGTATTGAAAATACATACGACTTTTAACCCGTTTGACCCGTTTCCGTTCTGGCTAAATTTGCTAATTTGATCACTTAGGGATAAACCATAACCGAATTGGATCATTTCATAAGTAAATGGGCCATTTGCTGCTTTTAACTTTTGGAAAGAAAACGGAGAAAGGAGAAAAGTTACAAAAATAAATTGAACAATAAACAAAGCTACTAAGTATAGAATGTGATGCATGAAAAATATGGCTGTCACGACACTCTTGGTCCAAGTATGTGATCAAATGCAGTTAAAGATATCAATAATACTATTCACAACATAATCTTTATCTAGTCTGTGTTTTCTTTATGAGTTACAGGTTTTAAATTTTAGTACAAAATGTTTGCTTTTTTTACAGATATCAGCTATCTGGTTATCAAGCCTTCAGCATCTGTCTGGCTTCTATCAATTCAAAGCTTCGCTGCACAATGTGATCATGCCGATCGGCTAAGATCTTTATCGACAAGAAGTTGACATTATGTGACATCTGTGAAACTTAGTTTTAAATTTACCATCACTCCTTATGATGTATTTCTCATTTTCAAAAATCTGTGTGCATAGGTCGATGTTCAAGCTTCCAACTGGCATTTATGTACGCAGCTGAGAATTAAAAATGTGAACTATTAGTTAAAGGTACAAATGTCAAGACATGCCAGAATTAAGAACCCAGGGACCGTACTTGCTTGTCCAAGTTTTGGTGAACGGTCACATCAATCTAAGTCGGTCAAGAAATGACTTTAAGAGACTGGCGTTAACAGAATCCTAAGGTACTGTCACTTGTGTCACTTGTGCCATACTCGACTATGTTGATCTCATTTTTTAAGTAGTTCGGTTTTTACAGCCTGTGTCGGGGTGATTTTTCACAATTAATCCTGACTAGAATAACTTTCTTTTTTTTCTTATCTTCTTATTGTTATGTGATTAGCAAGCATTTAGAAAACTCTGTGTGTGCGAGGTGTTATCAATATTGAAACTTTATAAACTAATAAACTGTTCTATTGTGCAGATGGTAAAGCTTTTTTGTATTCTATAGTTCATGGCATCACACCATTACAAAGATATTAATATATCAGACTGTAATTAAGTTTTTTATTACCAGCTGATGAGGTTTGGGGATGTATCTAGGTATACATCGTCTCATTATTATTTGCCATTTGAGTTTAAGGCTCTAGATCGCTCCTGAAGCTGCTTGTAAACTTTTGATACACTCGTTTAATCATAACAACTCTAAGTTTCATAACTCACAACACAAATCATAGAGAAGTACTCTACTGATCAACTCAATTACATTTAATAAAATGGACAAGTTACTTGCGTTTTAGGGAGTTTCGCCTTAAATACAGTAATAACAAAAGATTAAGGTATATAAAACCATTTTGAATCAAATTACTGAACCAAGTACTTAAATAAAATAACATGCTAAAAAAAACTTCAAACACTAAATCAAATAATTGAACAAAGATTATGAGCAGAGCATGTGTTCAATCTCAGGACCGCCAATTTAATTTGAACTCATCTGAATTGTAGTCATCGCCCTCATCATTTATAAAACTTCTCCAAGGCAGTTCAAAAAGAGAATGAGAGCTTCTCCAAGAATTTGTTAGGCTATCCCATTTACCATCAATAGGATTTTTTATTTCAATATCTTTTAGATCACGCGTTTTCTTTTCCATCATCCCCACCATTTGCTCACACCAGTAGTTCTTACCATTGGATGACCTATAATATGCCTTAGCATAACAGGGATAGCAAATTGAAAAAAGCAAATCTAAAAGGGGCGAGTGCTTCCACAACTCTTTATCCCAATGTTTTCCAAACGATATTTGTTGAACGTTTCTAGCTGGAAACGGAACCATTCTTCTGAAATGGTCAAGGTCTATGTTCAATGGCACAAAATTATCTTCTATTTCAATGTCAAAGTTGCTTGATAAATCAAGTGTTTCTCTCATCTTAAGAAAATAGGACAGATCCTTGGGGTCGGACTTACGAAGACTTAGCATGAGCTTAATATGTGCGGGTGTACTATATGGAAACAAGAGACTATGCATTTCCAGGCAGCCATTGTAACAGAAATAAAGTAACTTTGAAGCGAAAACTTGTATGTTGATTTGATTGGGTGAATGCAAATTAAGAGTCAATCTCTTTAAGGAAACACCAGTGATATCAATGGTTTCTAGCATGCACTGATTGATTGAAAGGGTCAAAATCTCGAGAAAAGGAAACTTTGATTTTATCATGTCCAAAAATGCCTTGTCTACTATCTTTATAAATATACGCAATTCTCTTACGCTCCCTAATGTATCCATTCTGGTTGCATCATACCCTGATAAGGAGCTGAAAACAAACAACCGAAGACGTGGGACATCATAAAGTTCCAAACTGTCATGATTATGTAATTTTATCTTCAATTCACGAAGATGACGGAGGTTTTTTACCTTAATTATCTTCAAGTGCTCAGATTGATTAATGTGTATCTTCTCAAGTAAGCTACAAGAAGATAATAAGTCATTAAGTGCCCCTTCACTTATGCACACCATTACCAACTCAAGTACACGTAGACACGAACACTTGATCACTGGAATTATATTCATCCTAACCTGGTAGGGCCCGATGTTATTAGCAGCTACTAAACTTAAAGTATTTAGGCTTTCACTAGAGAATATCGCATTTGGAATATTAATTGTAAGCCATTGATCAGCCTTAGTTGTATTTATAGCAAGCTTCTTACCACATATTGTTAGGGAAAGCTCCTTGAGAGTATTTTTATAAGCTAGTACTTGAAACCAATTTTCAACAGGAGAAGGCAGTGGCAATTTCTCAATGTCTAAGTGAAGATGAAGATATTCGATGGGCATGTTGTCATTTAGATACCGTAAAAGAGTGCGATCAATCAACTTAATGTAGTCTACATCTACTTGTTTGGTGAGATGACGGCCATTCGTTACAAATGTAGTAAACCTGAGGGTAGGGATGGTAGACCAAGCGTGTAGCCATGACTTGGACAAGACACATGTTCGGGCGGCATCTTTTTCGGGCAACAATGATTGTATACGATGGATCAACTTAATCGGAACATGTTTAAACTGTGGTGTGATGCTTATGGTCCCTTGTTCCTCCATCTCTTTTGGTATGACAACATTTTTGCAATTACTATGATCTAAAAACACCTTTAAGAATTTGATAATCATCTTGCAAAGTAAACAAGTTAATTACCTTCAAAATCCTTGGCCGTACGTCTTCAAAAGTTTGCAGAAGAAGAAATCATTTTAAATGCTCTTTTTATATATATACATGATTTACTGTTTCAAAATAAAAAAAGATATAGTACTTACAATAGAGATATTTTCTATAATTAAATTAAAATTTATTGGTAATATTTAATACTTTAATAGTACTAATATACTAATCGAATACTTTCCAATCTTGATTTTTTGAAACCATTGTTTTGTTTCATTAGAGATATTTTCTATCATTGATTTTTTTTAACAGCATTTGTAAGAAAATAGTTATTTCTTAGCGGTAACAATAACAAGAGTGACCCGCCCACATTATATTCAACACCAAAGAACTACGTAAATCAAAGTTTTTAAGATCGGGATCTTACTCAGAATCTTTAAGTTTTTGCAAGATTGAAATCGCAAGATCGGATCAGGATCTTAATATTCTACTATAATGTCATTTTCTTACTAGCTAGTCTTTGTAGTATTATACAAATTTACAAATTATTATATATTATAAACACAAAATTATATAAATGTTTCATGAAATATTGTCATGAATTATGAATATAAATGTTTAAAAAGATTAACATGTTCTTTTAAACTCTACTCGTAAGAAGCATAATCCATAACTTTGTAGCTTTCTAGTTTGCAGTTCGAGAAAAGTAATATCGGATCGGATTAGATTAGGGCTGAGCACGGACCGAAAACTGGATCGGACTGACTAGGACCGGACCGAACCGAAAACCGATTTGGTCCAAAAGACCGGACCGAAATGTTCGGTCCAGGTCCGGTCTTGTCTAGTTCGTTTGTCTGGTTTGGTCCAATAAAGCATAATAGTCGATTGTGCGTAACACCAAACCGGACCGAGGACCGAAAATGAGTAAAAGGGTGGACCGAAGACCTGACCGAAATGTGTACGGTCCGGTCCTGTCTGGTCGGTCCGGTCTTGTCTGGTTCATCGGTCAGATCTGGTCCAACAAAGCATAATAGTCGTTTTGGCATGTGGGCTAATGTCCGTTTTGGGCCGGCTCTGTTAAGGTTTGGGCCTGTATTTTTATCTTTTATATTTTATTTTTATTTGGCGACTTCTTTTCAATTCAAAATAATATTAATGGTCATGATGTCATATAGTCCAATAAGTTTTACAAAAAGGTGTAACATAGATTTCTCACTAAACTAATATAAGGGTTGCAAATATAACATTTGACTTGCAAGAAAACAAAGTATAATTCAAAATCGGGCGGTCTTTAAAATTATTCGAAATATGTGGTATAAAAAATAAAAACACATTATGCGCCACGTAAATAAAAACGCCTCACCGCAACGCGCGTGAGGCTTACCAACTTGTTTGCGACATAAAGAAGCATGTAAACAATTTTATTGTTTTGTTTCGAATAAGCAATAGTAATGTAAACAAAACTTTTCTAGTGGACTGGGCCTAGGGAGGTTATTGGGCTGCTGGTTGTGTGAAAAATAACATAAACATCTTGTAAATGTGTGGTACAAACAACGGAACCAACAACTACTTGCAAATAGGGGTGTTCATCGGTTCGGTTATCGGTTAATCGGTTTATTCGGTTCAGGTTGTTCGGTTAAAAAAAAATTTTGGGTCATAACCGAAAACCGAACCGAACCGAAAATATCTATAACCGAGAACCGAACCGAAGTTCGGTTCGGTTATGGGTCAAAACCGAAAACCGAATTTTTTACTTAAATTACACTATTTATATATATTTTTTTAATTTAATTATATATATTTTTGGCAAAAAAAATATTTCAAGCATAAAAAAATATTTTTTTATATTAGTATAAAATTTTAATGGATATTTTTTTATTTAAAATAATATAAATATATAAAAAATATATATATATTTATATAAATTCGGTTTTCGGTTCGGTTTTCGGTTCAGATAGCTAAACCCATATCCAAACCGAAAACCGAATTTTTAATTCGGTTCGGTTCGGTTTTAACAAGTTCGGTTCGGTTATATGTTTGGTTCGGTTTTATTTCGGTTCGGATTTCGGTTTATTCGGTTAATTAACCGAACCGTGAACACCCCTACTTGCAAACATTATGAATGCTTAATGTAAGACCAGAACGGTAACCGCGCAATGCGGCGATGGGTACCGTGTTATTATATTTTGCGTTATTTGGTTACACGTTTAGTTGTCTTCATGCTTTATAAGTAGAGATATTAGAGATGGTTAAGTCAAATAATTTTAGTTTGAACAACCAACCACTTTCTAACAAACTTTCTAACGAACTTGCTTCTTAACAAATTCATTTTGAAATTTTTCCATAATAAGCAAGAAAAAAGTCTAAATTTTAAGCATTTCTAATTATAGAATAGTCGCAAATGCATTATAATGTAGTATAGATGGAATATTCATATTCCATATCCAGGGCGAACATAAAAATGAGATATTATATCAGCGTGTAATAAAAAGTTGATTTCCTCATACCTTGCTTCGGCGGGATTGGGATATGTTGTTGTTGTGTAAAAAAAAAGAATTGTATATCAAAAGTACAAGCAATGTAAATATGAATCAGTAAACAGAAAATAATTTGAAAACGGTAAATGAATGATTTTCTAAATTTTTTAAGTGGAAAATAGCCATTATTTGTGGTTGAGAATAGAGAGAGGTTAAAAAATAGAACATTGATAGATTGGACCTAATATATGGACCTAATATATGCCTGTAGGTGTTTGAGTAACTTTTTTTAGCGGAGCGGTTGTAGACACTATGTAATTCTGTATACACTGATGTAGTATCATTCATCATATATTTCTCTTTTCTCATTCTTATTTTTGGTTTTTTATTCTTATTCACACTTTCAAAAATTATTTCTAGTTTGTACATTACATAATTTTTAAATGATCAGTATAAAGAAAATGAATACCTGCTTTACGCATTCTAATTTTGTGGTTTCATAAATAGCGAGCGAGCGAGCTAAGTCTCGTGAACAACAAGACATTGTACGTGATGGTGTCCTTTCTGGTGGGAGTTGGACGTATCGTGACTTTTGCTTTTCCCATCAGAACTCCATACACAAATCTAAGTAATAAACATAAAGATGATTAAGTTACATTAGTTATATGAATTTTAGGTGAAGATACTTAGAGGGTTTCTTAATTATTCAAAGAATCTTTACTAACCTCAGCGTCAGTACCAGATGAGACTAGTACATTTAGCACATGAAAAAATGCAAGGCCTTCTTTTAACCTTTATAAGGAAAGTGGTTTTTGTTAATACCCAAGAGATACCATGTAAATTAACTGATCAGACGAAAGGTCAAAGGTATTAATGATTAACTTGAATGTCATCATTAGTGAACAAAGAGATCTTTCCTCCGGACGCAGACATAACATAAGAATCATTTTTAGACAAAGCAAAGCAAGCAACAGATTCTTCAAGGTCAGTACTAGCGGCATCATTAGTCATCAAAATCCCACTTGAAGGTTGCCATAATTGTGGTGAAACACTACTAGCTGTTGCCTGCATTATCGTGGGATATAACTACAAAATTTCCATTTCAAACTTCTTATATTCAGTAAATCACTAGCCACCTTGCCACTTGAATTCCGATCACTACACTGCCATTTCCAAAGCAAATGGATATATATCGATGCTAATGCTAAAATAGCATTTCCTGAGTTTGTATATATCAATCTGTGTGATCGGAAATGTCCTGTTAATATCTACACTATATATAGTAGAAGGGAAAGAGTACATGAAAGAAAAATGCCCCAACTTATTTCCCTAGGCTAATTAGAGTAACTGCAATAAAAAAAGAATGTTGCCCGTGGGCAGCCAACTTAGTTTAGGCCAGAAAAAGCAATCAAAGTTTCAAAATCTTGATTTAAGTTCATTACCAAAGATAACAGGTTTTTTTTAAGCAATTTTTTAAGGAATATATATGCAATTCCCCCTAATAGTGCTCTCGGGGAGCTTCAAAGACCGACACTGAGAAGCTTCACTTATCTCAGTAAGTTTCCAAATCTTTGATTTGTCATTAGAATATATCTTCCAAAATCCTAGGCTTCACATCTGCCATGCTTCCTGCTGCTGTTTTTCTTGTTTCAGCTCCCATACCGAAAAACTGTGGAAAGATTGTGCATACTCCAGCAGTCCAGCATTAATTGCCAGCGATATTAAAATCTGATTGGTGGGACCCAAGATCAACATTACCATTGTACTTTGGATCTTTAGCACCAATCCTTTGGTAGTAATTTACTATAAACCAGTGGTGGAGATAAGTTTCTTTAAGAGAAACTGGTTTCCCCTCTTCATAACAAGTTCAGCATCGAAACTCTTTATAGCAATTTGACCTTTCGGGAACTCAATATCATAGTGATTTTTGCTTGAAACGGAACCCGAATGTAGTTTTATCTCAGGTGATAAATACACCTTTGTTTTTAACCCCTCTGCAAGTGTGACACTAGCTACAGAATGTTGAGCACATATTGCTAATAACAGGCTAATCAATAAGAACACTTGCCCTTGTGATTTTTGACCTGTGATGCTAATTGACCTGAAATATTATTTAATATTTATGAGTTTTGTATTATACACAGAGTTTCATACTAGATATTAGTTGATGGTGATTATGTTTGCATTTAGCTTCGACTCAAGATACTTCCTCCACATTTTCACCCAAAATGCCACTAGCTTACAATTTGCCACTTGTCCTAATGGTATGCCAAATATCACTTCTAGTTATGATTAGGTGTAGTCATTTTGGTCGGTGAATGACTCATGTCATCGCTTCAGCAATAAAAATCTGAAGAGTGTTAATGCAATGCCATTCAATACATTAAATTTGATTCTTTGGCTGCATAAATTTGCTTTGACCACAAGCAAGAAGCAGCTAAATTTCGGAACTATTATACTCGTAACAGTGACGAAGCCAGGATTGTTCAGCCGGGTAGGCCAAAACAAAAAATTTGGAAAAAGATACCAACAAAAAAAACTATATTAAAGAGTCTTACAATAAGAGTGTTAAGTGTGGTTAATGGTTTGATTGTATGCTTTACCAATTTATCAATATAAGTTTTCTCAATAGGATAAAACCAAAATTTTTAATCTTTTTGATAATTTGATTGTCTTCATGGGCTGAGTATATTTTTTTTGGGTGGGCCAATGCATATTTTGTCTACAAAATACATTGCAAAATATATACACTAATAATAACTATAGAAAAGTTGGGGTTGGCCTTGGCCTACCCAAGGGACAATGTGGCTCCGTCAATGACTCGTAATACTTATCATAAAACAACACCAAAACTATATCCACCCTCTCATGTTGTTCTTCTCATTTCAACTACTCTAAAAACACCAGTATTCCGTTACATAAAGGACCCGGACATCATATCTAGATATAGCATTTCGGCCCATTTACTTATGAACGGTTCAAGTTGTGACGCCTTTCATTTTAAACGGATCAATTAAGAAAATAGCTAGAAGGGGAACATAATTAAAGCCTTTTGTAAATAAATAAATTAAAAAAAAAAAAAAAAAAAAAAAAAAAAAAAAAAAAAAAAAAAAAAACAATTAATTTTTTTGGGTTAACCCAACCCAGCCTGTTTTGACCCATGACCGGTTCATCGTGAACCCGTTTTGATAGCCCCTCAGCTTTTGAATGGCCATTGTTGATTACAGGATTTATTGGACTCGTTATATTCTGTTCATGTTTATGGTTTTACAAGTCTAGAAGAGTGATGCTGTTTTAGAAGGTCTATGTCAATGGCGAGTTTCAGCTTTGTGTGGGAAGCGCAATGGTTATGCATAAAATTCAGTCGTTTTGTTCAGTATACGAAAGAAGACACACAAAACACATTTTGCTACTGACAATGTGTGTATCTTGTTTATTTGTTTAGAAAGGAAATAATCGGATAGTAAATGTTAACTTATCAGTTCAGATAAATCCCCTAATATAGATCCATAGCATGCATTTCTTGAAGGCAAAGGTGTGTGTATTGAAGAAAGTTCTGGAAATTTTAGAGAGAACGTATGTTTTTTCCGTTAAACCAAGCTGAAAGTGCTTTGCAAATTTGTGTGAAAATGAAAGAATATAAACTTTTACCGGAATCTGCACATTTTATGGTAATAGTGGAATGGTTAGTTAAACATGGGTTACGTGATGTGTTGATTATTCATTAGAATTAAAGAGGATCCAAAACTTACAATATTTTTAAAGGATTTGTCACACGAAGACAAGGTTAAATAAATAAAGATACGAGTCTGCATCGTGTTAAACGGTCAAATAGATAGACAACCAGCGTTTTTACAATCAGAATTCATGTCTTTATATACAAGTAGACCTTAATATCAGACTGTTACAGGTATCTCAAAAAACACAATATCAAATGACTTATTCATCACACATCTATCTGGTCAGTAACATGAGACATCACAAAATAGCTTTTCATATCATTATTTAACCCGTGAAAGTTCGCCTTAAATACTATAATTCATAAGAGTGAGGCATAAAAAGTCAAATTAGCTAGGATAATTTGCTAAAGAACTTAAACATGAAATCAAATAATTGAACCAAGATGACGAGCAGAGCACGTTCTCTCAAGACAACCAATATAATTTGAACTCATCTGAATTGAAGTCATTGCCCTTGTCATTTACTACAAAACTTCTCCAAGGCAGTTCAAACAGAAAATGATAACTTCTCCGATTACTTGTTAGGCTTTCCCATTTTCCATCACGAGGATTTTTTATTTCAATATCTTTTAGATTACACGTCTTCTTTTCCATCATACCCGCTATTTGCTTATACAAGTAGTTCTTGCTGTTGGTCGATCTATAATATGCCTTAATGTAACGGGGATAGCAAATTGAAAAAAGAAAATCTAAAAGTGGTGAGTGCTTCCACAACTTTTTTTGCCAATCTTTTCCAAACGACAGTTGTTGCACGTTCCTAGCTGGAAACGGAACCATTCTTCTGAGATCTTCAAGGTGTATGTTCAGTGGCACAAAATCATCTATGGTTTCGATGTGAAAGTTGCTTGATAAATCAAGTGTTTCTCTCAGCTTAAGAAAAAAGGACAGATCAATGGGATAGTTTTGAAGAAACATCAGTGTGAGCTTAATGTGTGCAGGAGTACTAGATGGAAACAAGAGAGTAGGCATTTTGTCACCCTCGTAAGAGAAATAAAGTAACTTTGAAGCATAAACTTGTATGTTCATTTGCTTTTTTAAGCACATACTAAGAGTCAATCTCTCTAAGGAAACTCAAGTAATATCAATGGTTTCTAGCATGCAGTTTTTGATTGAAAGATTCAAAGTCTCGAGAAAAGGAAACTTTGATTTTATCATATCGGAAAACACATCATCTATTGTCGCATTTAATAGAACCAATTCTCTTACGCTCCGTAGTGTATCCATTCTCATTGTAGTATACTTTGATATTATGGGGTGGTAAGAAAGTAACCGAAGACTTGGGACATCATAAATTTCCAAGACGTCGTTATGTACTAAACTTATTTTCAATTCACGAAGAAAACGAAGGTTTTTCACCATAATTTTCTTCAGGCACACGGAAAAATCAAAGTCTATGTGTATCTTCTCAAGTAAGCTACAAGAAGAGAATAAGTTATGAAGTGCCCCTTCACTTATGCACACACAATACAGCTCAAGTACACGTAGGAACGAGCACTTGATGACAGGATGTGTATTCACCCTAACCCCAGATCTCGACCATTGGCTATCAACTCTTAAACTTATGGTATTTAGGTTTACACAAGAGAATATCGCATCAGGAAGTGTAAGCCAACCAACCTCATTTGTATTACTACACATTGTTAGGGAAAGCTCCTTGAGACAATTTCCAGAAGCTAGTGTTTGAAGCCAATTTTCTAAAGGATAAGGCAATGACGAGTTGTAGATGTCTACGTGAAGATGGAAACATTCAATTGACATGTTGTCGTTGAGATACTGTAAAAGAGTACGATCAATCAACTTAATGTAGTCTACTTCTTCTTCTTTAGTGACCTGATCATGAGGTACACATTTAGCAAACCTGAGGGTATGAATGGTAGACCAAGCGTGTAGCCATGATTTGGACAAGACACATGTGCGGGCGGCATCTTTTGCAGGCAACAATGATTGTATATGATGAATCAACTCATTCGGAACATATTCTAATCGAGGTGGGATGCTTATAGTCCCTTCTTCCTCTATTTTTATAGGTACATCAAATATTTTGCAAATATGATCTAGAAACGCTTTTAAGAATTGGGTAATCATACTGCAAACTAAGAATTAACGTACCTTTAAATGTTTAGCAAATATGTCCAAAATCTAAGGGTCGCAGGAGAACCGAATTGAATGAAATCATATAAACACTTTTTTTGTAATATGTATAGAGAGAGTTATTGTTTGTACAAAAAGAAAAGTATATAGGAATTATTTTAGAGATTTTTTCTATAAACATTTAGAGATATACTAAGTGAATCTTTCCAATTGTTACCATTTTAATAACGAATAGTGCATTAAAGTTTAGGAGATATGATGCCTACTTTACAAAGTAAGCAAGTTACCTACTTTCTTTTGTAAAAAATGTAAGGAAAGGACTAAACTGTATCAGAGGCTTACTGCAAAGACTGAACTGTACATTTTGTAAACTTTTTTCAAAGAGAATGTAGGCAATTACCTACATTTAAATGTAAGCATAATTTCCCCTAAAGTTTATTTACAACACACACAAACCATACTAAAGTTAATCGCGATAATATTGTTGAATACTATGAAAGTGATCTACCACCCGGTGGTGGTACACACCACGCGCGATCCCATTGAAGCCAAGCACCATCGCACGCGGTGGTGTATTTTTCACATGTAGGTGTCCATGCAAAAACGCATTTTTAACATCGAGTTGGTGAATGGACCATGATTTAGAAAGTGCCAAAGTAAGTACGACACGTATAATAGCCGGCTTGACAACAGGGCTAAATGTCTCGATACAATCAGTGTCCACCTGTTGAGACCTGCCATCACCGACCAAACGAGCTTTATAACGGTAAAAGATCAGTCATAATTCAATTATGTCTAAAAATCCACATTGAACGAATAATATGCATATTAGGCTTACGAGGTACAACCGTACAAGTTCCCTTGTCTTATTTTCAATAAGAACATTAAACTCATCAGTCATGGCATGTTTCCATTGTGGGTCATTGAGTGCCTCTTTCGGGTTTCGTGGAAAAGGAGATGGGGCGGTAGAAGTGAAGAGATTGAATGAAGTTTTGGTTTTAACAATACCTGCCATGCTTCTAGTTTTCATGGATCTATAACTAGTATGGCAACGGTCGTTGTGTTGCGGGCGTGCTTGTTTATTTTCTCCATAGTTTTTTGAGTTTCTGCTTTTCATTTCATTTTTTTAAGTAAAGTACAATGTTTAACCGAGAGTTGTTTCGTCTGTCGTTAATTAATTTTTTATGTGTCAAAGTTTTTTTTTTTTTTTTTTTTTTATTATTTTTTTTTTTTTATGTCAATCCAGTTGCACAACATGTGTGGCCTATTAACAATTGAAACTAAGTTTGGAACACAAGTCTCGAAATCACCTCGTTGTAACACAATTACGCATTATTTTTTCCATCTCTTGGAATAAAGATACTCTACTAAATCTTAATGCAAGAACCCAATAAAAGGCCATTTACATACCATATCCACCACACAACTAGACAAGTATCAATGCATAACAACGGAATTTTATAACGACAAATAGTTTTAGTGATAAAAAATAGTTTATGAGTATAAACTAAAAATAATAAAAGTTTGAGTATTTGGTGGGTTAAACATAATGTTTTGAAACCCGCTTCGACCCAGTTGGTTCAACCGGTTAAACCGTTCCGGTCGAAAAACGGGTCAATTTAAACATGGTCAACCCGACGGGTTGGGTTGAAAAATTGGGTCAAATTAAACCGAGTCAACCCGCCGGGTTTGAAGCGTTCCTAGTCAACCCGGTTTTTTATGTGTATTAATAGTTTCATTTTGAAACATAAGTTTTGACATTTCCTTTTTTAGTTTCAACATTTCTTTTATTATGATGTTTTAAGTTTTTTCATACCTAATATTAAATTTTCAACATTTCACATATTGACTTTTTCATTTTTTCACATTGACCATTTTACTTTTATGTATAGTATAGATATGTTTTTTACAATCCTTTCCAACTTCACTCCTATGTCAAATTCTCTTTTTGTATACTAAGATCAAGGTATATAAAATCAACTTACCACGCTATCATCACCCTAATAAAAGTTACATAAATACATTAACAAGGTTGAACATTTTTAAGAAGTTCTGCCAAGTCGTTAAGAAATACTATAACTGTGTGAAAGTAGGGATGGCAAAAACACCCGAAACCGACGGGGAAAATCGAAACCCTAACCGGTTGGGGCGGGTTGGCGGGTTTGGATGCGGGTTTGGGTATTGATATTATTTTTTAGCCGGGTACGGGTTCTGGTAATACCCACCCGATTACTCGTACCCGTACCCGTACCCGTATCCGTTTACCCGAATCTATACCCGCTTTATTGATATTATAATTAACTAGAATATATATACATTATATATAATTTCTTCCATTATATTCTTTTATATAAGTATTTCTATTACATAACATATTTTATTCTGTACATGAATTATTTAAAACGTTAAGTCATTTGATACGATGTTCATTTTTTTTACCTTTTAAAAAAAATGAATATATTAGGGTGTTTTCTTTTATTTTTTCGGTGGATTTTAGAGTGACTTAATATTAATACCGCCATTTTGTCCATATAATATTTAATTGGGGATAACCGAAACCCGCGGAAAAACCCGAAAAACCGATGGATAATATTAATCGGGTATCCGACGGGTAATGGGGCGAATACGGGTACACTAAAACCCGCCCCAAACCCGACCTATTGCCATCCCTATATGAAAGGGATGATGTGTATTATGAAACCCTAGATCCGGATGAGATGATTTATAGCACATGTTTCAATTAAGCCCTTCAAGATCCACACACTAGCTAAACTACTTATCACAACTTCTGAATTGTAACACCCCCAAAATTTGATACAGCGGAAGACTCGACAAGCTTTCGGGGTGCTACGGGGATTGGTATCCATTCAAAGTCATGAAAGAACGAGATAAAGTAAACATAATAAAAACACAACCACGCGGGGTTTTAAAGTTTACATTTATCCCAAAATCATCCAAAGTCAGGCCCAAAAGAAATAAATATAGGTCCACAATAGTTATCAGAGTTTTAGAAATATAGATCTATAACCGGTGCCAAATGCCAAGCCTCCAATCCCAAGCATCCATAGAGCATCACTTAATTACCTGAGAAAACGTGCTAAAAGTCAGCTTTCGCTGGTGAGATCATAGGTTTAGATTCATAATTCAATATAGTGGACATATACGCAAAACGCTTGCTAGCTAGACTAGGCCTCAATCATCCAACCAAAATAATCCAACCAAATCAAATCAAATCATCCCTATAGGTGCACGCTATAGCTCAAATCAATCCAATCAATAGCTTACCTAGCTCAAGTCTAGGCCTCGCTCCTAAATCAATCCAATAGCTTACCTAGTTCGGGACTAGGCCTCGCCCAACAACCAATCAATAGCTTACCTAGTTCGGGACTAGGCCTCGCTCAATAACCAAATCAATAGCTTACCTAGTTCGGGGCTAGGCCTCGCTCAATAACCAAATCAATAGCTTACCTAGTTCGGGACTAGGCCTCGCTCTATAACCAAATCAATAGCTTACCTAGTTCGGGACTAGGCCTCGCTTAATCCTACCTAGTTCTATAAGCATAGCAAGTTTTAAATAAACAAAGCGATAATAGTCCACATAAAACATTTGCACGTTCCTCACCCCAAGTATTGAAAACAAAGTTCAAGAGTAAAAGTGGGGCTATGACTCACCTCAAGTCCAGCAAATCCTCAAAAGAAATGATAGAAGAAAGACGTAAGTAATCTCAAGCAACTCACGTAACGGCGACTACAGACTCGGCACTTCCTAACAATATCAAACTCGTTCAGAAATCATTTCCTCAAAATCAAATATTCCCATTCCCGAACGTATTCCATTTTACTTTCCAAAAATATCCATTTCTCGAATTAACTTCATATTAATTTGGAATTCGACGTTTGGTATCCATATGGGTGGAGGGTCGACACAACTCAAACCAAAAAGCCACAACAAACAAAATAATAAACCAACTATAGGTCTAATGTTAGCCCAACATATTATTTAAATAACTATTGAAGCTTATTAAATCCGTCGATTTGATAATCTCCCATATTTATTTACGCAATATATCGTTCCAAGATTTTACCCAACCTAAAGCACATTGCACAAAAAGATTCTATTTGGTATATATCGTAGTCCAATAAATTCCCTATCTATATCGTCGAATCGGCCAAATTCCACGAGATACATAGTAATTTATTACCCTAAAACATATACCACATCCTATGGGCGTCGTGGGATACGGTGCCCATTAATATACTCATTTTATATCATCAAATAACTCGATCTAGAATAAGTCACTTGCTATATAAAATGTTTATATTATTCGTCATATATCCGTGACAACACAAAAGTCACAATATAAGGCCCACTTGGACTTTAAAGAACCACAACTCGTATAACTCGATAAGTTTCTAATTTATAAACAAAATCACATTTTTAATTATTATTTACCTGAATTATTATTTCGCCATTATTTATATAGTTATTATTTATAACAATAGTCCGACATTTATTACACTATTCGCATAGTATAATAACTATCGTTATATTATTATAACGTTTACTCGTGATCGTTTTATTATTAATATACGCATTTATATATATATATATATATATATATATATATATATATATATATATATATATATATATATATACGTTTAACACGTCTATATACGTATATAAACGATTATATTCTCAATAATATTATTACGAGTATTATTTTTAATATCGACTTTTAAATATTTATCGAGTCATAGAATTTGGTCACATGTCCGAGTCATGACCCTCGGCTCATAGTCCAAGTCCAAATAATAAAAATCAAGCCACAATAATAAATCAACTCCGTCCAAAACAATCCCATAATCACGTGCTACAACATGAGGGTCCGACTACGGCACCCAACTAACTTATCTCAGTCATCTAATTGACCGTCTCACAATCGTTCCCCAATTCCATACTCGTCAACACAACTCCAATAATACTCCCAATCGAGAAATACCACATCAAGTCCGAATAATATACCAATGTCCAACATCACAATCACAACAAAATATAAATAATAATCACAAGTAACATATTGTCCGAAAACCAAGTAAGCAACGGGTTGTGTTACCAAGTCAACCCGGGTCAACATATGCTCAAAATATGAAACGGGAGCCACACCCGAGACTCATGAGTCTCGGCTAGCTCCTTGAGCTCAACCGAACCAAAACAGCCCCTAGGGGGTGTCGGCCAAAAATTACCAACGACCACAAGGGTCGACCAAACATAACCGAGAGCAACCAAACATCACAAATGGCACCAAGATCAAATATATACATCAAAGGTCAAGAAAATCGACCCAAAAACTACCCAAACCGAGAGCATAAGCTCTTGGCCGCTTCTCGACCCATCGAAAAAACATCACCCGGATACCAAACCTCCATTTATCTCATTATTATCAAAACCCATTTAATTCTTGTATCAAAAATCATAAACCCGAAAAGATAATGAAAACCGTGACCCAAGGTCGCGGCTCAAACCCACAACTCTAGTCAAAACTCGACCTACCTTCAAAAACCAAAGCCAAATCGAATAGATCTTCAAGAAATAATAAAAAGTGGTGATGAACTCGTGAGGATTAAATTCGAAATAGGTGTTAACGGGGGAGTTAGAGCGCATGGTTAGTACCAAAAGATAGCTCTTGAAAAGATGGTGAAGATGGTGGTGTTGTTTTTAGTGTGAGGGTGGCGGTGGCGGCGCTATGGTGGAATAAGGGTGGCGGTGGTGTTGTGTTAAAAAGAAGAGAGAGAGAGTATTGGTGAGATGTTGGTGATGGTTGTGTGTTGCTAATGAAAACCGCAGGCCACAAGGACGATTTTTGTTATTACTCTTTAAAAAAAATAATAAACTTTTCTAATAATAATAATAATAGTGGGTGTAGGGGATTTAGTAGCCCGATGCCAATACACGGACCAAACCCAAAACTTAAATAACCAAATGTCTTTCAAACCGAACCCGTTCCAAAAATAATAATATCCAATCCAATAATAAAATGAAATTAAAATTGTTAGGTTAACCTAGTTCCGGAGTCAATGTAGTGCCAAAAATAACGATCTTACAATAAATCATCATGACCGAATCAAACCAAACCATAAATAAATAATCAAATCTCATAAATATCGTACGATTAAAAATCACGTACCAACGTTCGTAAAACATTTCGTCACAATAAACTTTCAAAAATTCCAAATTTATAATTTTAATGTAATGCGGGTTTTAAAACGGCTCCCTATTTTGCCAGTTGTCACATCCTCCCAGCCTCAGAAGAAACCCGTCCCGGGTTTCTCTCGGAACAAACCATCTACGAATTAAAAAGCTTCGGATATCTCTTTCGAAACTCATCCTCACGTTCCCACGTGAATTCCGGTCCGTGCCGTGAATTCCAGCGAACTTTGATGAGCGGTATACGACTTCTCTTAAGTCGTTTGATCTCTCTATCCATTATCTCAATCGGCTCTTCCACAAAATTCAAACTCTCATCCACACGAATATCCTTGATTGGTATAACTGGTGTTTCATCCGAAAGACACTTCTTCAAATTACTAACATGAAACACATCATGAACTTTACTCAATTCCATTGGTAATTCCAAACGATAAGCTACGGGCCCAATTCTTTCCAAAATAAGAAATGGTCCAATGTAGCGGGGATTAAGTTTCCCACGTTTCCCAAAACGTATCACACCCTTCCAAGGCGAGACTTTCAGCATCACTTTGTCTCCAACCTGGAATTCTAGAGGTTTACGCCTCTGATCGGCGTAACTTTTCTGCCTATCTCTAGCTGCTTGTAGTCGATCTCGAATTTGCGTTACTTTCTCAGTAGTTTCCAAAATAAGCTCAGGGCCTGTGAGTTGGGTATCTCCAACTTCTGCCCAACCAATAGGTGAACGACATTTACGACCATACAAAGCTTCAAATGGTGCAGCCTTAAGACTTGTGTGGTAGCTATTGTTGTAGGAGAACTCCGCAAGGGGTAGATATTTCTCCCAGCCTTTACCAAAGTCTATGATGCATGCACGAAGCATATCCTCCAAAGTCTGAATAGTTCTCTCACTTTGACCATCGGTTTGGGGGTGATATGCAGTACTCATATCAAGTCTCGTCCCCAAAGCGGTGTGAAGTGATCGCCATAATGCTGACGTGAAGCGGCTGTCGCGATCAGAAATAATCGATATCGGAACTCCATGACGAGAAACAATCTCCTTCACATACAATCTCGCAAGTTTATCCACACTATCATCTTCACTAATCGCCAGGAAATTAGCAGACTTAGTCAAACGATCCACAATTACCCATATAGCGTCACAACCACTAGTTGTCTTTGGTAATTTGGTAATAAAGTCCATCGTAATCCGCTCCCATTTCCAAACCGGGAGTTCTGGCTGCGTCAACAATCCTGACGGTCTTTGATGTTCGGCTTTAACCTTAGAGCAAGTCAAGCACTTACTAACATACAACGCTATATCTGCCATCATATTTGGCCACCAATATAACTTTTTCAAATCCTGGTACATCTTGTCAGACCCAGGATGAATCGAGTATCTTGACTTATGCGACTCATGCATAATCAACTCTCGAATTCCTCCATACAATGATACCCAACTTCGATCTCCAAAACATAATACTCCATCAGAACGCTTAACAAATCCCTTCTCATTTTCCGCCATCCCAAATATGTTCTCAGCAGATCGATTTTCTGCTTTCAACGCTTCCATTTGAGCTTCTAATATTTGAGACGGTAATGGCGATACGATAGTCATTCCTAATGACCTAACTCGTAATGGTGAAATTCTCTCCTTTCGACTAAGAGCATCAGCAACGACGTTTGCTTTACCAGGATGGTAGCGAATTTCACAATCATAATCGCTTAGCAACTCAATCCAACATCGCTGTCTCATGTTGAGCTCTTTTTGGTTCAAAATGTGTTGCAGACTTTTGTGGTCAGTAAACACTACACACTTGGTTCCATACAAGTAATGTCTCCATATCCTCAAAGCAAAAACCACAGCACCTAACTCCAAATCATGGGTGGTGTAGTTCTTCTCATGCTTCTTGAGCTGTCGGGAAGCATAAGCTATCACTTTCTCTCGTTGCATTAACACAGCTCCTAAACCTTTATGAGAAGCGTCACAATAGACGACAAAGTCCTCGTTACCTTCGGGTAACGCCAAGATAGGAGCACTACACAACATTTTCTTAAGTAATTGAAAAGCTTCCTCTTCCTTATCTCCCCATTCATACTTAACACTCTTTTGAGTCAATTTGGTCAACGGTTTTGCTATCTTCGAAAATCCCTCAATGAATCTTCGGTAATAACCGGCTAATCCCAAAAATTGACGAACTTCCGTTGGGGTCGTAGGTGCAGCCCAATCCTTAATCGCTTCAATCTTAGCAGGGTCTACATGAACTCCTTGTCTATCAATCACATGACCTAGAAATTGTACCGTCGGAATCCAAAATTCACATTTCGAAAACTTGGCATACAGTTTCTCCTTCCTGAGCAATTCTAAGATAAGTCTTAGATGCTCCTCATGCTCCTTCTCACTCTTCGAATAAATCAGAATGTCGTCGATGAATACAATCACAAACTTATCTAAGTAAGGCTTACACACCCGATTCATGAGATCCATGAATACCGTCGGTGCGTTCGTCAACCCAAACGGCATCACCTGAAACTCGTAATGCCCGTAACGGGTTCTGAAAGCCGTTTTCGGAATATCTTCCTCGCGCACTCGAAGCTGATGATATCCCGATCTCAAATCGATCTTCGAATACACACTCGATCCTTGAAGCTGATCGAACAAATCGTCGATCCTCGGTAGCGGGTATCTATTCTTCACCGTTAGCTTGTTCAACTCTCGATAGTCAATACACATACGAAACGATCCATCCTTCTAAACACAAATAAGACCGGGGCTCCCCAAGGTGAAGAACTTGGTCTTATGAATCCCTTTTCGGCTAACTCCGCTAATTGTTTCGACAACTCTTCCAATTCAGTAGGTGCAAGCCGATAAGGCGCTCGTGCTACAGGTGCAGCACCAGGTATCAACTCAATCTGGAATTCCACTTGTCTAGTAGGCGGAATTCCCAGCAAATCATCGGGAAACACATCCGAAAAATCACGAACTATAGGTACATCTCCAATGCACCTTTCCTTTTTCTCCTTCTCTCCTTTCTCAGAAATTTGGGCCAAGAAAAGGTAACTTCCCTTTTCCATTAGCTTTGGCAACTTAGTGCAAGATATGACCGCTAATCTAGATGGGCCTCTCAAATCCTTTCTATCTCCTGGTATGTTCATAATCTCCTTGCCATATGGCACACGCACGATCTTCTCATTGCAAATTATATGAGCACGATACTTCGACAACCAATCCATACCAATAATGACATCAAAACTTCCTAATGTGACGGGTAGAAGATCTATGTTGAAAGGGCGATTCAGAAAGTTTAACGTGCAACCGCGAATGATAGTCCTAATCCTCTCTATGTTCCCATTAGCTAACTCTACATCATAACCAATTCCTAAGGCCATCGGGGGTTTCTCTAGTAAGGGTGCAAACTTAGTGGACACAAAACTCTTATCGGCACCAGTATCAAATAGTATGGAAGCATAACGATTATTGAGAAGGAACGTACCAGTAACGACGTTCGGATCTTCTCCTCTCTCGTTCCCAAGTGCATACACTCTCCCATGAGCAGCTCCAGCTTCCACACGTTGGTCCCCATTATCATGTCGTCCACGATTACCTCCAGCTCCACGGTTTCCATTATTGTACCCATTACCACCCGATCCTTGATTTCCTCGATTCCATGATTCCCTACACTCACTCCGATAATGTCCTTTCTTTCCACATCCATAGCAAGTAACATTTGCTTTGCTCATAGTTTCAGGAGTAGCTTGAACCATAGCAAGTGGTCGAGCTCTACAATCCTTAGCTATGTGTCCCATCTTAGAGCAATTCTTGCACATCACAGTACATCGACCAGAATGATGCTTGTAACATCGGTTACATTTGGGTGCATCTCCATTGTGGTTCTTCTTGTTTCCATCTCCCATAGCATAAGCTCTAGTAGTTGTTTGTCGCTTGTTTCGACGATCATTACCCTTAGAGTGATCATTCCTCTTTCTCTTTCCATTCTTATCCTTCTCAGCTTCTTCCAATGCCAAAGAGTCCATCAACTGTTGAGCGATAGTGATAGCCTCATGAATGTTTGCAGGCTTAGCAGAAATCACATCGTTCCTTGTAGCTACTGGCAAACCATCGGTATACCTCTCAATCTTTTGGGTCTCAGTCCTAACCATATCGGGACAGAGTAAGGCCAACTCTCGATAACGGCGATTGTAAGTTGCCATATCGGTACCTTTCACCTTGTGGTTCCAGAACTCAATCTCCAGCTTCTTAATCTCATTCCTTGGGCAGTAAGTCTGAATCAGCAAAGACTTAAATTGCTCCCAAGTCATGGCATAAGCCACATCACTCCCAACCGAATTATGGTAATTGTTCCACCAAGTTAAGGCTTCATCCTTGAAAGTAAAAGAAGCAAACTTTACCTTCGCATTCTCCGCACAACCATTGACGTTAAACACTGACTCAGTCTTCTCAATCCACCTAACCAAGTAAACCACTTCTTCAGTTCCACCAAACTCAATAGGTCCACAAATCTTAAACTCCTTGTAGTGACATCCGTTAGCACGAACAGGTGGAAATGTTCCAGCAGAATTGTTGGAATGATTTGACTCAGCTTGTAGCTCAGCAACTCGTTGCTCCACAAGTTGATTGATCATTGCTTGATCCACAGTAGGTGCATTAAGTGGAACATGATCATTGTCTCCCTGAACATCAACATTTTGATTCCTGTTGTTGCGGTTAGTAGTGTCCAGGTTATCAGGAGTAGGGGTCTCAACATTTCGAGTAGGACGGCGTCCTCGACGACCAGGGGTAGTCGTTGCAGGTCCAGTTCTGGTAGCTCTAACAGGGTTTCTTCGTGGGGCCATTGATCTGAAATATCATACAAGTTCGTGAGTCTCCGATAGAACTGATCATATGCTCAACAAGAATTAAATCAACGAAGCCAAACCATGGAAAGAATATCAACAATACACCACAAGACATCAATAAAGCGCATAGGAACTCAATTTCCATAATATCCAACATCCACATAATACCATAACATAATAACCATCGACCATACAATAAAGATCCAACATTGTTCCAACTACCGAAAACACAAAGATAACAATCGTTCCAACGAGACGAGTAATCAACGAAAATACATCAAAATAAGATAACTAGCTTTTCTAACCGAACACTCCTCGGTTTAAGAAAGCAACAAGATAACATAGCTCAAACGTCTAGCCACGCTGCTGGCGGAGGTTCCTTAACTCCTGCCTCAAGCCATCAAGATCCATCCATAATGATCCTAACTCCACACTATGGGTGTCTCGGTCTCTCTTGAGGTCAGCCACCTCCTTCTCCAGCTCGGCATTCCTTTGCCATAGCTTGCGGTCGGCCTTTCGAGCTGTAACAAAACCTCGCTGTAAACTATCGATATGCTCATGAACCTCCATCAAAACTCTCCTCATCTCAGTAGTCCTGCCCACAACCACAGTCATATCCACTCTCAGATCCGCTATGAACTCTCCAATAACCCTCTCAAGTCAATCAGATATACGTGCAACTCTCTCACCAAGATCGTAACCTGAGTCCATAACCTACCAATCTCACCTAACTCTGCATGCTCAGCAGAAACCTTAGAAGGTGCATCCGACTCAACGGGACTACCAGGTGGCAACTCAACCAAAAACGGATGATCAGGTGAATCAGGCTCAATCGGATGTATAGGTGAATCAGGCTCCTCATCCTGAGCTGGCGGCACTAACAAATCCTCATCATCATGCATCTCCTCCTCCTGAGGGTCATCCTCCTCAGGGTCATCATCATCACCCTGCTCAGCCTCCTGAGGGTCATCAGCCTCATCCTCACCCTCGTACTCCTCCTCCTCATCGGAAGAGTACATCATCAATCGTCGTCTCCTAACAGGTGAACCATGTGGTGAAGGGGTAGGTGATCTAGGACGACGACGCAATGATGCAGGTGGCGCCTCAGACAGAAGAGAGTGAGCATCAATCTGTAAAGGTGGTGAAGTAGGGCGTACCGACATACGTGTCGTAGCTCGGTGGGCAAAACGCAGAGCCACACGAGCCAAAGCCTGATGAAGAGTAAGCTGCCTCGATGTACCAGGGAGCCCTAGAGAAGATGAGGGTCCCTGCGTAGATGCGGGGTTTTAAAGTTTACATTTATCCCAAAAACGCATATAATTCCTCAAAACGCCATCATATCACTAAATCAATAAACCTCAAAACCTCAAATCATCTCAAGAAATCCCAAATCTATAATCATCTCAATAATCTCATAATACCTCAATAATAAACAATGATGCTTCGGCTTGGCGGGCTGGCGGGCAATGGTCAAGGATCGTTTTCTATAAAAATCGGTTATAGTTTAGGTGTCTATTTACCTAGTTCTCTATAACCTTGGCTCTGATACCAATCTGTAACACCCCCAAAATTTGGTACAGCGGAAGACTCAACAAGCTTTCGGGGTGCTACGGGGATTGGTATCCATTCAAAGTCATGAAAGAACGAGATAAAGTAAACATAATAAAAACACAACCACGCGGGGTTTTAAAGTTTACATTTATCCCAAAATCATCCAAAGTCAGGCCCAAAAGAAATAAATATAGGTCCACAATAGTTATCAGAGTTTTAGAAATATAGATCCATAACCGGTGCCAAATGCCAAGCCTCCAATCCCAAGCATCCATAGAGCATCACTTAATTACCTGAGAAAACGTGCTAAAAGTCAGCTTTCGCTGGTGAGATCATAGGTTTAGATTCATAATTCAATATAGTGGACATATACGCAAAACGCTTGCTAGCTAGACTAGGCCTCAATCATCCAACCAAAATAATCCAACCAAATCAAATCAAATCATCCCTATAGATGCACGCTATAGCTCAAATCAATCCAATCAATAGCTTACCTAGCTCAAGTCTAGGCCTCGCTCCTAAATCAATCCAATAGCTTACCTAGTTCGGGACTAGGCCTCGCCCAACAACCAATCAATAGCTTACCTAGTTCGGGACTAGGCCTCGCTCAATAACCAAATCAATAGCTTACCTAGTTCGGGACTAGGCCTCGCTCAATAACCAAATCAATAGCTTACCTAGTTCGGGACTAGGCCTCGCTCTATAACCAAATCAATAGCTTACCTAGTTCGGGACTAAGCCTCGCTTAATCCTACCTAGTTCTATAAGTATAGCAAGTTTTAAATAAACAAAGCGATAGTAGTCCACATAAAACATTTGCACGTTCCTCACCCCAAGGCGTGAAAAGGCGCGCCTTTTGGTAAGGCGTGGCGCGCCTTTTTGAAACAGTATTGGTTTTTTTTGTTTTTTTTTTAATTATTATTATTATTTTAATAACTATTTGAACGATCATTTGAAATTTGGGCTATTTGTTATTTGGGTCTGATAATTATATAATAAGTAGTTGTTAAATGTCTAATATAGTAGTCCAAATGTATATGAAATATGATATTATAATATAAATGATAAATATATAAATATTTTTTCGCCGCCTTAGTCACGCCGCAAAAAACGCCATGGCTTCGCCATGGCGCGTAAGGCTTGAGGCGTGGCCTTGCCGCCACGCCACGCCTCACGCCATTTATAACATTGATATCACTCAACGATTAACTTTCAAAATTTTGAAAAAAGTGACAACCTTTTTAGGATATCGGAGAAATTTCAGTTACTCGGTCAAAATGATAAAATAACATGGCAAAAGTTCTTTGTAGATTCAACTTTTATCATAGAATCCATCAAACAATTTTAGCCACTCATTTTTTTTATCAAAATAAAAAAATAAACTACCCTTTTATTAAAACTTAAATATCTCGCAAATCGTAAATCGTCAAGCTGCAAAAAAAATGTCATTGCGACGAGAATTAAATTATATTTCTATAGACATGCATTGTTATATACTTTTGATAATTTTTTTTTCAAATTTTCCGCCCAGAAAAATCATATATGATTTATAAAAATCATATATGATTTGTAAAAATCATATATGATTCGTTAAAATCAAATCATGTATGATTCTTACGAATCATATATGATTTTTAAAAATCATATATGATTCGTAAGAATCATATATGATTTTTCTGGACGAAAATTTTTTTTAAAAAAAGTTCGTTGAAAGTATATAACAATGCATATCTATAGAAAGATGATTTAAATCTCGTCACGATAATATTTTTTGTAGTTTGACGATTTACCGTTTGCAAGATATTTATTTATTTATTTTTTTTTTAAAGATCAAAAATAAAAATTGGTGGCTATGATTGGTTTATTGGTTATATGGCAAATAGTAGATCTATTAGGGGTGAGCAAACAAAACCGAAACCGAACCGAAAACCGAAAAAACCGACCGAATCTAAAAACCGATGGTTCGGTTTTTAATTTTTCAAAAACCGAAAAATACGGTTCGGTTTCGGTTTTCGTCCAAAAACCGAACCGTAAAAACTGAACCGAACCGATTTTATTATATAATAATATATAATTAATATAATGTGAATAAATAACTAAATAAACCAAATTTATAAATTCATATACATTTTGTTGGTAGATTTATAATATATTTATCTTAACGTTTATGTTTATATGCGTGTTTGTCGTGTCGTGTTTTTACTTGAGAGTATATCAATAAATTTATGACGATGATCATACTATGTGTACGTTCACGTGCATGTATGTGTCTCATCTATATGACTATATGTGTGTAATTATAGAATTATGAATAAACATTATTATTCTTTGATTGACAAAAAAAAGTAAAAATTAGAATAACCAATTTTTTTATGTAATACAAGTTTGGTGTTATAAATTTTCCATGCCCAACGGTTAGAAACCGAAAAACCGAACCGAAACCGAACCGAAACCGAAAAAACCGAACCACCAAAAATCGAACGGTTTCGGTTTTGGGTTCTATAAAAACCGAGCATTTCGGTTCGGTTTCGGTTTTAGCCAAAAACCGACCCAAACCGAACCGTGCACACCCCTAAGATCTATATTGATCTCATCGCAAAATAACAGTTTGACATATCATCATGTTGACTTTTATTTTTGTTGTTGACTTGGTGTTTGAAAACATTTGACTTTGTGTTTGGAAAAAGAGGAGATAATTTGATGATTTAGACGCACTCAAATTCTATAGCATATACGTTATAGAGGTATGAACAGGGGTGGAGCCATAAAATTTTGATCGATGAGGTAAAGTTTAATAGTGCTTAAAATTTACATTACAAATTGGTTCGTTAGGGGTAACAAAAATAGCTAGATATTTTTAAAATTTTACACTGCTTTTTTTCTGCTAGAAAGTACGTGTCCACCTTGCCTCCCTTCTGTTTCAGCATATGGGTATGACTGTGTCGATATTACGTCTTATATGTCCCGCTCGATCGATATTAGATGTTGCTGTTGTTGCGTGCACCCAAAAAATCTAATGGATTCTTAGAGATTTTACAATCAAAACTATATTCCTTGAAGAAAAAAAAAAAAAATCTTTGAATCTACATAACATAAAAGAAGCTAAATAATGAAAGAGTTTTAGTAAAAGATGCTAAAGAGATAGGATTCGAATCACTAATACTTGGTCAGGACATAGAGCCATTGAGCCAATGTGTGATAAATAACCATTGCACATTTGCACATATTCTAATATGTGGTCACTATTTTATAACATGCCTATCATATGATTTAACTAGCACCATGTACATCAAACATTGCTGTCAAAACATGTACTGGACGTCTGGAGCCATTTAACTCCTTTCTGAAGACTCGTTATAGCCATATACTAACAGAACTATGCGCCTGCAAACCTCTGATTTCATACCCATGAAGTCATGCTTGATCACCAGGTAAATAAGCCATAAAGAAACTGTAAGGCCTTTTTCGCTAAGTTAAAACGGGTCACCTTAACTATGCCGATTGTGTCATGGTAATCAACTTTCAGATGAAGTACATCAGAATAAAGCCAGAACTTGGAACATGCTTTTACAGCAATCATAGGAACTAGGAAGTCTTTTATATTGGAACACCAGTAACATGTAACATAATTCAGTTACTCCATATTAGACAAGAGGGTCAAAAACAGTTGTTAAATATTAACAATCAGACCTTAAAAGCTATAAGTTGATTAACCTCCCATGTGAAAACACAAAATCATATTAAATCCATGATTAAACTGCTTTTTATTAATCCATTAACATACCTTTGGTACAGCAAAACTGAAATATATAGTTAATAACAAGGTAACATACAGCCTATAACGAATAATGCTTATACAGGGCTACTGATTCTCAATATCTAAACACAAAAAATGAATCAAATTTCACACACGGATTTAGTGCAACCTATATTTCAACTCTGACTATATATAGCAAACTATATAACTTCAAAATTTCATAAACTCAAGTCCTAGACACCTGAAATGGTGAAGGCAATAGGGTATTGATGTACTTGATTCAATGCGGTAGTTGTACTTCTTTCTGCTTCCAAACTATCTTCTACAGAAAAACATGAACTTACGTCGTGCTCAATGCCATCATCATCATCATCTTCCGACAAATAATAAAAGCCATCTGAAAACAATGACAGACTAATCTCATCATCATCATAAGCATCATCGTTTTCAGACATAACTGACGAGGTAATGGCGTTTATGTCCAAAACCTTACTCGATTCCTCAACTTTACTATCATCATCTTCTTCGTCGTCATCAACCCCTTCTAAGAATGGATGAGCTAATAGCATCTCAGCTGTCCATCTAAACATAGCTTTCCTCGAGAAACACCCCTTTAAAAAACTCTTCACCTCTCTAGACAACGTACTAGGAATCAAAGGCACCTCATTACCATCCCCAATTCTAGCCAAAACCTCGTCACAATTCGTTTCTAGCATCGAACCCCAAGGAGGATTCCCCGTTAACATCTCTAGCACAATACACCCAAACGCCCAAATATCAGAAGGAGCTTCTTGTACTCCATCAATCACAACTTCAGGCGAAAAATACATTGGCGTCCCTCTCCAATACGTATCCGATTTACTCTTCTTACTCTGCTTCGCTCTTTTCGCTAATCCCAAATCACCAATTTTAGCACTAAACTTATCACCACCAACAAGCAATATATTGTCAGGTTTCAAATCACAATGAACATAACCACAATTATGAATATGACACAGCCCTTTTAAAATCGACCTAGCGTAACGCTTAACATCGAATTCGCGCAAACCATTACCATTAGACTCCTTGATAACATCAGCTAGGGTTCCACCAGAACCATACTCCAATAACAAATTATAAACCATCTGATTATTATTTTCACCATTTGTAATCTCTTCACCATAACATTTGATCACATTTGGACACCCGCGAATATTATCCAATATTTCCTTTTCCTTTTGTATGGAACCTGAAACAGAGACTTCTGCAGATTTAACAGCCATAATCCTAGGATAAGAGCTATATCTAGATTTAGGCTTTTTAAGGTTTGCTAGAAAAACAGAACCATAACAACCTTTGCCAATCAAACAACCTCGGAACCAAGACATTCCATCTCCATAGCTAATACTATGTTGTTGTTGGTCTTGGTTCTTTCTTTTTTTGTTGTTGTTGTTACTCATTCTTCTTCTTCTTTATATATAAATTTTGCTAATGAACAAAAAAAAATTGCTAGGAATTTAGGTTGAAATAATTAGGGTAAGAGGGTTATGAATGAGGTGAAAGATAGAAAGAAATATGAAATGAAATGAAAGTATATATATTTAGGGTTTATTATTGTTTTATGAAAATAATAATAATACATAGGTTTGTTTTGTGCTAAAAATTAGGCATGTGGGAGGATTGGTAAACAGGCAGCCGCGTTTTCTTTCAACTTGAAAAAGGTACGACACATATTACAAGCGAGTATTTTGTTTTTTTAAACGGAATAACTGTCACCCATTGTCTTAAGATTTTACTGTTCTTTTTGCAACTTTCATTCAAATGCATATGAAATGTTGTTGTTAAGGTAAAATGGAAAGTAATTTGTTTTAGTTTGACTAAAATATGTTTAAATCATTAATGGAACACAAGTTGCATTGATTATGACAACAAATGTAATAAAAACTTGGAATTTTCTAACTTGCGTGCGTCATATTGTTGAGACGAAATCAGGTGACAAAATGATCAATTGCATTTGGAATAAACTAAACAATAATATAAATACAAGTTTTAGCAACCGGATGCATTTAAAAAAAAATTGAATTCTTTTAACAATATAAAAAGAGAAGTGATACTTACACCATTTTTTCTGATGCACACACCACAATTGTGCATATAACATGTTGTAACATGTGCATTAATGATGTAACATTGTGGTGTGTGCATAAAAAAATGATGTAAGTATCACTTCCCATATAAAAACTATGGCACAAAAATCATGAATGTCTCGGGACTACGTCACTGTTTTAAAGCATTAAACGAATTGAAATTACCATATCTATATGTTAGTTGATATTAATATTTTGTAATTTTTCAAAAGTTTAACAAATTTAACATTATTAAATATAGACATAAAGTTATTTTAAAAGACTAAGGGGGTGTTTCTTTTTTATGTTTGTTTGAAAATAAGGCTGCTCACAGTAACAACCCACGATCGACTTATTTTCTTATCATCACCCAATCCCCTTACTGTGGGAAATAATCACCAGTCGATCGTCCCACGATTTTTTCCCTACTTGGTCACCTACACGATCGACAATTGCTCCTTTTTTTGTTTGTTTGTGCGTTTAATTAAATATAAAAGGTATTTTTGTAGGGTATGTTTTTTATAGTGTAGGTCGCCCTTACTGGGGCATCCAATCGCTTGCAGGTTGCTAAAGAGAGAAAGCTGACGTGACAGGGAAAATATGGGAGATTGGAGGTCCTTACTGTGGGTAGCCTAATATCCTTTTACATAAAACCATCTTTTTGGAGTTGGTCAGGGGCTTGTTTGGCTAAGCTTATTTATGGGCTTAGGCTTATTGGCTTATGGCTTATATAAGCTAAGCTTATAAGCCCATGTTAGTGTTTGGATTAGCTCATGGTTAATAAACTTATAAGCTCAAAAGTGTTTGGTTTAGCTTATGTTGGGTTATGTGGGATTATGTTGGTAAATGACTAAAAAGGACATGGTAGCACAAAATAAGCAATAATTGTTGCCAACGTAGTCAATTATGTTGTTCCCTTAATGATAAGAAAAAGAAGATCCATACCTCTTGTTGAGATGGAGAGCATAGCAAATGGATGGGAGGTACACTGATGGAGGAAAAATATAAGTGAAGGGTAGGTGGAAGTGTTAAATTGTATATGTTGAGAATAGGGATAGTGTTATAGAAGAAGAGAAAAAGGTTGACACAAATGTTGAGGAATTGAAGGCAGATCACAATGAGGAATTGCATGCAGAAGATGATCTTCAAGAGCGTTTATGTTTCAGTGATGAGGAAAAAGATAAGGACATGGATGATGATGATGAGCTCACAGATGAAAATAGGGAAGAACATGGTGATTTAGGGTTCGAAGATGAACATGAAGAGATTGCATCAGCAGCAGAGGAGCGTAGGAGAAGGAAGAATTTAAGATATTTGTTGGTGGATTGGATCGAGATGCAGGTGAAGAGTTGAGGGCAAAAGTGTAAATTGTATAGGTGGTGAGTTTATATAAGTCGGACCTTCACAAAAAAAGCCTCATTTTCTTGGCTTATCAAAACCCCCATAAATAAGCTCATAAGCCCGCTCAAATAAGCTTAGCCAAACATTTAGTTTGAGCTTATGAGCTTATATAAGCTAATAAGTTGATAAGCCCACTAAATAAGCTTAGCCAAACACCCTCCAGGTGTAGAAAAATAGTGTTTCTTTTACTTCCTGAATAGCAAAGGCTCATAAAGTAAATGACTATTTTACCCTTTGTTTCATTAGAAGCCCCAAATTAGAATTTTTATAAACTCAAACCGTAATTACCAGTTGGTAAAATCGTCTTCATTTGTAAAATTAAACTATAATAATTTCTCAATTGAACCACATCACTGTTAATACTTAATAGCCTAAATTTTATTTAGATTAAAAAATAATAAAAAAAAAATATATATATATACACACTTCCAGTTGCACCATCTTCTTCATATGCCCATGTTCCACCATTAATGACTTTTGAAACTCTAGATCAGTGAATAAAAACGAAGCAAATTATAAAACCTTGAAGGAAGCACATCGGGGTGAAGAAATGTCACCAATTGGATGGAGCGTACCGACAAGAACATTGGTTGCAGGACGGGACGTTGGGAGGGGAAGGAGGAAAGCAGGTAGGTAATGGGTTGCCTGGAAGGAGAGGTTGAGGTGATGGTGGATTTAAGGGTGTGAACTTATGAAATAGGTGAGACGAGAGTGAGGGGTATTTTATGTCTTTATTGTTGTGTTTTATGTTTTATGTCCTGAATGGGAGTGGGAAGGGTTTTTTACGCCCTTTCACATTAAGAAATATCTTTTATCATAAGCCAAAAAGAAAAACACCATAAAATTGAGTGAGAAGCTTTTTGTTACCAAAAAGGACATTAAGCAAAAAATAAACACACTCTAAATGTGTTTATCTAATGCTTCAAAACTTGTCGCATGACAAAAGTATGAAAAAACTTTAGAAACTATTCTTTTAAAAGTTGTTGGGGCCATGTATATCAAAATCTTTTATTAATAAAATTATGCGGTTTTAACTTTTTTATAGAAACAGAAACGAAAAAGAAATGCCAAGAGCAATAGACAAAATGTAAGTAGTTCATTAGAAACTGCAGTTAGTTATCCATATTGTATAAAGAATAATAGTTTCTTGGCATACACATATACCATTTTATTAAATAAAAACTGTAATGATATTTGGCCATATGCTCTTATCGATGGTGATCATATTGTTTGTTGGTCAAAAGATAAGGAAAACATTTCAACGGTATTGTTGCTACTGTATACTAATTCTAAAAGCAAGTTTATTAATTACGTATTATTAGATTAAAGAACCCAGACAACGTAGTTCGAAGTACTCTTGAGTCTTGACTAGTTGATAGTTGCATAGAAAAAAATAATCAGCAATTTAAACGTTTCTTATTTTGCTAAGTCCAAATAATAATAATACATTAGCAAAGTTGTGCATAGTTGACCAAATAATTGTATTAGCATCTAGTTAATTGCAAGGTTGTTGACTGCAACTTAGTTTGAATATTTATTTTGAAATCGTCAACATGAATGCGAGTGATCAATGACTGTATTTGCATGTTTTTATGAAAGTTCCTTCACAATGCGAACAGAATTTCAAGTTTCAATTGCAAGTATGTCTTTTTTATTTTGAACAAATGATTGAGTGATCTATCACAATAAAACTAAATAAACAAATCAAAAAATTTTATTTCTATCTTTTGCATATTATACTAACGAGATTTTATATCAGCAGATAATTTTAGTGATAAAAAAAAATTTATAAGTTATAAACAAAAATAATAAAAGTTTGAGGATTTTAAGATTAACATAATGTTTTAAAACCCGGTTTGACCCGGGTGGTTCAACCGGTTGAACCGCTCCGGTAAAAAAACTAGTCAATATAAATCGGGTCAACATGACGGGTTGGGTCTAAAAACTGGTCAAATTAAATTGGTTTAACCCGTCGGGTTTGAAACGTACTAGGTCAATCCGGTTTTCGATTTGTATTAATATTTTCTTTTGAAACATAGATTTAAGAGTTAATATCATTTTTCGTCCCTGTGGTTTGCCGGGTCAATCAAGAATCGTCCCTACCGTTAATTTTATTCGGGTTTGGTCCCCATGGCTTACAACCCATACGGGTTTGGTCCCTTGACCAACTTATCCATTTGTTGACTGTTAACTTTAAGGATATTTTAGTCATTTCATATTTAATTCACTAAACCCTTCTTTATAAACTCAACTTCATCTTCGTCTTCATCTACCTGCAAATCCAATTTCACCAACACATACACCTCTCTTCACCAACCGGCCACCACGACCTCCGACCACCGTCGCCGGAATCTTGCCTTCAACCACCTTATTCACCACCACCCTACTGCTCTAATACCCACCAAACACCACCACCCTACTACTCTAACACCCACCAAACACCACCACCCTACTGTCATTTCGATCCTAACCCTTCTTCTTTATAAACAATTTGACCACCTACACAAACACACTTCCAAGTCCCAACCATCACCACCTGTAATATGCTATCATCACCCCATCCCAACAACCACCCCAGCAGGGTGCTGGCCACCTAGACCACCATCACACCGAAACAATCACAACTACAGATCTTGGCGGATCTTGACCAGATCCAATCTACTGATCGTGGTTTCATGGTGGTTGTGATGAGGCCATGAGGGTTTGGTTGTTGTGGTTTTCTGTAGTGACGATGGGATTTAGATGGTGGTAGGTTCGTGGATATTATTATGATGGTGATGGGGTTATTAGGGTGTTGAGATTGAATAATGGTGAGAATTATCAGGTTTGGATTTATTATGAGGGTTTTGAGATTAATGTGACTATGGCTCCTGTTGGTGTTAAGAAGTAGAGAAGGAGTTTAATGAATGTTTTCTTGAATTTAAGCGATGTTTTTGAGGATGAAATGTATGTTCGATTTATTGTTGTTGCTAGTGCTTTGACTCAAAATGACAACCCTTATAAATGGTTGTATTTGTTGGGGAAAGAGATACAATTAAGAAAAGAGACGCTTGGTTGGGCTTATGAATCTGTGTTTAGATATCTTTGTGGTTTAACTTTTGGTGTTTGATTTTGAAGGTTTTTGCTTAAATAAATTTTGGTGGATTTAGTTATGTTGATTATGGTAGGTTTTGATTTAATTGTGTTCATGGTTGTATATTTGTGTACAATTGGTTTGTTCAATAATATTGAAGATGGTGTTTGGTCGGGGTTGTCGAAAATAAACAGTAGTGGCCGGAAATAATGATGAAGAAGATGACTTGTGTGATGAAGGTGAAATAATAACAATAATAATAATAATAATAATAATAATAATAATAATAATAATACTTTACTCTTGGGATGATGGGCTTGATGTTTGTGTTGATCTTACGAGATCGTCACCTTTGACGCAATCTGGTATGATTGATTTTAGGCCAGGGCGTGCGGTTATTGAAGCTGCACAACGTAAACGTACCAAATATGAGGCCAAATGTGTGAATATCGGATATGAGTTCCTCCCCTTCTCTTTCTCCTCTTTTGGAGAACTTGAGAAAGATGCAGTAACTCTTCTAAAGCGTATTCGACGTTTTTCTATGACTCAAGACATTGGAGCGCGGGCTGCCGTTCATATTTTTAATAGGATTGGTTTCGCTATTGCTAGAGGTGTGGGGGCCCAGTTGGTTTCTCGGCTCCCCACCAATTTCTTGTAAAATCCTATTTATTGTTAATAAAAGTGATGGTTTATAAAAAAATAAATAAATAAATAAATAAATAAAATAAATAATAATAATAATAATAATAATAATAATAATAATAATAATAATAATAATAATATTAATGTGAGGGTAGTTTTGTCATTTTGTGCTTTCAAACTAGCATTTAACAGTCAAACAAACGGAAGTTACGGTCAAGGGACCAAACCAGTATGGGTTGTAAACCATGGGGACCAAACCCGAATAAAATTAACGGCATGGACGATTCTTGATTGACCCGGCAAACCACATGGACAGTGACATTAATTCTAGATAAATCATTTGAGGACCAAACTTTCTTTACATATCAATGGATTAATCTTCACACTCCATCTTTATTTGATATAATTAATGAGATTAATCACCACAATTTAAAAAAACCCACTTTCATTCTTTTTTTTCAAATATTAATATCTTTCAAACCGTTAATCGTTAAGCGGAAAAAATATACCGTTACGACGAACATTTAATTATCTTTTTATAAATAGACACTTTGATATATTTTTGACAATTTTTGTTTTCATTTTTGTTTGGCCGAAAAAATCACACATATCACATGTGATTTTTTCGGCTACGAAAAAAGTGAAAAAACGATTTTTTTTTTTTTTTTGTCGAAAATATATCATAGTGCCCGTCTATATAAAGATAATTAAATCCTCTCGCGATAATGTAATTATTTTCGCTTAACGATTAACGGTTTAAGAGATATTTAAATTATAAAAAATGGGTAAAATATTAAAATGTTTTTAATCCCAACAATTGATTTCTTTTTAGGTGGATGGTGAAAATGAGTCCCTTGGTATGTAAGAAAAGTTTGGTATGTAAAATAACATATGTGTATTAATAGTTGAAATTGCTCGTAATTAATTGTTCAACATTTGTTTTTTAGTTTTTTTTCATATTTCACTATTCTTGACTTTTTATTTATCACTTTGACAATTTTTATTTTATAGATAATATAGATATCAGTAAATTAATAATTAAGGATTTGTTAAACATTTTAAGTTGTAAAAAGACGATACTTACAACTTCAAGCCGCAACAAAAGCGAATACTAAGGTCATGGTTGGCAACACCTATTTGGAAGCGTTTAAGAGCGGTAAGCGACAAGCGTTCCAGTCTTAATGCTTGTTTGGCAACATTGCTGCTAGCGTTTAGCAACACCTCAAAAGCTTGCAATCTTAATGCTTCTTAAAGAAGCTTGCGTTTACTTTTAATATTACCAATTTACCCTTAAAAAATAACATTCATTCATAAGTATATGCCATTTTTCATAATTTTACATGTTATAATTACAACTACAACTATATTACCAAACACGTTTTTTTAAACAAGCAACTAATGCTTACTGCTACAGCTTACTGCTTACTGCTACCTGTCGCCAAACATGATTTTGTTAATACACCTGATCTTCCAATTATATTTATGAGTGCTGATATATAAGCCTAACAATGAAACCTAACGATAGACCTAATCTTATAATAAGTGTAATACATTTTTTCTCTTTTATCATTTTATGCCAATCAAATTTTCAAATGCATCAATCATATATTTATTCTTTAAGTCTAATTTTAGATGTAGGTTTTAATCATCCAAATCATTTTCTATATTATTCATTGTTTCACATTGTTTGGAAAGTGAATGAATCCCTTATGGAAAGCACAAAGAAAAACAACATTCTATCGATATAGAATTTAGCTAGATTATAAAATAAAGTAAGTATATTTTGTAATCAAGAATAAATACCATTCAATGGAATTATATTAAGTAAGTAGCACGTTAAAAAAGCAGCTAGTAGCATGAAGAAGACAGGCTACTTATGGCCAAAGTCACCACCTCACCTTCGGTGAAACCGGCCAGCACTTGAATTGGTCAGAACCAGAATATATCAGCACCGCACTCTCACGTGGCCAGATGGCATAAACCCACAAAATGCATGCAACTCCATGTTCACTTCTCAATACATGCCAGATCATATAACCACATTACCTTTCATTCATCTACCACACTCTTATATCGAGTACCAATATTTCTTTTTGAAAGGCTATATAAATTATGGTAATATATAAAACTAGCAACATGTTAGGCGTAAAAATGATACACTCTAGAATTACGACACCAAACGACTCCAAGATAACACCCAACCAAAACCCAAAACAACTCTAAAACTACAAAGGACCTTAATATCTTTAGCTTTGAGTATCTACCAATTAAAATTTATTTAATTGGTGTATGGTTTATGAATGTATCACAAATGTTTGATTTGGAGGAAAGTGATTTATCCAAAATTAAAAGGGATTTGCGCACGGCAACTTTTTGTTCAATTCATTGACAATTTACAATGAAGTATTCTCACATTACGAGGCACATTTATTTGTGTCTTTGTTTGTTACAGAATAATGTAATATTCGATAAAAGATTTATCGACGTTAACTGGTCTAATTACATGTCCCATTCAAATAATCATATATCATGAATTTGTGCTCGATCTATACTGAGGCGGAGCCATGATTTAAAGTTAAGGGGGTCGGAATTAACGTATAAATTGTAGCAATAAAATTATTCCTCCAAAAATGAATATGTAGTTTTTTTAACTAATGATTTAACTTAACGCCATAATATTTAAGAACTAAGCTAAATTAGAAAATACTTAATAATTTGAAAAGTAAATTTATTTTGATGTTGTATACTTGTATTTGATTTGTTAAGTTATTCGAAATTTCAACATAAATAAGGGGGGCTTGTTTCAAATATAATTAACAAACTAGCTTATGGATTGTATAACTAAGAGCACTAGGTGTAGTCAACAAGCCTCTCCTCCTTATTCGGGTCTCACGTGTGCCACATCACCAAACACCTCTTCACAACAAACCTCCTACTCACCAAACAACAAACCTCAACTTTTTCATTAGGGCCCCACCACTTACACATTTATTTTTTTATTCATTTCATTAAATAAAATAAATTCATTTCTCTAATTGTAAAAAGTAATATAACACATTAATTTTATTTCATAAAAAAAATAATAAAAATAAAATAAAAATAAAAAATTCCGGCCCACCTTTTGTAAAATGTTATGCAGACCAACAGCAGTTGAAGTATCCGATCTCCCTTTATTTTGGGACCCAGTATCAAGTAACCTTATCTTCCCAAAAATATCTCTCATCTCATATCTCCTTTTTTACACTTGCATTTCCAAATTTACAGATCTAACGAAAGCAAAAGTCAATTGATCTGAAAAAACAAAACACACAAACACAAATATACATCTAAAAAAAATAAAATAAATAAAAAAAAAATCTCAAAAAGCTGCCAAATTACTCATTTTCTTTCTCGCCGTGACCACAAACAGGTAGCCAACAACGAGGAACGGCGAGGCATTCCTGGTGTAGCAGCGAGCTTCGGCTCGCCATTGACCATTCCACGTCGGACGGTGAGCATCAATGGTATGCCCACACCGTGTGCTCTAATGAATAAGTGGGTTAGCTGGGCTTGGGGTGACCCATCACCCACTAATCACCCTATTATCTCTGTCTCTGGATCTATAAATGTCTGACCATATCGTTAAACAAGAATACATTGACAAGGTTTTTACCTTTTACCTCTCAAGGTTTATCCCGAAGTAATGACAAGCGATGATCGAGTTTCTGACTCCATTGGAAAAGTTCATTACCCCGTTTATCCATATTACGAGAGGAATGAGAGTTCAAATGCGAGCACATTAATGTTTACAAATATTCGAACATTTAATTTTCTCAAATTTGACACATAAAAAAATGTTTTTAATTTTCATTATGTGATTGTATACTGCAACATGTTTTGGATCCATTCTTTTTAACTAATCCAATATCAGTGGTTACAAATCTTTATTATTGCACATAGCATTTAATTTAGAGATGATTAATTGAAATTGTATCCACGTTGCCAAAAAAAAAAAAAAAAGACCGTTCTTTATTTTTTTTTCTTGGTATAAATAATGAATTTGCTAGTCTTCCTCATCTTTTATATAATAAAAGAATTATATTATTTCGAACTAATTTGCAAAATAATTCTTAGTAAAAAAAAATTGACCAATAGGAGAGCTCAGCTTTGACACATAGGTAAAATCAAGCAAACATGATTTACTAATAAAATATTAAAATTGAATTGATTTTAGTTAAACTTTAATAAATTTGACGGAGAGTTTAATTGAGGAAAAAAACATATAAAAATATAGGTGTCAAATTTATAAAAACAAAAACTTACAAAAAGAAAAAGTAATTAATGTAGAATTTAAAATATATTATATAAAGTTAAGTATAAAATTAGTATTTCATATTTTTAATAATTTTAAATAATAAATAAATAACCACTTGCACTTATAACTAGTGTGTAAAAAAAGGTTTTGAAAATATGTATAATCGTATTGTCATGCATTGAGAAAGAGATTCGGAGTGGTCTCGACATCTTTTTATTTTGAAAACGTAATCAAACTTTATTATTTTCAGTTCTTTTAATATAAAGTTTTCATGATAGCTAACATGTAACATCAGGTATATAAAACGATTAACATGCGTTATGCCACTTTTTCTAATCATACATATAATATTGAGATAAAAAAAAAAAAAAAAAAAAAAAAAAAAAAAAAAAAAAAAAAAAAAACTTCTTTATGTCTAATATAAAAAATGATACAAACTAAATATTTTCTTGGTAACTTTAATACATTTTGAACAAATTATTCTTTCAATTTATCAAATACTCACTCTGTCTCGTAATAATAGTTCATATTTTTTTTTATAGATGTCTCAAAAAGATTGTTCACTTTTCATTTTAAATAAAAAAAGAAATTTTAGTGAAAGAATATTCTATTTGAGTGGTTGATTATTATATTGGCCAAACTTTTATTAAATTTTTTACTTACAATAATTTTGAGACGGAGGGAATATCAAATAATTCAATCAAATTGGGCTTATTTAGACATAACCCAAAAGGGCCACATAGTCATTCGGGTTCGGGTAAGAAACCCATAACGACCCGAATATTTTCCAGATTCCGGCAAAACATCCGACAACATCAAACAACAACCTCGTACCGGTATCAAACAAGAAAAAGACCATGAACCTCGTAGAAAACATATCACCCATAAAAGTGCTTTTGTCACATTTGATTTGTGGCATAGGATTAGCTTCATCCCTTTGGCTAGCAGTTAATGTTTTCTCCATTAATTTGATTGATCATCCAGCTCAAACACTAAACTTAATAACGGTATTTTTTTTTTTTTTTAGTTCAATTACTATGAAATGTTTATATTTTAGGCCTAAGTTATCTATATCTATATCTATACTATATTATAATGTAGTATTTAGAATGTGAGACGCATCAAAATTAAGATAAAGATGAGAGATATGAGCCATTAGATCACATTTCATCATTCTGTTAAAACCTAAGAACCACTAGATCGGAACCAGGGGCGAAGCTAGTAGGGTGACTAGTGTGTGCTGACCCACCCTTAACCATCTCACTTCCTCCCGTAGTTATTTAGACTACATGCCGCTTTTCTACTAGGTTTTTTTTTTTTTTTTTTTCTTTTTTTTTTTTTTTTTTTTTTTTTTTTTTTTTTTTTTTTTTTTTTAACATTCAGCCTCTTATTCTATAATTCATAAATGAATAACTTTAAATAAAAAAATAAACGACAACACTATAGATTTACTATTTTTGAAGCGATATCTATCATTGTGACTTTTTTGCGTTAAGCACGGATCCTGGCTCCGCCCCCTCATCGGAACAACGGACATTTGTCACCGTAACCTTCAACTGTAAGCTAATTGACCGATGGATAATGTAAGGTACAGTTACAGTGAGGGTAAAACTGGAAAGAAAGTTTTTTTAGCATACCATGAAATTTTTGTTATATTTTTCAAGTGCTAGGTATAATAAATAAACCTTCTACATATGATTTATTTAGTAGAACGCTTCTTGGAGTTAGTTAGTCCCTAAGTTTCTTTAAGTCAGTCTTTTTTGGGCCAATCAAGTCTCGAGCTTGAGCGTGTGTGACTTTGTTATAATAGTTGATATTTATTATGACACTAATAGTCTAATAATTCTTACATGATAGTTAGGAAAATGGATACATGAAATTTCTTTTTAATGCTGAAACTGAATATACCTGCAAAATTTTCGACTAGTGAATCAGTAATGCAGTTAGTTATATCGCGGGCGTGTATTGGGCTTGGGAACTCTGAGTTATATTAACCTGCTATCTATGTTTGAAAAATGTGATGATGTTTCTTGCGTACATGTTATGTTTCTATGGCATACTAAATACATAGGAGTATATATTAAGAGTTTAAGACATTTCATCATGCGCCATATCATTTCCTAATCCCCATGAAACAAATCAGAAAGTTATTGATATCATATTCACAAGTAAACTTTAAATAAAAAAGCTTTGTAGTATTATCAGTGTTGGGAAAGTTTGTTGCACAAGATAGCATTTGTTTACCCGTTGCCGACTAAGTTTTATGAACATGAAGTGGCTGGCGGTTTAACAAATTGTATTCATCAGCAAGCACTGTCATCAGTACTTGTATTTATAGACAGTATTCAGGCGGTATCTTTGGGGGTGATTGGGTTTGCTTATTGAAAATAGAATATTCGTTTTGAAAACGGATAATCAGATAATCAGCTGTTACAAAACGTGGTTCTGAAATATAGTGTTTGGATTTGATTATGCTGTTTGAAATCGCTATAATCAGATAATCAGTTTTTCATGTGTTTAGCAAATCAGATTATATAATAACGTAATACGTAACATGACCAAAATAGACATAAGCATTTAATTAATTTACATAATCTAAGATATTACTATCTTTTAAAAATTGAACATATATACATTTATTTTGAAAATCTATCCGGAACACAAAAATATACTGTATATTAGATATACAATGATATTTATCCAAACCACTTTTTCCTTTTCACACCTTATTAGCTTATTCATAGTCACCCTATAAACCATTAAAGATCCGAGGTTTTTTATATGGTTTTTGCAGCTGCTATCTCTTACAGAATCATCTTTCATTAATTCACCTAGATCAAGTACTCAACTAATTTTTGGTTTGGATCAATTTTAAGGGGAGGAGCATATCAATATATTGCTTTAAAAGTAGGTATCATTGACAGTTGGTAGAAGAAGATGGAGCTTTTGGGGGGCAATATGGTAATTTTGTTGACTGAGAAGAATTGTGTTTTCAAAACCACGTTTTGGCCAATAATTACTATTCAGTTTTCATTTGTCAAACACTACAATCTGACTATGTGCGTTTTGATAACGTGATAAGCAGATGATCTCACATTAAAATTTGTAAAGCTTGTTTGTTAGCAGCAAAATGCCAACCATTTATTGAGAAAATCACAACTGAGTCTGAATTTGGTTTTGCAGCTGATTGAGGTCCCAGTTGTGATTCTGATATACAGCTTCTTTCGGAAAGATATGACGCAGAGTTCGGTATGTCATCCTTTCTTGTTTAATGTACGATAGTTTTGGTATGTTAAATTTTTTGTTTCTCTCGGGAAAGATATCAATAGCATTCGACTCAATAGTTTTTTTTTTTTTTTTTTTTTTTTTTTTTTTTTTTTTTTTTTTTCTTAAATGTGGCATTGCAGTACTTGAAGGCTGTAGCTAGAGGCTTATTGGCGCTTCCAGTTGGTTAGTATTTACTCTTACATCTTTTGCTGTTTTGGTGGTTGCTCATGAATAGAAATGGCAATACAATTTGAGAAACTCGTGTATGTTGGATAATAGGATAGATAAAAAGGGCACATGCAAGTGCCTTCATTCAGTGATGTCATTATGTAAAACTTTCTACTCTGATTATAGACAGAAAAAATCAGTTTATCTAAAACTAAGTATAGTCTTTCTTTCCCTTTATAGCAATTTTATTATCTGTTATTAATGTACATTGACACTTGGCTTACTTTGATTTTCAGGGGCTATTGTCAATGCACTTGGAGCTATTGCTTTAGGGGCACCTGTTGGAACTCAGTATGTACTAATTTTTCTTTTATATTCAGTTATAGAACTCATAGGCCATAATTAGAACCAAGAACTTAAAATTATTGTCAAAAGGTTTTCCAGCAAGTCTAAATTTTTAATCAGATGTTAACATAACCTATGCTTACTCTCATAATTAAAGAATCTATCAGTCGTTCCTTTATTCAAGCTTACGCACTTGCAATCCTAGCTGATGTCTTTTCTTTCAAATGCAGGTACTTTTTAAGATCCCTCAACTGGTCTCTTCTGATGTCTGCATTCACTGTGAGTGTAAAGGCTATATAGAATTTGCTCTTGTTTGAATATATAACGTGATGTTCATACTTCATATGGTTACTCTTGGTTGATCAGATAATTTTTGACTTGCAAATTAATGTGAGACTTCAGTTCTCTTTTCGCTATGCTGGTAGTTTACATTGTAGGTATAAGATGGGTGGGGGGTGGGTTGGGTAATAGATCAAAACTGATTAAGTTTTTAGGGGACATCAAATCGGGTTGGGCTGTGGTCACATTTTTTCTTTTTAGTTTTAGAGATAATCAATATATATTCCACTTAATTATAACTAGAAAGGTGCCCGCGCGATGCGGGGGCGGATTGTTGTGGTGAAGAGGAGGGAGGTGGGGTGGTGGAAAGTGGTTGTTGGGGTGGTTGTTGAGGTGGTTATAAATTGTTGGGGGTGGTTGTTGAAGTGGTTATAAATTGTTGGGGGTGATTATTATGGATGGTTGTTTCCATAATTAGTAAGTAAAAGTCTGAATTTTTAAGCCTTTCTAATTATAGAATAGTCCCAAATACATTATATAGTAGTATAGATAAACAATAATATTACACTATTAGGAGGTTATAATCTGCTCAAGATGTTTCCCTTTTAGTTAACTTTTATAAGGTTAGTAGTTTGACCCGTTAGCGTGTCATAATAAATATCAGATAAACAAGCTGAAATCGCTGCTGATAAGGTATCTGAATGTTATAGTGTGTATGTCTCCTGTTGATTATGGTGTCGGATATATTATTACAGGTTGTCCCTGCAGCTTCCGTTTATGGTTCTTCGTGGACTGATTGGCATCGTATATTTGCACGAACAAAGTAAGTTCTTGATTGTATAAAGTGTTCACATGACTTCATTCTGACGCAGTCAGAAGTAACATGGCATTAAAGTATCTAGTGCTCATCATCAAAACTGAAAAATGAGAAAGACAGAATTAAAGTACACTACTTATTAGGGTACAATCAGATGATGTACTGTCTACCAAGCAAAATTTGAGTTTCTTAACTAATTTAGTTCTGTATCCAGTTTTATGTGGTGTGTTACATGGTGCATTGTTACTTTTGCAGGCCAATTGGATCTATTGACTATATGATCTGTCTACCTGCACATGGTGCAGTAATTGGGGCTTGGTTTGGGGCCTGGCCCATGCCACTTGACTGGGAAAGGACGTGGCAGGTATTGTTACATTACTATATACGTGAAACACAAACCCTCAAAACATATACATAAAATTACTAAATCGTACTACAATATATGCTGTTTCCGCGTGTTGAGAAAATGGCTAGAGGTGGAAATTTTGACCAATTACCTATAAACACGCCAATATTGGGTTTTCTTTATCTCTTAACACCTAGCGGGTATATAAACACGCCATAGAACGTCATAAACCGTTTTATTCCGGATAATAATTATGTTTGTAATAATAATATGCAGTAATTTTTTCAACCATGGTTGACTCGCTTACTGCTGATAAAGTATATATTATAAATAAAGTTTTCAGTCACCCCACACTTGTTTTGACCCGTTACATAGCCTGCCCATTTTGCCACCTAAATGGCATATGTAATAATGACGTTGTAGAAAGAGCTAAATATGACGATATATGTCTGTGGAATGTACACGGATATATAAATGCTTTTGAAGTCGCTACTAAAGATGTTTTTCTTTTCACTCTTGGAACTTGTCACTGTAAATCATGACTTTGGATTTATTTCGATAGAACTCCTACTTGCCAGTTTTCTGCAAAAAGTTATACTCCGTATAAGATTATGTTCCTTACTATATATGACATTTCCACTTCTCAAGTTTTTGTTATTTTCTATTAATCGAGTCTTTTTGGTTGTTTTACAGGAATGGCCAATTTGTGTAACTTGTGGAGCTATGATTGGGTACTTAGTGGGAATGTTGGCTTCTTTCAGTTTTGTAGTCTTCAATGTTTCACATCAACGCATGAAGGGAGATTAACGTGTCACTAACTTTCAGAAAATCATCTCTCAGTATAAAGTTAAATCTAGATGTCTTTAGAAACTTCTCTTTTCAAAGTTGGCTAATCTTCTTGTGTTCTTGCCTGAGTTGGGAAATGACAGAAAATAGAAATACCTAGTAATAAATTAGATTCATGTTTGTTTTGAAAGTTTGATTACAGCATCCTTGTAATGTATTGATCCAATGCAGTTTTGGCCTGATAATGAAACTTGTATTAGTACTAGTTTTTCCTCATCTAACGACTCATGGTCTGATTCGCTAGAATCACCTGTTCAATTTTGTAATTGGTTAACGCAGCTGAGTTCTAACCGGTAACCATGGCTCACCGTGCAAAGAACCTTAGTCTTCTCGCAAAATGGCAATGGTGTTTCCTCACGGATAAGGATGCGGTGTAGCAACATGTTATTCATAGTATCTATGGTATGCGAGGCTGATTTGATGAGGTTTTTGAGGCTGGGTCTCAAAAAAGGTGTGTGGCCCCAATATTGTTAGTATCATTGCCGCAATTGACTCTCTTGGTATTCCTCTTAGTAACTCGTGTTAGAAAGGTTCGAAATGGACCTAATATACTTTTCTGGAAGGATACATATATTGACAGAATTACTTGTTTGATGGAAAAATTTCCTCGTCTCTTTGCTTTATAAATGTTCCCCGATTTTTTTTTTTTTTTTTTTTTTTTTTTTTTTTTTTTTTTTCTTAAAAAAAATAAAAAATAAAAATCCCCGATTGTAAGTTAAGGCATCGACGGGTGGTTACAAATGGCGTTAAGGAAGCTAACTGGTGTTGGCGAGGTCATCCAAGGGGAAGGTCAGAAGGTGATCTATCAAGTTTGGTTTCGCTTTTGCATGGCCTGGTGCTCTGTTAACTACTTATCTAAGGTGATCGACAGGTAAGTCCTCGCTCCAGGTTGCTTAGGTCGTGTTCTCAACTGGAATAATTGGGTTGCAAAGAAACTAAATGTCTTTTACCGGAGGGTCACAAATGATTCTCCCCCATCTAGCCAACCTTGATAAACGAGGTATTGATGTTCATTTGTTGCTCTGCGTTCTCTGCGAAATGGAAATTGAGGATGGTAATCACATTTTATATAATTGTAGCAAGGTTAAACCATTGTGGCTAAAATGTTTTGACTGGTGGCACATTCCCGTTCCACCTAGTTATTCACCGGATACTGTTATGGGTCAGTTTTTCGGGGTGGTGACAGGAACAAACTGAAGGCTAAATTGTTTTGTGGAGTTAGGCTGGTGGTCTTATGGGTAGTTTGGATGTGGCGTGATCTTATTGTACATGAGCCAAGTGAATCTCGACATGCTACTATTATTCAAGATGTCTTACCACAGATTCAAGATATTTCTCAGCTTTAGATCTCTAACAAGAGCAATCGGCTTGGCAGCAACTGGTTCTCATGGATATTCTATCTGTCCGTGGATAGTGTTTGACGCCCCCCCCCCCCCCCCCCCCCCCCCCCCCCAAAAAAAAAAAAAAAAAAACCAATTTGTGTTCATTGGTTATGTCTGCTGTGTTTTTGTTTCATAGGTGCTTGGGATTTTTTGTTATATTCCTTCTGGCTAAGGTGAATCCAGGCAGAGCTATAAAACCAAGCTAAACCCGAACCATGTCGAAAAATCCACAATGTATTCCACTTCATGAGATTAATAGAATAATAGTTGGCATGCATTTACACCACACGGAAGCTTTCATGTTCATTGGTTATAAAATCTTGTCTTGAACTTTTGAAGCCTACAAAACGAGTTACAAATTTCGACCCATTTAAGTTAATTCACAATAAAAGAACAACTGAAAGATTCTTATTTACTAGAGTAAGCATAGGTTATGTTAACATTGTGTTCCATATGAAAGGTTTCTTAGCTTGTCTTTGAAGACCATAATACCTAACTCTGGTTAAAAAGCAATACCAAGTTCCAACAGGTGTCCCTAAAGCAATACCTCCTAACTTTGATTGAAAGTTCTCGGCACAAATTATGTCGTATGAGTTCCAAAACTGTTACTATTAAAAGAAAGATAAGCACATACCGAGTTCCAACAGGTGCCCCTGAAAATTAAAATAAGCCAAGTGCCAATGTACCTTGAGAACAGATCATAACATTGCTATAGAAGGACATAAGGTTATGCATAGTTTTAGAAGACCTGATTTTCTATCTATAATCAGTGTAGAAATTTTTACATGACCTCACTGAATGATGGCGTTTTGACCATATATGCCCTTGGATGCAACATCTAATTAGAGTTTCTCAGATTACGGAACCAACAGAACAGAAAAAGATGTAAAGAGTTTCTCAAATCGCTCTTGAAGCTGCTTCTAAACTTTGGATATACTGGTTTGATCAATTAACAAAATTTAAGTTTCAATACTGCTAAAACAATGAAATACGACAACACAAATAAGATAGAAGTGTTCTACTGCTCAACTCAGTTACAATTGATAAAATGAACAAGTTACTTGCGTTTTAGGGAGTTTCGCCTTAAATACTACATAAGATGGAGGTATATAAAATCAATTTAAATAAAATAACTGGGCCAAATCATTAAATGATATAATATGCTAAAAAAAACTTAAAACATTAAATCAAATAATTAAACCAAGATGATGACTAGAGCACGTTCTTGATCTCAAGACCACCAATTTAATTTGAACTCATCTGAATTGTAGTCATTGCCCTCGTCATTTATAAAACTTCTCCCAGGCAGTTCAAAAAGAGAATGAAAACTTCTCCAAGATTCTGTTAGGGTTTCCCATTTTCCATCAATCTGATTTTTTATTTCAATATCTTTTAGATCACACGTTTTCTTTTCCATTATCTCCACCATTTGCTCATACCAATAGTTCTTGCTCTTGGACGACCTGTAAAATGTCTTAACATAACGGGGATAGCAAATTGAAAAAATAAAATCTAAAAGTGGCGAGTGTTTCCACAACTTTTTCTCCAAATTTTCTCCAAATGATAGTTGTTGCACGTTCCTAGCCGGAAACGGAACCATTCTTTTGAGATCATCAAGTTCTATGTCCAATGGCACAAAATTATCATCTATTTCAATGTCAAAGTTGCTTGATAAATCAAGTGCTTCTCTTACCTTAAGGAAAAAAGACAGATCAATAGGATTCGTTTTATGAAAATTTAGTCTCAGCTTAATATGCACGGGAGTATTAGATGGAAACAAAAGACTAGGCATTTTCCGGCCTATGTAAAAGAAGTAAAGTAACTTTGAAGCATAAACTTGTAGGTTGATTTGCCTGTGTAAGAACGAATGAAGAGTCAGTCTCTTTAAAGAAAGCGAAGTAATATCAAGGGTTTCTAGCGTCCATGTGTGGATTGCAAGGATCAAAATCTCGAGAAAAGGAAACTTTGATTTTATCATGTTGAAAAATGCATTATCAACTTTCTGAATATTTAATTCCAATTCTCTTATGCTCCCTAACGTATCCATTCTGATTGCATACTCTGATGTGGAGTAGTAACAAAACAACCTAAGACTTGGGACATCATCAATTTCCAAAATGTCATTCGGTAGTACTAATCTTATTTTCAATTCACAAAGACGACGCAGGTTTTTTACCTTAACTCTCTCCAAGTGCTGGCAAAAATGAATGTTTATCTTTTCAAGTAAGCTACAAGAAGAGAATATGTTATGAAGTGCTTCTTCACTTATGCCCACACCTACCAACTCGAGTACCCGTAGGGACGAACACTTGATCACAGGATTTATTTTCATCCTAACCTGATATTGACTTATATCAGCTCTTACACTTATAGTATTTAGGTTTTTCCCATCCGGAAGAGTAAGCGAACCGACCTCATTTTTCTTGATCCTAGCAAGATTCTTATCACATATTGTTAGGGAAAGCCCCTTGAGAATATCTCCACAAGCTAGTGCTTGAAACCAAGTATCAACAGGAGAAGGCATAGACAATATCTCAGGGTCTAAGTGAAGATGAAGACACTCGATTGACATGTTGTCGTTGAGATACCGTAATAGAGTGCGATCGATCAACTGAATGTAGTCTATTTCTTCTTGTTTGGTGAGATGATCATTAGTTGCACATTTAGTAAACCCGATGGTAGGGATGGTAGACCAAGCGTGTAGCCATGACTTGGACAAGACACATGTGCGGGCGGCATCTTTTTTGGGCAACAGTAGTTGTATATGATGGATCAACTCATTCGGAACATATTTAGATTGTGATGTGATGCTATTAGTCCCTTCTTCCACCATCTCGTTTGGTATGACAACGTTTTGGAATTTGATAATCATTTGCAAAGTAAAGAAGTTAATTACTCTCAATGTACGTCATCAAAAGTTTGCAGGAGAAGAAAATATTTTATAGAAATTATATTAGAGATCTTTTCTATAATTCAATTAAAATGATATTAGTAATATTTAAAGATATATATACTACTCAAAAACTGCAAATGCCCCCTCATGGTCTATACTCTATACAGCTGATGATTTTTTTTAGTACTTAGAGCATCCACTATGATAAATCTTTTACAAAGGTTTAAACATTAATACATCAATAAATTTTATACTTTTTGATTTTATAAACCTACATTCGTTATAGTATAAACCTTTGCAAGTTTATAAAATGTATTTTTTAACAAATGGATTAAATGTATTGAATTTATAAAGAGGTTCAAGAATTAGGACCTCTTCATGCCACATAGATATGAAAAGAGTGTCCACTATGGTTGAAATAAACATAAACCTTTTCATCTTTCTTATACCTTTTCATAAACCCACTATATTGGATCCCTTAATTGCTCCAAAATAAGTAGATAAGTAATTAAGTTGTTTGAAATGTCATCCAAACACTTCAAAACTGTATACCTTAAGCGGATAAGCACTTATCTAAGCTATCCATACACCCTGTTGGTAATATTTTGACATTGGAATATTGTATGTTTCTTTTTGACCTTTGCTGTGGCATGGAAGGTGTAGTTGTAGATGGGGCGAGTCTTTACAATATATACACCATGTAATGTTCTCTCTCCAACCTCCTAATTTATGAGCTCAATAAGTTCTTTAAGGTAAGCACCTCCAGTTATAAGCAGTTCGGGAAGTCAAAATAATTTGTTTTGTTTTGAGAATGCAATAAGCCAACAAAATAAGCTTTTACCCAAGCACCCCTTAAAGTGATATTTGTTTTTTAAGGCTATTTAGTCCTTAAGGGGTGTTTGCCATTGTATTTTGGAAGTAATTATGTGATATAGAAATATTTGAACCAGTTGTTTGTTTTATTGTTTGGCAAATTTTAAACATTCAAGATTACATGTGATATGTAACCCTTAAGTATATAGAAGCAATTTCAGTTAAAACCCAAACACTAGAAAAACTGATTATGTATGAGGCTAAGTTGAAAATGCAATAAACATATATTAATCACTTATATGACTAGCATATGTCCCTAGTCATTATTTTTGGATGCTATAATGTTGAGCTTTCGCTGTTTGAAAATACATAGGAGGGTCAAGGAAGACAAAAGCGGAAACTTGCAATGGCTTATCAAAGGCATCACGACGAAAGATTTGGGTTCATAATTGCTTAGAATACAAAAGCCGTCTTCGGTGGAGCAAACGGCCGTTATGTAGGGAGTGTGACCGCCAAATTCATGAGCTTCAAATACAACATACGAGATCAAGTCCAATTTCTAAGCCATACTCCAAACAAGTAACGTAGCCACTTAGGCCCATATACTAATGAAGTTATGAATGTGCCAATTTTGATTGCCTTACTATCAAATGGTTTGTCTATAAACCAGTGTTCTGAAAGGCTCAAGGGGCACTAAGGCGCAAAGGGGGGCAAAGAGCCTCGAGTCGAGGCGCATTCCAAGGCGTGGGATTCATGAATGCGAAACGCGCTAAAAACATTAATTTTGTTTTATAACATATATGACCATTTATGTAGCTTAAATAACAAAAAATAACGTTAAAATACTTAATGCATGACACATATTGCCATTATAAATATTAAAATGGATCAATTGTCACTTCTAAAACGGATCAACTATTTGACTCGATGACCTATATAAAGATTAAAATCCATATCAGACTAAGTATTCTTGTGTCCTACACTTGTAGCTTACATCTAACAAAACTCACAATTTAACCCAAAATATCAAACAGCTAACATATTAATATTCAAGGCACAATGCCATATTTTCATAATAATATGTCGTAAAGAAAATACTTAAGGAAACAAAGTAACTTCTTAAAGAAAATTTCAATCAATAAAATAAACATAAAATTAATTCAAATTTACAAAATATACAAATACTCACCCTATGACTTAAAAGGCCCATGTATCTTATCTTAATATTAAAAAAAGAAAAGAAAAAAATTGTTACATCTCCTAGGCGCAAAAACCCCAAGGCGCAAAGGCGCAAAAAGCCCACAAGGCGCGCGCTTTTTGTGAGATTCATGCATGTCGTGAGCCTCAATCTGAAAAAAGCCCAAAGGCTAGAGCCTTGCTCCAAGGCGCGCCGTAGGCGCGATTTTGACAACTATGCTATAAACCATTTACTACTTCGTCAAGTGGTATAAAAAAATATAATACTTGAATTGCCACCTTTTTTTTCTATTGTAGGCCTTTCAAGAGTTAATTACATAAATTTAAATAATTGTCATGTGGCTCTAAAAATTTACACATATCGTCCTTTGCCACAATTTTTATGCCACACTTTTTTACCATAATTTTTTTTATCGAATCTTTTGTCACATTTTTACACCACATTTTTTTATCAAATGTTTTGCCACAATTTTTATACCATATTTTTTTATTAAATCTTTTGCCACATCTTTTTTAACAAATCTTTTGCCACATTTTTTTATAAAATCTTTTGACACATTTTTATACCACATTTTTTATCAAATCTTTTGCCACTTTTTTTATACTACATTTTTTTTATCAAATCTTTTGCCACATTCTTTTATCAAATCTTTTGCCACATTTTTTATACAACATTTTTTTCATCAAATCTTTTGCAACATTTTTTATCAAATCTTTTGCCACATTTTTTATACTACATTTTTTTTATCGATCACGTATAAACTAATTTTATACCAAACTATTTGATTTTTTTCCTTCCGTTTTTTATACGTTTTTTTATGAAGCCCCAAGAGTATCGATCGCGTATACATTTTAATCTAAGCAAAAACGTGATCGATCATGTATACGTTTTAATGTTTTATAAAGCCCCGAGGATCCATATATGTGATCGATTAACGCCTTTGTCAATCGTCCTTTTTTACGTTGCAAAAGATATTAACATTTTGTGACGTGGGAAACTCTTTCTTATCCAAAAAGTTCTTTGACAATACGAATTTTCAGTGTATCTGTGTAAATGTGAAATGTCATTTCAAAATGGAAACAATAAAAGTCCAATTAATTTGAAAAAACAACTCGTAATAATTATGCATTTATGCCAAATTTTCTTTTCCAATTCGAGTTGGTGTATAGGTAGATAATTTAACTTAAAAAATTGTATGATATTGTTTATCAAAAGTATCTTTAGCATACTTTATTTAGAGGCGTCAATTTTTAACACGACTTGGAAGAAAGAAAATGTGGCAAAAGATTTAATAAAAAAGATGTGGTATAAAAAATGTGACAAAAGATTTGATAAAAAATGTGGTATGAAAATGTGGCAAAAGATTTGATAAAATAATTTGGTATAGAAAATGTGGAAAAAGATAGATAAAAAAAAATGTGGTAAAAAAAGTGGCAAAAGATTTGATAAACAATATGTGGTATAGAAAATGTGGCAAAAGATTTGATAAAAAAATGTTGTAAAAGATTTGATAAAAAAAAAAAAAAAAAAAAAAAAAAAAAAAAAAAAAAAAAATTGGTTTTGGCAAAAGATTTGATAAAAAAAAAATGTGGTATTAGATTTGAAAAAAAAAATGTGGCAAGGGACGACATGTGTAAATTTTTAGAGCCATGGGGATGATTTATGTAATTAACTCAAAGACGAATGCTGTCATTTTTTAGAGACACATGGACGATTTATGTAATTAACTCTTGAAAAGATTACATGTGTAAATTATTAGAGCCACATGGACCTTTTATGTAATTGACCCAAAGTTGAATGGTGTAATTGTTTAGAGCTACATAGACGATTTATGTAATTACCTCTTGATTAGATCATGTCACGTCAAATTTTGGCTACAATAGGAGTAATTAATAAAGTTTACTGTTTTAATTGAAAAATTAAAAGTTTTGTGCCTGCAATAAAAAATTTGGCAAGTATTATGTTTTTTTAGGAGAGATGCTACATCCACTCACAAATCCCACACAAAACATCCACACGCTGAGGTGTCAGCCACTGATTGGTGGAATGAGAGAGAAGTATATCCCATCCCACTAATCAGTGACTGATACTTCAGCGTGTAGATATTTTGTGTGGAATTTGTGAGTGGATGTAATATTTTCCTTTTTTTAGACCATTTGCCATTTATACTTCTATCATTGTCTTATAGTACATTTGGTAGTAGCCAAATGATCCAAACTTCTAGCATTAGTATCGTAAAGCTCCATCTCTCTTTGAATGCCACAATCAAGATGTTCTAAAATGTACATTTGTTACATTACTATATACGTGAAACACAAACCCTCAAAACATATACATAAAATTACTAAATCGTACTACAATATATGCTGTTTCCGCGTGTTGAGAAAATGGCTAGAGGTGGAAATTTTGACCAATTACCTATTTGCCAGTTTTCTGCAAAAAGTTATACTCCGTATAAGATTATGTTCCTTACTATATATGACATTTCCACTTCTCAAGTTTTTGTTATTTTCTATTAATCGAGTCTTTTTGGTTGTTTTACAGGTGTCGGCGTATGTGTCCGAACGGTATATAACCTTCGGACTTTATTCCCTCCTCCGGTAATGAACCCTTCGGATAATCATCCACATGCCGGAGGGTTAAACAGAACCATCGTATTATCCGAGGATCCCTCTTCTACACGAAGGACAATAGCATTAATTATGGCCACGCCGCCATCCTAGATTTTCAGGGATTGTGTCACCCACGTGATCTGACACCTACCTACCATGTACAGCGTAACACTGTTTGCTCCTTCCCGAGGTAGAGCAGGTAGCGAGGTGAGGTAGTATAAATACCCCCACCTCATTTATATCACACAACTAACACACACACATTGCATTTACTCTCAACTACTCTTTTACCCTTCGTATCATACATACTTACTCTCACACCGGAGGTGCGTCCTGGGAACACTCCCGGGGCGAGCCTGACGTGTGCTTCTTGTGTGCAGGTCTCTGTGCTTATCCGAAGATCCCATACAAGAAGTGCATCCTCACAAGATTTTACCTTAACAAATTGGCGCCATCCGTGGGACTAGTTATTCATTCTACCTGAGAACGATGACTGATCCTCCTCCCCCACCCTTCCATACCCCGATTTCATCAGCCGGAGGGAGTGGAGCAAACACCAACCCGGACAACACAAACAATCCATTAAATGATTCCCCAAACCTTCAAGAGTTAATTCTCGGACAAATGGCATCTCTGACTGACCTGATTAGGAGACATAATGCTCTGGGAGAAAATGTGCTGAGGCCGATACGTTTGGATTTTGGAGACGAGGGAAATGAAGCCCGAAGGGAAAAGGCGGTGGAAGTGAATGAAGACTTAAGCAAGCCGTTCAAAGAGGCATTACGGTCACCATTTACTAGCCGGATCGTAGAGTTTGCTGGAGAAAAATATACAATGCCTTTAAACATGAAATTTTATGATGGATCTACTGATTCGAACGATCATCTCACCCGGTTCACTGGAGCAGCCAACCAGGGGCAATGGCCGATGCCCACTTGGTGTCTAATGTTTCAACAGACCTTAGATGGAGCAGCTGGAGGGTGGTTTGAGCGGTTAGAACCTGGCAGCATCAACAGCTGGAATGAATTAAGAGAACAGTTTTCTACCCGATTTGCCCTTCGGAGAAAATGCACAAAAGATCCAACGGAAATTACCAAGATTGTCAGAAGAGCCCACGAGTCGTTGGCAGACTTCAAGGAAAGATGGACCGACGAAGCCAGCTACATCAGTGGTGTGCCGGAAATCATGCGCATTTCGGCTTTCATGAATGCTCATAGGTGTCCAACTTTAGCTAAGAAATTTTCGGATAGGGTACCTCGCACGGTAACAAAAATGTTTGCAAGGGTGGATGATTTTATCCGGGCAGAAGACGCATACCGGAGCACAGAGTTACCCCTGGGGGAAGGGTTTGAGTCAAACAGAAAGAGAGGTTTCAAAGATGACAGATACCGGAATGAAAGGAGGAACGAGCCTCGTCACAAAGATGCGTATCACCCATATGTGGCCCCTAGAAAGGACTTGAACCGTAACGATTATTATCGTTCAGATCGTAGACCAGTGGGAGCCTTCAGGGAAGGACAACAGCGTCCCGGACTGAACGCGCTCACAAAACCCCCAAGGGAGATTCTAGTCACAGAACGTCATCTGAATTTACCGGCCCCCCGACCCACGGGCGGTAAACCCTCGCGTGAAAACATGGGTAAGTTCTGTGAGTATCATAAAGAAGTTGGCCATTTGACCAACCATTGTCGAGAGTTGAAGAAGTAACTAGAAGTGGCATTGGAGTCCGGTAGACTCGATCATTTGTTAAAAGAATGGAAACAGAGAGATACCGGGAGAGATAGAGAACCGGTGAGAAACTATGACAAAGGAAAAGACAAAGTGATTAACATGATAAGATGTTCCGGAGGAGTGAAACGAAGAAGTCATGACCATGAGGAAGTATGGATGAAAGCTTCAATTATTTTCCCTCCAGTCATGACGGAGGATCTCTCCGATGAGCCCCTCATTATCGAGGGGGACATAAGTGGGTATCTTGTTCGACGGATATATGTAGATGAAGGGTCGGCGGTGAATGTTATGTACGAACACTGTTTCAACAACCTTAGCAGTGACATCAAGAACAGGCTCAAAGAAACCACCACTTCCCTCGTGGGTTTCTCCCGAGAGACAAGCAAACCGTTGGGGAAGATCGAGTTAGAGGTATGCTTCGGTGACCATGGCAAGTACCGAAGAACAATGATGAGCTTCTGTGTAGTTAACTCCCCCTCACCGTACAATGTGATCTTGGGAAGAACAGGGCTGAAGGAAATAAGGGCCGTACCATCCACCATACATTCAATGATCAAGTTTCCCACTCCCAAGGGAATAGCAACTTTAAGAACCCGTCCGTCAATAATATCCGAGTGCCGAAGGTTAGAGGAAAAGCAAATGATCGAGGGACCTCGATTTGAAGAACCTCATGAAATAAAAGACGGAGGGGACATAACAGCAACAACCGAAGAAATCTTGGTTAACCCTGCTTATCCGGAGCAGTTGGTAACCATCGGAACGAACTTTTCCCGAGAGGGTCGCAGAAACCTTATTGAACTATTAAGGAAAAACAAAGATGTGTTCGCATGGCAGCCGTCGGATATGACGGGAGTTCCTAGATGGTTGATAAAGCATCGGCTAAACGTCAATATGGCAGACACACCGGTAGCACAAAAGAAACGAAGTCTCTCGGCAGAGAAAAATCAAGTGGTGATGAAGGAAGTGGAGGAATGGTTGAGGGCAGGAATAGTCAGACCCGTCAAATATCCGACATGGATCTCAAATCCGGTTCTAGTGAAGAAGTGTGACGGAAGTTGGAGGATGTGCATCGACTTCAAAAATCTCAATTCCTCATGTCCGAAAGATTATTATCCATTACCGGAGATTGATTGGAAGATAGAGTCGGTGGTAGGCTATAGATACAAATGTTTCCTAGATGCCTACAAAGGATATCACCAAGTTCAGATGGCCGAAGAAGATGAAGAGAAAACAGCGTTTTACACAGAGCAAGTCACGTACTGCTATACCAAGATGCCCTTCGGTCTCAAGAATGCTGGAGCAACTTACCAACGGTTAGTAGACTCAGCTTTCCAGAGTCAAATAGGAAGAAATCTGGAGGCTTACGTAGATGACATGGTGGTCAAAAGCAAGACCGAGAAAGAAATGTTAGCAGATATCTCTGAAACCTTTTATAACCTCCGGCAAATAAACATGAAGCTAAATCCGAAAAAATGTTCCTTCGGTATGGAAGAAGGGAAGTTTCTGGGCTACATTGTAACTTCCGAAGGGATCAGAGCTAACCCAAGGAAAGCCACGGCGATTGCCGAGATGAAATCTCCGTCCACTTTGAAGGAAATGCAAAGCCTAAGTGGAAAGTTAGCAGCTTTGAACCGTTTTTTAGCCAGATCCGCAGAAAAATCTCTCCCATTCTTTGAGACTTTGAAAAACATCACAAAGGAAAATAAGGATGAGTACAAATGGACGGAAGTGGCGGAAGAAGCATTCCAACTGCTGAAGCAATTAATCCTGAACCTCTCATTATTAACCACCCCTAAGCCAAAAGAAATCCTATATGTTTACCTAGCTGCTTCTGGTCAAGCGATAAGTGCCGTTCTCCTAACTGAGAGGGACGGAAGACAATTACCGATTCATTATGTCAGCCGGACACTGCAGGAGGCCGAAAGGAATTATTTGCCTATCGAAAAGTTGGCTTTGGCACTACTGCACGCGTCTAGGCGACTGAGGAGATATTTCGAAGCGCACCCAATCAGAGTCATAACTGATCAGCCCATCAAGCAGATTTTAAACAAAGCCGAAGCATCAGGGAGGCTGACTAAATATGCCGTGGAGTTGGGAGCATACGACATAACGTACATTCCGAGGAGTTCCGTAAAGGGGCAAGTGCTCGCTGATTTCATCTCGGAAATATCAGTTGACCTTAAGGGAAGGAATGGTATATCACTAACAAAAGAAGTATGTGATGTATCAAGTTCCGACGAATGGATTTTATATACGGACGGAGCATCCAGCACGAAGGGTTCAGGGGCAGGGCTAGTCCTAATTGGTCCTGACCAGGTCGAACACACCTATGCTCTCCGTCTAAACTTCATAAGCACCAATAACGAAGCGGAATACGAAGCGCTTCTTGCCGGCCTACGAATAGCACGAAAAATGAATGTTGAAACACTGGATGTCAGAGTAGATTCCAAGTTAGTGGCAAGTCAAATAAACGGAGAGTTTGTGGCATCCAAGGAAAATATGATACGGTATCTAGCGAAAACAAGAGAGCACATCGGACTATTCAAAAAGTTCAGAATCCGTAACATCCCGAGATCGCAGAATCAAAAGGCCGATGTATTAAGCAAGCTAGCTTTTGTAGCCTTCAACCATCTCACTAAAGAAGTCTTAGTCGAAGTACTGGAGAGGCCTTCCACGTCGGAAGAAGAAGTTAAAGCTATTGTGGAAGAAGAAAGCGACAATTGGATGACACCAATTATAAAATGTTTGAAAACCGGCATCTGGCCAGAAGATCTTAACGAAGCAAGAACTCTCCGGATGAAAATTCCCCACTATGTCATGGAGGGGGACGTGTTGCTCAAAAAGACCTACCTAGGTCCGATGGCTCGTTGTGTAGGACCCCTACAAGCTAATTATATCATCCGAGAGGTTCATGAGGGTGCTTGCGGCATGCACTCCGGGCCAAGAGCGGTTGTGGCGAAGCTCATCCGTCAGGGATACTACTGGCCAACCATGCACAAAGACGCTCGGGAAGAAATAAACAAATGTGACTCTTGTCAGATCCACTCCCCGGTACCGAAATTACCTAAAACTACGTTGACTTCCATCATGGCTCCATGGCCCTTCTATGAATGGGCGATGGATGTGCTTGGTCCACTAACAGAAGCCCCTGGGAAAGTGAAGTTCGTAATTGTAGCAATAGATTACTTCACTAAGTGGATTGAAGCGAAACCTCTTGCGAAGACGACGGGTAAGGAGGTTAAGAAGTTCGTCTGGGACAACATAGTTTGTCGGTTCGGACTACCAGCTATCATAGTCACGGACAACGGGACAAATTTCGTGAACGATCCTTTCAAAAGCTGGTGTGCAAAGCTAAAGATCAAACAAATAAACACGGCCGTAGCACATCCTCAAGCAAATGGTTTAGTCGAAAGAGCCAACGGAAGCCTCATGCACGGTATAAAGACAAGGCTAGGCAGAGCAAAGGTCGGATGGGTCGATGAGCTACCCAATGTCTTATGGGCTTACAGAACTTCTCTAAAAACAAGCAACGGCGAAACGCCATACAGCCTCACGTACGGAAGTGAAGCCGTTATACCGGCCGAAATTGGAATGCCCACACACCGAACTATGACGTTCAACCCGGACGACAATGAAGAAGAACAATGTCTGAACCTAGACTTGCTACAGGAAAGGAGGGAAATGGCTGCGATTCGGGAAGCAAAGTACAAGGCGAACGTTGAGCAATACTACAACCAGAGGGTCCGTCTGGTCTCATTCAAAATGGGCGACTTTGTCTACAGAAGGAACGAAGCTAGTAGAGTAGAAAACCAGGGAAAACTAGGCCCGAATTGGGAAGGCCCTTACCGAATAGTAGAAGCATATCACAATGGATCATACAAACTTGAAACAACGGAAGGCCGAAGTGTTCCCCGAACTTGGCACGCTATTAACCTCCGGAATTGTTTCCGATAATTGTACAATGTAACAGCTTTGTTCTGGGAGTAATCTATACTTCTCCAGTATCCGGAGAAGAATTTTCCCCATCCATCTAATGTGTTTGTTTTCATCAAACGGATCGTTATATTACACCGTTATGATTTACATTAACATTAAATGGGTCGTTACTTTACACCATTGTGATTAAATTATATTAAAACCAAACGGTTCGTTATCTTACACCGTTGTGGTTAAAATAAGTCAAATCAAACGGATCGTTATATTACACCGTTGTGGTCAAATCAAACGGATCGTTATATACCACACAAAACATCCACACGCTGAGGTGTCAGCCACTGATTGGTGGAATGAGAGAGAAGTATATCCCATCCCACTAATCAGTGACTGACACTTCAGCGTGTAGATATTTTGTGTGGAATTTGTGAGTGGATGTAACATTTTCCTTTTTTTAGACCATTTGCCATTTATACTTCTATCATTGTCTTATAGTACATTTGGTAGTAGCCAAATGATCCAAACTTCTAGCATTAGTATCGTAAAGCTCCATCTCTCTTTGAATGCCACAATCAAGATGTTCTAAAATGTACATTTGTTACATTACTATATACGTGAAACACAAACCCTCAAAACATATACATAAAATTACTAAATCGTACTACAATATATGCTGTTTCCGCGTGTTGAGAAAATGGCTAGAGGTGGAAATTTTGACCAATTACCTATTTGCCAGTTTTCTGCAAAAAGTTATACTCCGTATAAGATTATGTTCCTTACTATATATGACATTTCCACTTCTCAAGTTTTTGTTATTTTCTATTAATCGAGTCTTTTTGGTTGTTTTACAGGAATGGCCAATTTGTGTAACTTGTGGAGCTATGATTGGGTACTTAGTGGGAATGTTGGCTTCTTTCAGTTTTGTAGTCTTCAATGTTTCACATCAACGCATGAAGGGAGATTAACGTGTCACTAACTTTCAGAAAATCATCTCTCAGTATAAAGTTAAATCTAGATGTCTTTAGAAACTTCTCTTTTCAAAGTTGGCGAATCTTCTTGTGTTCTTGCCTGAGTTGGGAAATGACAGAAAATAGAAATACCTAGTAATAAATTAGATTCATGTTTGTTTTGAAAGTTTGATTATAGCATCCTTGTAATGTATAGATCAAATGCAGTTTTGGCCTGATAATGAAACTTGTATTAGTACTAGTTTTTCCTCATCTAACGACTCATGGTCTGATTCGCTAGAATCACCTGTTCAATTTTGTAATTGGTTAACGCAGCTGAGTTCTAACCGGTAACCATGGCTCACCGAACAAAGAACCTTAGCCTTCTCACAAAATGGCAATGGCGTTTCCTCACGGATAAGGATGCAGTGTAGCAACATGTTATTCGTAGTATCTATTGTTAGTATCATTGCCGCAATTGACTCTCTTGGTATTCCTTTTAGTAACTCGTGTTAGAAAGGTTCGAAATGGACCTAATATACTTTTCTGGAAGGATACATGTATTGACGGAATTACTTGTTTGATGGAAAATTTTCCTCGTCTCTTTGCTTTATAAATGTTCCCCGATTTTGTTAAAAAAAAAAAAAAAAAAAAAAAAAAATCCCGATTAAATGTTAAGGCATCGACGGGTGGTTACAAATGGCGTTTAGGAAGCTAACTGGTGTTGGCGAGATCATCCAAGGGGAAGGTCAGAAGGTGATCTATCAAGTTTGGTTTCGCTTTTGTATGGCCTGGTGCTCTGTTAACTACTTATCTAAGGTGATCGACAAGTAGGTCCTCGCTCCAGGTTGCTTAGGTCGTGTTCTCAACTGGAATAATTGGGTTGCAAAGAAACTAAACGTCTTTTACCGGAGGGTCACAAATGATTCTCCCCCATCTAGCCAACCTTGATAAACGAGGTATTGATGTTCATTTGTTGCTCTGCGTTTTCTGCGAAATGGAAATTGAGGATGGTAATCACATTTTATATAATTGTAGCAAGGTTAAACCATTGTGGCTAAAATGTTTTGACTGGTGGCACATTCCCGTTCCACCTAGTTATTCACCGGATACTGTTATGGGTCAGTTTTTCGGGGTGGTGACAGGAACAACTGAAGGCTAAATTGTTTTGTGGAGTCAGGTTGGTGGTCCTATGGGGTAGTTTGGATGTGGCGTGATCTTATTGTACATGAGCCAAGTGAATCTCGACATGCTACTAGAGTATTATTCAAGATGTCTTACCACAGATTCAAGATATTTCTCAGCTTTAGATCTCTAACAAGAGCAATCGGCTTGGCAGCAACTGGTTCTCATGGATATTCTATCTGTCCGTGGATAGTGTTTGACGCCCCCCCCCCCCCCCCCCCCCCCCCCCCAAAAAAAAAAAAAAAAAAACCAATTTGTGTTCATTGGTTATGTCTGCTGTGTTTTTGTTTCATAGGTGCTTGAGATTTTTTGTTATATTCCTTCTGGCTAAGGTGAATCCAGGCAGAGCTATAAAACCAAGCTAAACCCGAACCATGTCGAAAAATCCACAATGTATTAAAGGTTTCTTAGCTTGTCTTTGAAGACCATAATACCTAACTCTGGTTAAAAAGCAATACCAAGTTCCAACAGGTGTCCCTAAAGCAATACCTCCTAACTTTGATTGAAAGTTCTCGGCACTAATTATGTCGTATGAGTTCCAACAGGTGCCCCTGAAAATTAAAATAAGCCAAGTGCCAATGTACCTTGAGAACAGATCATAACGTTGCTATAGAAGGACATAAGGTTATGCATAGTTTTAGAAGACCTGATTTTCTATCTATAATCAGTGTAGAAATTTTTACATGACCTCACTGAATGATGGCGTTTTGACCATGTATGCCCTTGGATGCAACATCTAATTAGAGTTTCCCAGATTGCGTAGTCATTTTTATTTTTATGGAACCAACAGAACAAAAAAAGATGTAAAGAGTTTCTCAAATCGCTCTTGAAGCTGCTTCTAAACTTTGGATAAACTGGTTTGATCAATTAACAAACTGAAGTTTCATAACTGCTAAAACAATGAAATACGACAACACAAATAAGAAGGAAGTGTTCTACTGATCAACTCAGTTATAATTGATAAAATGAACAAGTTACTTGCGTTTTAGGGAGTTTCGCCTTAAATACTACATAAGATGGAGGTATATAAAATCAATTTAAATCAAATAACTGGGCCAATCATTAAATGATATAATATGCTAAAAAAAAAAATTTAAAACATTAAATCAAATAATTAAACCAAGATGATGACTAGAGGTTTTCGATCTCAAGACCACCAATTTAATTTGAACTCATCTGAATTGTAGTCATTGCCCTCGTCATTTATAAAGTTTCTCCCAGGCAGTTCAAAAAGAGAATGAAAACTTCTCCAAGATTCTGTTAGGGTTTCCCATTTTCCATCACCAGGATTTTTATTTCAATATCTTTTAGATCACACGTTTTCTTTTCCATTATCTCCACCATTTGCTCATACCAATAGTTCTTGCACTTGGACGACCTGTAAAATACCTTAACATAACGGGGATAGCAAATTGAGAAAAGAAAGTCTATAAATGGCGAGTGTTTCCACAACTTTTTCTCCAAATTTTTTCCAAATGATAGTTGTTGCACGTTCCTAGCCTGAAACGGAACCATTCTTTGGAGATCATCAAGTTCTATGTCCAATGGCACAAAATTATCTTCTATTTCAATGTCAAAGTTGCTTGATAAATCAAGTGCTTCTCTTACCTTAAGGAAAAAAGACAGATCAATAGGATTCGTTTTATGAAAATTTAGTCTCAGCTTAATATGCACGGGAGTATTAGATGGAAACAAAAGACGAGGCATTTTCCGGCCTATGTAAAAGAAGTAAAGTAACTTTGAAGCATAAACTTGTAGGTTGATTTGCCTGTGTAAGAACGAACGAAGAGTCAGTCTCTTTAAAGAAAGAGAAGTAATATCAATGGTTTCTAGCGTCCATGTGTGGATTGCAAGGATCAAAATCTCGAGAAAAGGAAACTTTGATTTTATCATGTTGAAAAATGCATTATCAACTTTCGGAATATTTAATTCCAATTCTCTTATGCTCTCTAACGTATCTATTCTGATTGCATACTCTGATATGGAGTAGTAACAAAACAACCTAAGACTTGGGACATTATCAATTTCCAAAATGTCATTCGGTAGTGCTAATCTTATTTGCAATTCACAAAGACAACGCAGGTTTTTTACCTTAACTCTCTCCAAGTGCTGGCAAAAATGAATGTTTATCTTCTCAAGTAAGCTACAAGAAGAGAATATGTTATGAAGTGCTTCTTCACTTATGCCCACACCCACCAACTCGAGTACCCGTAGGGACGAACACTTGATCACAGGATTTATTTTCATCCTAACCTGACAGAGACTTATTATATCATCTCTTACACTTATAGTATTTAGGTTTTTCCCATCCGGAAGAGTAAGCGAACCAACCTCATTTGCCTTCCTAGCAAGATTCTTACCACATATTGTTAGGGAAAGCCCCTTGAGAATATCTCCACAAGCTAGTGCTTGAAACCAAGTATCAACAGGAGAAGGCATAGACAATATCTGGGGTCTAAGTGAAGATGAAGACACTCGATTGACATGTTGTCGTTGAGATACCGTAATAGAGTGCGATCGATCAACTGAATGTAGTCTATTTCTTCTTGTTTGGTGAGATGATCATTAGTTACACATTTAGTAAACCCGATGGTAGACCAAGCGTGTAGCCATGACTTGGACAAGACACATGTGCGGGTGGCATCTTTTTTGGGCAACAGTAGTTGTATATGATGGATCAACTCATTCGGAACATATTTAGATTGTGATGTGATGCTATTAGTCCCTTCTTCCTCCATCTCGTTTGGTATGACAACGTTTTGGAATTTGATAATCATTTGCAAATTAAAGAAGTTAATTACTCTCAATGTACGTCATCAAAAGTTTGCAGGAGAAGAAATTATTTTATAGAAATTATATTAGAGATCTTTTCTATAATTCAATTAAAATAATATTAGTAATATTTAAAGATATATATACTACTCAAAAACTGCACCTGCCCCCTCATTGTCTATACAGCTGATGGTCTTTTTTAGTGCTTAAAGCATCCACTATGATAAACATTTTACAAAGGTTTATACATTAATACATCAATAAAATTTAGACTTTTTGATTTTATAAACCTACATTCACTATAGTATAAAACTTTGCAAGTTCATAAAATGTCTTTTTTAACAAATGGATTAAATGTATTGAATTTATAAAGAGGTTCAAGAATTAGGACCTCTTCATGCCACATAGACATAAAATAAGTGTCCACTATGGTTGAAATAAACATAAACTTTTTCATCTTTCTTATACCTTTTCATAAACCCACTATATTGGATGCCCTTAATTGCTCCAAAATAAGTAGAAAAGTAATTAAGTTGTTTGAAATGTCATCCAAACACTTCAAAACTATATACCTTAAGCAGATAAGCACTTATATGAGCTATCCAAATACCCTGTTGATAATATTTTGACATTGGAATATTGTATGTTTCTTTTTGACCTTTCGTGTGGCATGGAAGGTGTGGTTGTAGATGGGGCGAGTCTTTACAATATATACACCATGTAATGCTCTCTCTCCAACTTCCTAATTTATGAGCTCAATAAGTTCTTTAAGGTAAGCACCTCCAGTTATAAGCAGTTCGGGAAGTCAAAATAATTTGTTTTGTTTTGAGAATGCAATAAGCCAACAAAATAAGCTTTTACCCAAGCACCCCTTAAAGTGATATTTGTTTTTTAAGGCTATTTAGTCCTTAAGGGGTGTTTGCCATTGTATTTTGGAAGTAATTATGTGATATAGAAATATTTGAACAAGTTGTTTGTCTTATTGTTTGGCAAATTTTAAGCATTCAAGATTACATGTGATATGTAACCCAAAAGTATATAGAAGCAATTTCAGTTAAAACCCAAACACTAGAAAAACTGATTTTTTATGAGACTCTAAGTTGAAAATGCAATAAACATATATTAATCACTTATATGACTAGCATATGTCCCTAGTCATTATTTTTGGATGCTATAATGTTGAGCTTTTGCTGTTTGAAAATACATAGGAGGGTCAAGGATGACAAAAGCGGAAACTTGCAATGGCTTATCAAAGGCATCACGACGAAAGATTTGGGTTCATAATTGCTTAGAATACAAAAGGCGTCTTCGGTGGAGCAAACGACCGTTATGTAGGGAGTGTGACCGCCAAATTCATGAGCTTCAAATACAACATACGAGATCAAGTCCAATTTCTAAGCCATACTCCAAACAAGTAACGTAGCCACTTAGGCCCATATACTAATGAACAATGTTGCAAAACAAGGCCTACAAGGCCGATTAATCGTCGATTAGGTGCTACAAGGCCACCAACCTTTCCGATTTGTGTAAATCGGTCAAACACTCGGTCAACGACGATTAATGACTGTCAACGGTGGTCAAGCATGTCCGAAACATTCAAACCTTGCTAGAAATACCCAAAACTCACCGTAAAATTGTTTAATAAGTTATACTTGTTGTTTACATCTATTTCAAGATGTTTTTTAAGAAAAATCTTGCCAGTAATACCTAAAATTTGCCGAAAATACATAAACTTGCCAGAAAATACTGAAAACTTGTCAAAAATGTCAATCCGATTAATCATCGATTAATCCCGCCTAGACCGATTACTAGCTACAAGAGGGTCGACCGCACGACTACTGATTCACGATGTTTGCAACCTTGCTTATGAATGTGCCAATTTTGATTGCCTTACTATCAAATGGTTTGTCTATAAACCATTTAATACTTGGTCAAATGGTATAAAAAAATATGATACTTGAATTGCCAACTTTTTTTCTCTTGTAGGCCTTTCAAGAGTTAATTACATAAATTTAAATAATTGTCATGTGACTCTAAAAATTTACACATGTCGTCCTTTTCTACAATTTTTATACCACACTTTTTTACAATATTTTTTTTTTTTTTTTATCAAATCTTTTGTCACATTTTTACACCACATTTTTTTATCAAATGTTTTGCCACAATTTTTATACCACATTTTTTATCAAATCTTTTGCCACATTTTTTTATCAAATCTTTTGACACATTTTTATACCACATTTTTTATCAAATCTTTTGCCACTTTTTTTTATACTACATTTTTTTTTATCAAATGTTTTGCCACATTTTTATACCACATTTTTTTTATCAAATCTTTTGCCACATTTTTTTTATCAAATCTTTTGCAACATTTTTTTATCAAATCTTTTGCCACATTTTTTATACCACATTTTTTTTATCGATCACGTATAAACTAATTTTATACCAAACTATTTGATTTTTTTCCTTCCGTATTTTATACGTTTTTTTACGAAGCCCCAAGAGTATCGATCGCGTATACATTTTAATCTAAGCAAAAACGTGATCGATCATGTATACGTTTTATGAAGCCCCGAGGATCCATATATCTGATCGATTAAACCCTTTGTCAATCGTCCTTTTTTTACGCTGCAAAAGATATTAACATTTTGTGACGTGGGAAAACTCTTTCTTATCCAAAAAGTTCTTTGACAATACGAATCTTCAGTGTCTCTGTGTAAATGTGAAATGTCATTTCAAAATGGAAACAATAAAAGTCCAATTTATTTGAATAAACAACTCTTAATAATTATGCATTTATGCCACATTTTCTTTTCCAATTCGAGTTGGTGTATAGGTAGATAATTTAACTTAAAAAATTGTATGATATTGTTTATCAAAAGTATCTTCAGCATACTTTATTTAGAGGCGTCAATTTTAACACGACTTGGAAGAAAGAAAATGTGGCAAAATATTTAATAAAAAAGATGTTGTATAGGGTATGAAAATGTGGCAAAAGATTTGATAAAAAAGATGTGGTATGAAAATGTGGCAAAAGATTTGATAAAATAATTTGGTATAAAAATGTGGAAAAAGATAGATAAAAAAAATGTGGTAAAAAAAAAGTGGCAAAAGATTTGATAAACAATATGTGGTATAGAAAATGTGGCAAAAGATTTGATAAAAAAATGTTGTAAAAGATTTGATAAACAAAAATTTGGTATAGAAAATGTGGCAAAAGATTTGATAAAAAAATGTGGTATTAGATTTGAAAAAAAAATGTGGCAAGGGACGACATGTGTAAATTTTTAGAGCTACGGGATGATTTATGTAATTAACTCAAAGACGAATGCTGTAATTTTTTAGAGCCACATGGACGATTTATGTAATTAACTCTTGAAAAGATGACATGTGTAAATTATTAGAGCCACATGGACCTTTTATGTAATTGACCCAAAGTTAAATGGTGTAATTGTTTAGAGCTACATAGACGATTTATGTAATTACCTCTTGATTATATCATGTCACGTCAAATTATGTCTACAATAGGAGTAATTATGAAATTTTAGTGTTTTAATAGAAAAATTAAAAGTTTTGTGCCTACAATAAAAAATTTTGGCAAGTATTATGTTTTTTTTTAGACCATTTGCCATTTATACTTATATCATTGTCTTATAGTACATTTGGTAGTAGTCAAATGATCCAAACTTCTAGCATTAGTATCGTAAAGCTCCATCTCTCTTTGAATGCCACAATCAAGATGTTCTAAAATGTAAAGTTGCAGCTCATTAACTATGGTCCCGACTTAGAATACAGGGTTACCTAAAGATTTTTTTTTTTTTTTTTTTTTTTTTTTTTTTTTTTTTTTTTTTAACGGCGGGTTAGTTGTTAGATGTTAGTTGTTAGTTGTTAGCTCGAGTTAGTGTCGCATCCTCGGGCAGAGATACCAACCGCGAGCCTCTTCTTAGGGGATAACCCCACTCCTATTCCCGATTCGCCTGATATCATTAGAGCTTGTGGTTCCCAAGTGAGGACTTCCCGGTCGGTCACCCAAACCGATACTACTCTCACTTGGGCTCGCTTAACTACTTAAGCCTTTCCCACTAGACCACAAGCCCCATGATCGAGAAGAAAAAAGGGACAAAGTACATCATCTACTCTTAGAAGTTCCACACTACACGTATACACCAGCGTAAGTTAGCATGTATATTTCATATATATCCTTTCTTTTACTTAAAAATTACATATATATCCAACCTAATTTTAAAATTACATATATATCTAATCTAAAACTTAAAATTTCATATATATCCAACCTAACTTAAAAGTTATAAGTTATACTAAAACCCAAAATTTAACGGGGTCATTTTAAAATCGAGCGAGATTTAATATGTATTTTAAGGTTTTAGTTATATATAAATTGGGTAATTGGACATATATGATAATTTTTAGTTTTGGATTGGATATATATGTAATTTTTAAGTTATGTTGGATATATATGAAATTTAAAGTTTTAGATTCGATATATATGTAATTTTTAAGTAATGTTGGATATAGATGTAATTTTGAAGCAAAGAAGATATATATGAAATTCTCCCTTTATATAAACATTAGATATTAATTCTCTTTTGGAGAAGATGAATATTATTGTCTAAAATTTACCGTTGTTGTCTAGATTACAAAGTAATACAAGTTGGATTTGAGAAATAGGGGAAAATCAAATTAACTAGAAGATAAAGGATTAGCATCAAGTTCAAAAAAAAAAAAAAAAAAAAAAAAAAAAAAAAAAAAACCCATCGGTCAAGTAAGCTTTATGGTCAAATGCTTCTTAAACAAGTGTGCTTTTAAGCATAGTTGTTAAGATCACGATCTTGATATTAGGATCTTACAATTTTACGATTTCACAAAGCAAAAACGATCCGGATCCTACGTATGATCTTAACTAGCTTAAGATCTTACAGGTTCCCAATCTTGACCATAGGTTCTTTAAGATCTACTCTGATCCGATCTTATTTTTCTCCAACCGCATTAAACAAACTACAAATTTATGGTTTTTTTTATATATATATAATTTTAACAACAACACGTGATTCTTTTTAAACATTCTATCATATAGGGCAACAATTCCATAAAACATTCATATAATTTTGTGTTTATGATATATAATAATTTCTGAATTTGAATAATATCACATATATCATTAGAGACATTATAGAGATCACGATCTTGCAAAGATGAAAATGATCCTTTGTATGATCCCGATCTTAAAAACCTGTTTTTTAAGGGTTAGAACTGCAAATCTATACGTCAAGATTGACAATTTAGTTTATTCCGTTTTGACGCTAAGAAATATAATACGGATTGAGTCACATTTACTACCATATAATAATGTTTTGATCTTAGTGTTTGCTGTTTCTTGACAATGATTATGTATATCAGTTAGACTTTAATAGCTTCATCCTAGACTAGCTTGATGCGTATAATTTCCATGTGCATAAATGCCAAGTGTACACTGTTAGGTAGCCCATAACACATACGCATTCAGGGCGATCCAAGCCTTATAGGGCTTGAAGAAAAATTTGGGGTGACGCGTTTTCAGTTAAAGAAAGACCTTAATGTTTAGGGAAAGTGAGTGTCAGGTTGTATTGTACAAAGCTTACATGTAGAAGTAGAACCAACCAAAACTACGTCGTTTTGATCAACATATACAAGGCACTCATGTAGTCATGTGTTCTCTAATGTCTAAATTCAGTCTCCTCTTCTCCAAAACTGAAGCAAATCAAGTATGTTGTTTCAGTTCTTAGATTACCAGAGTTTAATTATTTTGTGTTTTGTATCTGAATCGCTACATCAATCAAAGCTCTATTATGCCATCAAGAATCTGTATGAGAGGACTTTTTGAATTTCAATTCAGAATCACTCCTTACCTCGTTTTAAAATTGTATGTTCTCATTAAATCTCAGTCTTGAGGACTCGATATGCATCTTGGTTTGGATAGTAAGTGCAGGAAAACAACATTCATCGCTGTTTTTATTATTAAGGTCAAAATTTTAGTCAGGATGAGATGTACATATGTTGTCACTCACTGTGACAACTATATTAAGAAATTAAACCGGTCGTCTTAGTAATGTGACCCGTTTCATATTTGGCGGGTATATGTAATGTGATTGTGACTCGCTTAACCTTTTACAGACTTAATTGTTGTTGCACGCTTGCTCATTAAACTGACAATAACCATCCTATACAGAATGGTTGATCTGTTTTTGCGACTAATCTGATAGGCGATAAGCCTTAATTCCAGTCACAAACCTAAACCACATTGGCACAGTGAGCAATAAAAACTGACGAGTCATTTATTCTCAGTAATACATTTTGAAGCAGGTTTTTATCACTGATTCTAACACTATTTCTGATTTTCAAACCAAGTTTTCAAAGAAGCTTAATTTTAATTGTTAATTATATAGACACATCATATTGATGCAAAGTTGCAATAGCATAGCAATCGTGCATAGGATAGATGCTCATATAATCATAATAGGGATTCACAACCCTCTCAAAGCATATGGCTTTGATTCTACCAAAATAGCAAAACAAATATGTCTAATGAAAAGAGAACAAATAAGAAGTTTTAAGTCGTACTGAAATGTAAATAAGACATTCAAAATCCTTCTGATGCAATATATATAATCATTTCTTGTCCCTCATCAGATCTTCAGAAGCCCTTAACGGTACTGCAATAATCAAATTAAAACAAATTTAATTCTGTGTCAAAGATCAGAAAACAAGTTTTAGATTTGTACAGCAAATACAGCATGTGTTACGATGAAGTCAATAAAAGAAAACGAATAAAAATTGTACAAGTCTGCTTATGCGTATTCTGATGCTTACAGGCTTGCAGCCTCCTAAACCGTTTTTCATGCCCAGCCACATATTTTGTTCCCAGCTCAAGGTGACCCAACACATCCTAAATTAGTGACTCAATACTTACATACTTACCCAGCTTGCCCAACAACTTATTTTGCTACTTGCAAACACAAGGCATCAAAACTATCAGAATAGTTTTGGTTGTTTCTACATAAAAGCATGTGTACAATAAAGGCTAGCTTTCACTTTCCAATAATTTTTAATACATAAGTCCAAATTTTAGAATATCTTTGTGAGAGGAAAAAATTTTACACTTTGGAGGCGAGCAGCAGTTTTCGCCTCATCACGCCCATAAAACAAATACATTTGCTCAACATATCCTCTGTCCCATCCATATGCCAAAAGCTGAAATTGGAATGGAAAAAAAATAACAATAGAAGTCAGCAGTAACGATAGTGTGTCCCAGAAATAACTATAAGCTGAAATACGTACTCGGTCAATAGCTGCCTCGTCTGCTTCAGTGAGGGGTGGGGGCGTCTTGCTGATGGCACTACAGAAAGAGTCGCAAAGTAAGCACGCCTGAGTAGCTGAGGTGCGTGAGGGGAGGGGAGAGAGGGAAGGGGAGTTCATAAATTACCTTTTGGATAATATAAATTAATCTGCCTGGCGCCTTCATTCAGGTGATGGGATAATAATTAGACCTAAAATTATAAATTATCATAAATTATATAAAATTATAATAAATTAAATAAATTATAACCGAAGAATATACTGTAAATCATTTAACTTACAAGAAAGCTAATTAGAGATCAAGTCAATTTGACTTTACCAAGTCTTGAAATCTAGAAAAAATTACAGAAATTGTAAGCGGCAGGCAAACGAGAAAAGTACATTAACAAATCCAAATAACTAAAGCCGATTTTATGTAATTAAAATATATAAACTAAGTCTTAATAAGGTCGTGTAGCAATAAGCTTCAAGAACAGCATATGGCCAAGGTTTTAATCCCTAATCATGAGTAATATAACCAACAGTAGTGTGCAACCAAGTTTATGATCTTTAGATAATCGTTTAGCATGCATGCATGTATGTATGTATGTATATATAAAAAGAGGGGCATTGCCGTTGAACCAATCATAAAGTGAGCAATTAAGCTTTTTTAAAAACTAGTCATGGATTTAGTTAGCGAAGTCATAAAAACGTAGCAAATATTATAAATCAGTTCACATGTATTAAACCCTGTTGTATTTACATGAGTTGCTTTTCTTAATTTTAGAATCTTGCCACAAAAACATGGCAAATAGTATCGCAGATGGCCAAAAGGCTAGGAAAAGACAGAATCTAGATATACGGTGCTATCTTTATTGTTGTCTATAACCTCTAATACCAAATTCCGTTTAATCTAAAGGATATAATGAGTGATATGCTAACAACCCTCTGTTTATGCTTCTGGAGTTTAAGCAAAAGAAAACTAAAAGAAAATCTGACTCTTCTAAACCCAAAGGAAGCTAAAAAGAGCAAAACAAATTGGTGCATCAGCTTTCACTATAAAACATGCTACTGTCAAAAGAAAATTTAAAAATAAGCCCACTTGTTATATACTAGTTATATATAAATTCAAAGACGATACAACTTGGATGTAGGGGTGAGCGCGGTTCCGGAACCGCACGGAACGAACCGGAACCGCGAGAACCAAGAACCGAAAAATTCATATCTTAGGAACCGAGAACCGGACCGAAGAGCATGTTTCGGTTCCGGTTCGGTTCTCGGGTCCGGTCCGGGTATCTAGGTTCTACCCGATTGGAACCGAAAATTTCAAAAAAAGGCTTAAAAATTCATGATTCTAGTGTAGAGACTATTCTTTATCGTCAAATTAACTCACTACTGGGATCATAAGCTACCATTAAAATCTAAACATATATAAAGAGAAAGATAAGTGCATGTATACTGTAGGTATAATTCATAACATGTACCGTTGTAAAATGATATGCATAATGCATCTATGAGTTATGAAACCAACAAATGCAGTAACAATTATAACAAAATCAAGTATATATATTTTTACCAGGGTAAGAAAACCCTTTACCCAAAAAAAAAATCAAGTATATAACTAATTAAAACTAAACAGATGCTATCGTGTCCTAGATAAGAATGGTCTATGCATTTTAACAAAGCTAAGAAATTATAACAAATTCATGACTGTAGTAATGGTCTACGCATTGTTTCATAAAAAGCTAACAATGGTATACTAAACATAGAGTTTGGGCGGTTCTTCGGTTCCGGAACCGATACCTGCGGTTCCGGACCGAACCGAGAACCGAACCGCGGTTCTAAAATTCGGTTCGGGTTGGGTCGGTTCCGGTTCGGTTCTCGGTTTATTTGCTCACCCCTACTTGTATGTTGTCTTAGTTTTCAGTTGAATTCGTTAGGTGGTATATTAACAAAAAAGGCAAATTGTAGTATGAGATTAACAAGTATCCTGACAACCCGATTCCTTATAGGGTCGGGTTGCGGGTTAATTTTTATTTTCTGAAAACCCGGTAGAGCGATTGACACCAACCAACAGTAGTGTGCAATTAAGTTTATGATCCTTAGATAATCGTTTAGCCGATAAAAATAAATAAGTGAGCAAATAAGGTTTTTAAATGGATTTAGTTAAAGCGAAATCAGAAAAACATTATAAAATCATTTCACATGTATTAAACCCTGTGCGAGAAATGGAGGGAAAAGTGGTGAAAAGCTAAAGTAAGAAAATTTAAGTATTAACGCAAAGTTTTAATCCCTAATCATGAGTAATATAAGTGTAGCAATTAAGTTTATGATAATGGATAAAAACAAATATAAAAAGAGGGGCATTGTCATTGAACCAATCATAAAGTGAGCAAATAAGGTTTTTAAATGGATTTAGTTAAAGCGAAATCAGAAAAAAATCATTTCACATGTATTAAACCCTAGGAAAAGTGTATCCCCTTTAAAGTACTAGCTGAAATGACATCACATCATAAATATAGATATAAATTATAATAAATTAGAAGATAATAACAATAATAAAAAATTTAAAAAAAAAAAAAAAAAAAAATTGTGTATACCAGACGGCAGCAGTAACGCCGAACATCACGAGTAAAAAAACCACATCTCGAGCATTAAGACCAGTTGCTCCAGTACCATTACCAGTTGCTCCAGCACCATTACCAGTTGCTCCAGCACCATTACCATTACCAGGTACAATTCGAAGAGGGGGAGCATTTGGGGGAGGAGGTGGTGGTGGAACACGAGATTTTTTGAGATTCTGGAGGATCTCTTTCAGCTTATGAATGTCGGCTTTGGTTCCATACTTCCAAACAAAACGACCGCCCTTGATTACCCAATTCCAGAAAAACGACATGATGACGGCGGCTGATTTCTTCCTTTCTTTCTTTTAGGGTTTTTACACACACAGACAGATATATATTGTAACAACCACCACTGGGCTTTCTTGTTTCTTGGGCTTTCTCTCTTCTTGGACCCAAATTTTCCTTTCTTTTTTCATTTTTTAATATATCATTTCATTATCACTTATTTTTTACTTCTACTCTATCAAATTTAACCGTTTCAACTTTTATCTTAACATGCTTGTTTCCTTTTTCTTTTAAGTTTGACTAATACTATCTTTTTCAAGGGAAGTGATACTTACACCATATTTTTTTATTCACACATCACAATTATGTATATAGCATGTTGTCACATGTGCATTAATGATGTAATCTTTTGGTGTGTGCATCAAAAAAAGTGGTGTAAGTATCACTTCCCCCTTTTTGAATCATTAGAGCACCCAATGCTCCCGGCATTAAAAGCCTTTTTCTTTGTAACGTTAGGTGTTCTTTTCACTTACTAGACATATTTGAAATAAGGCTCACGCCCGTAAACAATCATTAAATTTAGCACTCACACTAGTATTTGGTTGCAACAATAATGGGTTTTCCTGCTAATAACGTAACACATACCGTATACACAACCGTTATAGCACTAGAAAATAAATCTAACAACCGAGATTAACACAAAGTATATATACTCATATAATGCCACACCCCCAAGATGGCGCAACGAAAAGACATTCGGGGTGTGACTTCATAGCACAAAAAACACAAGGTATAAGATAATAGTGAAATCACTAAAAGAAATTCCGTGCAAACAGTCATAAGTCTTACAAATTCCATAACTCGGGATAAAAAAAAACAAGCCAACACACAATACGAAACAATACAAAACAAGAGAGTCTAATATATAGCGCTAATCACAACAACAACAATATACCCAATCCCGCCAAGGCGGGGTATGGGGGAGGTGAGATGTAGACAGATCCTACCCCTACCCCAGGAACCCCAACAAACACTTTTCACACTCAAACACTTTTCACACTCAATTACAAAAATAAACACTTTACCAGAATCTACATTTCGAGCAAATGGTATTACCCGCCCGTCATTGTAATTTGCTCGCCAAGGGAAGATAAGACAAAATGTATCCATGCTAAAGACCACGTACTAACTTGCAGATATGACCAAAAATGCTCGCTCAATTTCAAAAGATGACAAGAAAATTAGCGAGGAAAGAAACACTCGCCTTCCTTTTGCTCGCTCCTTTTGGTCACGTACCCAATTTCAAAATATGACAGAAAAACTAACGAGCGAAACCTATGTTGCCATTTAGTTTGCTCGCTCCAATTCCAAAATTTGTCAAAGAAGCTGCAAAAGAGACATTAAACCTTACACCAAAAAGGGCCTTCATATCTACCATATTTAAGGACATATCTGCAAAGTTACCACATATCTACCACCCAAATTAAGCCTATAAAGACTGAGACGTGAATTGAGAATGAAGTTTCAAATTGTATACGTACAGAATCTTATGATGGCCTCTATTATATAGCCATAAGTTACAAGTAGTAGTAGTTATCTATTATAACTAATTGACTAACCCTACGGTGAGTTACAACAAACTGTTGACCAAACTATATTCTATAATTATCTTTAACAAAGCCCTTGTTGCTATCTTTTACTGACACGCTTTATATGTGATGTCTTTCTTTGATTTTGAAAGCATATGGAAGACTGGTAAAAGACAATTAAGACAGCGAGCAAGCTCATCCTTGCCCTTTCGTTTGATCGTCAACTTTCAATGGGTGGTGCTAAATTACTATGAAGACAGCGAGCAAATCCCATCCTCGCCCTTCTGTTTGCTCGCCAACTTATGGGTGGTGCTAAATTACAATGAAGACAGCGAGCAAAGCTTCCTCGCCCTTCCGTTTGCTCGTCAACTGTCAAAAGACAAATGGTGGTGCTAAAATACGATGAAGACAGCAATCAAATCCCTTCCTCGCCTATTTCAAAAGACAACGAGTGCTAGAAGACAACGAAGGCAGCGAGCAAAAACCCTTCCTCGCCCTTTAATTTGCTCGCTTGGTAGATTTTGGTAACACTCATCTCGATGGTTCATTTTGGTAATCGTTATTCAATAATGGTCATTTAAAAAATTCACACCGAATGCAAATCCCCAATGACAATAGTGCATAATAATAGCGCAAAGCAAGTAGTACAAATACTTATCCAACCACAAACTAAATCAATAGAGTCACACGCGCTTTAGATTTCCAAACATGTCGCCTACCAACCGGAGCTACACAGTTAGCTTAATAGTCATCAACATAGTCATTAACATAGGAATCACGTACAAATCAACCACTAGCACTCAAATACCCAATTATAAACACATATATTGTCAAAAGAAATAAAACAGTTTTGCATAGCATAAAGAATTTGAATTAGCCTTTGAGTATTATTTCCCCCCAAAAAATAAGTATAAAGGGGTCACGAGAACTCACCTCATGAACAAAGTATTACAACCGGGAAAATAGTAATGTCCAACGTGCAAAGAAACATTAACCGCGCGACCTAAGAAATAAGTTGTCTTAGCTAGGAACGACTCGATATGTACTGTATGCACCTGTTGCTGCGGTATGGCAACATGTTATTCGTAGTATATATGGTATGCGAGGCTGATTTGATGAAGCTTGAGGCCGGGTCTCAAAAAAGGTGTGAGGCCCCAATATTGTTAGTATCACTGCGGCAATTGACTCTCTTGGTATTCCTTTTAGTAACTCTTTTGTTAGAAAGGTTCGAAATGGCAGGCAAATGAGAAAAGTACATTAACAAATCCAAATAACTAAAGCCGATTTATGTAATTTAAATATATAAACTAAGTCTTAATAAGAAAGAATGAAAGATCATCGAGATTCTCCAATTTTAGTTTGAGCCATACAATATACTCAGGAAAAGTAGTTGAAAACAAGAGACTATGCATTTTCCAGCCATCACAGCTCAAAGACAGTAATGTTGAGGCACAAACTCGTATGTTGATTCGCACATAATATCCAAGATTTCTAGCGTACACAGTTTGTCATTTTAAGTGTCAAATCCCTGAGAAAATTAAAGAAAATTCTCATTTACCACGTTGTAGAATGCATGTCCATAATGGCAGTATCTCTCACTCTCCTTGATGATTACATTTGAATAGTAAAAGATAGATCCTAGAAAAATAAGCGAAGACCCGGGACATTATGAGATGTTGTTTCCTCCTGTTAGTTTCTTCAGTTCCTGAAAATATGGAAGGCTTTTAACCTTAATTGTCTTCAATTCATTCTGACATGAAAGGTTTATATATCTTCTCAAGAACGTTACAAGTCGAAAGTAGTTTGTTAAGCACCATTTCACTTAAAGCAAATGAACCAACGATTACATTGACAAAAAGGAACTACCTGTGTTTGTTCTGGTTGCAAGTGTTATGTACTCTACCCAAGACATGGAATGGAAAGAATGGGTAATGACTTCTATGGTAAGATTCACTTGCGGAAATTTGTCACTGATAGCATGTATGGCGTATTATACTATTAGAGTATTATGTGTGGTTACTTAAGACTATAAAACTGTGTATGTGAATTTCTAAATGTTTGGATATTCGAAATTAGATTCGGTCACTCCGTTACCTCTTTTTAGGTGCACACACATTATTTATCATGCTTTGCACTGCAAGTTTTTTTAGTAAGGTTAGGAGAAGCATTGACCTGTCTTTCTAGTAAGATGTTTCACTGTTACTTGAGATCAGAACTTATCCACCTAGCAGACTCTATACGCTTTATAAACTGAAAGTACTCTTTAGGCAAAAAGGTGTATTGATGTATGCTAAAACATTCAAACGCTTCTACATCTAGTACGAAGAACTTGAACAAGGACATTACAACAGATGAGGAGGTTGCAAAAAAAACTGAGAACAAAAAAAATTCGAGTGATTACAAAATGGAAGAAACAACTCCACCGCCAACTGTTGTTTCGGGAGAAACGTAAGGCTATCTTTGAATCTCTTGAACCAATAATGGATTTGAATGGTAGAGCAGCTTCTTCAGCTCAATCTATACTTCTCCACCCAAATTTTGTTGTAGAATAACCGCGATTAAATCCCACCGACTAGGTAAAGAGTGTAAATGTTTCAACACCTCAAACTAGCTAGCTTATTGAAAAAATAAACAATACAAAAGAAACCCAAGAGTGAAACACCAACGAATTTATATATTTCTTTTACTTGAAACATACTACTACAAAGAATAAAGAAAGCTTAACACTACAAGAAGTGCATGTTTTGTGAGTGTTTTGGTGTGCATCCTACAACTTGCTCCCACTTGCTTTGATTCATTGAACCTTATTCAAATATGAGCCATTGATCAACAACTTTGACTCTGCCAGTTACCCTCATGGATGGCTCATAACGGAAGCTTGTAATTGTGGATGTAGTTGAAACCATGCACAGGATTGCTGTTCAAGAAATGAACAGAAAACACTTCTAACCCTTCTATTTATGAATGGGTTTAATGGGTAAAATAAAGATTTTAGCTTTCAAGGAAATGCTTTGAACAAGTTCAAAGTCACTTGATGTGTATTTTTTTGTTTTTTTTTTTTTTTTTTGTCTTGCATAGCACATTCTCACCCACAACCCACCCAATGTGCCACCTTTACCTTGCAGTCATGAAGTATGGTGGATTACTAAACTGAATGAACTATGTGCATAAATTTATATTACATGACATATAAATTGATGGCCTAAACGAGCAGTTAGAAGAGGACTCACGTGTACTTGAACATCTGCAAGTACAGCTACTGGATGAACGAAGCAATCGTGCAGATGTTGAACAATAGAATGCATTGCTGCCGAACCAGGTTGACATGCTAATGAAAATGCTTCAGGAACCTGAGGACATGGATGACGAAGAAGGCCCACAAGATCCTTCAAATTAAATCCATTTGTTTATTTTTTTCATTTTTATCCTCTTGTTCTCGGCATGTAGAACACTAGAATGATATAGATCATCTATTCTGTATTGCTGGTGTGGCCAGATAGTGTGCATATTTGTGGCATGGATGACGTGCCGCCACCACACAAAATGTCCAAATGCTTCAATTTACGTGTATAATTTGGTTTTTGCAACACGATTTTAAGGGGATTGTTTGCATTAAGGCATCCATCCTTGAGTATTGCATCAAAAGGCCCCAAAAAGTTACATTCATGCAATATAGGTCGGTCGAGTTATAAAATCTTGTTTTGAACTCTTGAAGCCTATAAACTGAGTTGGGAATTTCAACCCATTTAAGTTGATTCACAATAAAAGAACAACTGAATGATTCTTATTTATAAGAGTAAGCATATGTTATGTTAACATCTTGTTACATAAGAAAGGTTTCTTAGCTTGTCTTTGAAGACCATATACCTAACTCTGGTTAAAAAGCAATACCGAGTTCCAACAGGTGTCCCTAAAGCAATACCTCCTAACTTTGATTGAAAGTTCTCGGCACAAATTATGTCCTATGAGTTCCAAAACTGTTATTAAAAGAAAGATAAGCACATACCGTGTTCCAACAGGTGCCCATAAAGCAATAACTCAAAGTGCATTGACGACATCCTCTGAAAATTAAAATAAGCCAAATGCCAATGTACTTTGAGAACATATCATGACATTGCTATAGAAGGAAATAAGGTTATGCATAGTTTTAGAAGAATAGATTTTCTATCTATAATCAGTGTAGAGATTTTTACATAATGACATCACTGAATGATGGCGTTTTGACCATATATGCCCTTGTATGCAACATCTAAGAATTTCTCAGAACGTGTAGCCATTTCTATTTGTATGAAACCAACAGAACAGAAAAAGATGTAAAGAGTTTCTCAAATCGCTCTTGAAGCTACTTCTAAACTTTGGATATACTGGTTTGATCAATTAACAAAATTTAAGTTTCAATACTGCTAAAACAATGAAATACGACAACACAAATAAGATAGAAGTGTTCTATAGATTAACTCAGTTATAATTGATAAAATGGACAAGTTACTTGCGTTTTAGGAAGTTTCGCCTTAAATACAGTAATACATAAGATTAAGGTATATAAAACCAATTTAAATAAAATAACTGAACCAAGTACTTAAATATAATAATATGCTAAAAAAAACTTCAAACACTAAATCAAATAATTGAACAAAGATTATGAGCAGAGCATGTGCACAATCTCAGGACCGCCAATTTAATTTGAACTCATCTGAATTGTAGTCATCGCCCTCATCATTTATAAAACTTCTCCAAGGCAGTTCAAAAAGAGAAAGAGAGCTTCTCCAAGAATTTGTTAGGCTATCCCATTTACCATCAATAGGATTTTTAATTTCAATATCTTTTAGATCACACGTTTTCTATTCCATCATCCCCACCATTTGCTCACACCAGTAGTTCTTGCTGTTGGACGACCTGTAAAATGCCTTTACATAACGGGGATAGCAAATTGAAAAAAGAAAATCTATAAATGGGGAGTGTTTCCACAACTTTTTGTCCAAGTTTATTCCAAATGATAGTCGTTGCACGTTCCTAGCCGGAAACGGAACCATTCTTATGAGACAATCAAGGTCTATGTCCAATGGCACAAAATTATCTTTTACTTCAATGTCAAAGTTGCTTGATAAATCAAGTGCTTCTCTTACCTTAAGAAAAAAAGACAGATCAACAGGATTCGTTTTATGAAGATTTAGTCTCAGCTTAATATTCACGGGAATATTAGATGGAAACAACAGACTAGGCATTTTCCGGCCTTCGTAAGAGAAGTAAAGTAACTTTGAAGCAAAAACTTGTATGTTGATTTGCTTGTCTAAGAACGAACAAAGAGTCAGTCTCTTTAAAGAAAGAGAAGTAATATCAAGGGTTTCTAGCATCCACGTGTGGATTGCAAGGATCAAAATCTCGAGAAAAGGAAGCTTTGATTTTATCATGTTGAAAAAAGCATTATCAACTTTCTTAATATTTAATTCCAATTCTCTTACGCTCCCTAATGTATCCATTCTGGTTGCATACTTTGACATGGAGTAGTAACAAAACAACCTAAGACTTGGGACATCATCAATTTCTAAAATGTCGTTCCGTACTAATCTTATTTTCAATTCACAAAGACAACGCAGGTTTTTGACCTTGATTCTCTTCAAGTGCTGGCAAAATTGAATGTTTATCTTCTCAAGTAAGCTACAAGAAGAGAATATGTTATGAAGTGCTTCTTCACTTATGCCCACACCTAACAACTTGAGTACCCGTAGGGACAAACACTTGATCACAGGATTTATTTTCATCCTAACCTGATAGAGATCTATAATATCAGCTCTTACACTTATGGTATTTAGGTTTTTCCCATCCGGAAGAGTAAGCGAACCAACCTCCTTTGTATTCCTAACAAGATTCTTACCACATATTGTTAGGGCAAGTCCTTTGAGAATATCTCTACAAGCTAGCACATGAAACCAAGTATCAACAGGAGAAGGCATAGACAATATCTCAGGGTCTAAGTAAAGATGAAGACATTCGATTGGCCTGTCGTCTTTGAGATACCGTAAAAGAGTGTGACCAATCAACTTAATGTAGTCATTTTTTTCTTGTTTGGTAAGATGATTATTAGTTACACATGTAGTAAACCTGAGGGTAGGAAGGGTAGACCAAGCGTGTAACCATGACTTGGACAAGACACATGTGCGGGCAACATCTTTTTCAGGCAACAGTGATTGACTGATTGTATATGATGGATCAACTTTTTCGGGACATATTTAAATTGTGGTGTGATGCTTAAAGTCCCTTCTTCCTCCATTTCTTTTGGCATGACAATCTTTTTGCAACTATATTCTAGAAACACTTTTAAGAATTTGAAAATCATCTAGCAAAGTATTACCTATTTACGCTACTGTATCAAACAAATATATATAATTTTATATACATATATGGGAATTATATTAGAGATCTTTTCTATAATTCAGTTAAAAACAAAAATACGAAGATATTTAAAGATATACTAATCGAACCTTTCCAATTTAGATTTATAGAAAGAGTCTAAAATACATCCCTGTAGTTTCTTTTGGACACAAACGCATGAGCGGTACTACAATGGGGGCAGTTGCCCCCAAAAAATTCCTAGTACAACCAAATTAAAGCATATCTACCAAATTAAATACAACCAATTCAAACACAAATCGGGTTGACTCGGGACGCTTCAAAACCGGCGGGTTGACCCTTTTTCGACCCAACCTAATGTTAGATTATGGACATTATTTTAGTAGTCGTATGTTAGGATCGAACTTGAGATCACGGGATTGCACACAATACGTATGAAGAGAAAAAGAAATAATTATTTATAAATGTTATAAGTAATTATTAATAAACACAAAACTAATAATAGTAATTAGTATTTAATGATAAATAACTAATGACCTATTAAACGAAGATTAAGAAAGTAATACTAAGGAAATTTTGGAAACAAGAGAAGGTTCCGGAATCCCTTGGAGGGACCCAAACCGATCGGCCATAAGGGGGGGGGGGGGGGGGGATACACCTCCTTTGTGCCTTGTGCTCCAAGTATTGATTAGTATATAAGCAAACCCAAGATACATGTTTTCTCATAACTTGTACACACACATCTTGGTGTTTTTCTCTCCTCTTTCTTGTTCTAGTCGATCCATAAAACAAACCCATAAGGGTTTCGATTTTCTTGATCTAAACAAAGTTTTGTGTTTAATTACTTGCATAAGCTTTTTCTTGAATTAGTACGTGTGTACAAGAACGTGATTCAAACACATTATTGTTTGATTCTTGGATTGAATTACAAAAGAGGTAAGGGGTGATTCTTATAATCCACATAAACCCTAATTAGGGTTCTTGAGTTGAAGATTGCATTTGATTCTTGTTCGGGCTAGAATCACTACGGTACGTTTACTATTTATTATTGATTAATTAATTACATGTTATTTGATCTTGTTATAATTGCTTCCGCTATGCTCACTTGATGTGTTTGGTTTATAATCTATGATTGTCATGATATCATAATTCCAACAGTGGCATCTAGAGCCGTTATAATGTGTAATTAATTATCGAAACGCATAAAAAATTGGATCTTGATTCGTTTAGTTACATGTTTTTAGGGTTCATTTGTTAGATTCCTAACCCTAATATTTTTTTGGGTCGATTATGACCTTAAGGGTTTTTAGGGTTTTGGTTTTTAATTTTTTTAATATGATTAGAAACCCTAGGATGTCATGTAATTGTTATGCGTTTTAGTAAATGATCTTGGTGCAATATATTAATTGTTAAGCTAAATTCCATGAAAAAGTGCATATTTGCATGGATTTTTATATTGTGTGATAGTTTAAATGGTTTAAATTGTTTATATGAATTAATGGTTAAGTTATATCGAAACATGTAAATTTATTAATAGATGTCGAATTGGGGAAGACTCCAATATTAAGTAATCAATTATGTGCTATGTGGTATTTATTTAATTTTAGCTTACGCAATCGATTTATCGATGTATGTGGCTCTTTTTCCTAGAAGAAGAAAGCCTTAATTGAATTAATACGTTATACACCTAGATTTGATTATTAATAGGACTATTGAATAAGTTTTGCATGTGGCTACATGTTTTATACATATTTAATTGTTATGATTATGTATATTTGTTTATTTAGTTGTTTTATTTTTTATTGTACATTACTTGTTTTTGTTTATTAATTGTGTTAGACATGTTTATAAACGAAAAGGGTAATTTTTGAATAGAAAAATAATACGGACTAAATAATGGCGAAATTATTTTGGTTTTTAAGAGTTTAAATTTCAAAGGATTGGTTGATTGATGTTTTTGTACGTAATGGTTAAATAGGCTCGACCGAAGTTTACACACTATAAGATGGGTATAAGGATGGCAACGCATTAAATTGTGGCCTTAAAGAGATAACATTATGTCTTAATGCTCGTTTGTGTGTAAATTAGACTTACCGAACAACCATTACATGTACACTGTCATCTTAAGGGTGAATTATCCACAATGATTATCCGAAACACTAAGCTTTCGGGCTTATGCAAAAGTACGATATAGTGGACGATAATTGATGGTAATTCTTTAATTGGTGAACCCGATACCTCAATCAAAACTTTGTTATTTTATTCTTAGCAAATTGGTAATAAAAATGTTTTGTAAAACCAATGTTATGAAGTTGTATACATGCTTCTTCATACATTATTTTGATCACATCAAAATATTAATACCCTTATAAAATTAAGTCGAATACCATCTAATTAAAAACACTTGAAGTTGTAATTTACGTCATGTGAGAACTTAGCGAGATTGCAATAGAGAGGTAAATTTCATGAATTCATTGCTAGCAGATCAACTGATGTGATGGATTTGTGAGTTTACAGTTTTTAAGTTAGAAGACTTAAATTGAGTAGGAAGTGAGATCTTGGACTCAAGGCATTAAGATGGGGATCAAACATGCTTACATTACAAAAGTTTTGTGATTGTAAATCCCATAAATCTAGGAATTGCAATATGATATTGTCAATTATTGTTCGACAATTACCTTTTTAAATACTATCATTACTAGCAGATCAACTGATGTAATGGTACTATGTCAATTAGGATCCTAGCTTTAAGAAAATACTATGGTTTATATGAATATTTACCAATGGGTATTTTATTTTCTTAAAGATCTAATTATCGAAAATACTGAAATTGAATTTTGTAATTCGTTTTAATGTATTAATGCAACGTTCAAACCGTAAACGCACTTTGGGCTTTGGTAAATTGATCTAGTTCTGTTTTCAAACAAATGTTTGATTAAGAAATATTTACTTGAAATACAAAAGAAGTCTCCTTTCTATGAAGGAAGAGTGAGACACAATCCTATTCCTTTTCATGAATGAGAAAGGATAATAGGAATATTAGATATGTCTAAATTCAAATATAACTCATAGCAAATTTTTAATGGTTAAGGAGGAAATTGCATACATTTTTCATAAGGATTTTGTCATCCTCCTTTGGTGATTAAATTCTTAGTAACAAATATGATATTTGGTTAACAGAAAATTATGTATGACACTTTATGAGTTATTATAATTAGAAGCTAGACTAATTACTGCAAAATGTTTAAAGACAAACTAGTTGTTTTGACTATTTTAAAGGTGCTACATACATTGTAGGATGGTAGACCTGTTAAGGAAGAAATTGCATGCCCAATTTTTCAAGTTAAAAGCATTTGGTGGATAGTCCATCATTTACGTAGTAGAATACACTTTTAGTGCATAATTAATTGTTACGTATGGACAATTAAATGTGTAGGAAAGTTAAAAGTACACTATTTTCTTTCACTGGATATGAAACATTTTAAATGTTTTGAAATTCAGTGGGAGTATTGTGTACTTATTACTGAATAAGAAATTATTGTAATAATCTTTAATTCAGTGGGAGTTACAAGCTTTTACATCTTGGTAGCTAAAGATAATTACTTTCCAAGTGTAGACACTCATACTTTTAAGGATAAGTATTGTACGTTTCCTTACTAGACAGTGTTGTTCTACATCTACTTGTTATGCTAAAATCTATGACACAATCATATTGAACACATAAACAAATGCATGGCATGTTGTTTATCAACTATATGAGGTTGTTCCATGCACAAGTGGGAGAAATGTTATCTTTAATGTATGCAAGAAACAACTCATAAAGATATGATTTAATGGATTCTCTTGACTACAGGTAAGAGAATAATGTTCTAATATTAATTCAAGAAACACTTGGTGTTACAATTTATGTTATGTGAGAGCTTAGCTAGATTGCAACAACAAGGTGAATTTCATATTTCATTACTAGCAGATCAACTGATGTAATTAAACTATGAGAATTTGCAGTTTCTAAATTAGAATAATGTTCTGATATGAATTATACTAGGTTAATTCAAGAAACGCTTGGTGTTACAATTTATGTTATGTGAGAGCTTAGCTAGATTGTAACAACAAGGTGAATTTCATATTTCATTACTAGCAGATCAACTGATGTAATTGAACTATGAGAATTTGCAGTTTCTAAATTAGATACCTATTAGAACATGTGTCAATATGATATCAAGACTACTTTAATTTATAGATTTATGAATTCATGGAATGACATAAATTAATTAAGTAATCTAATGCTACTTCAATCTGAATATTTATGTGTTTTTGGAATGACATAAATAAATGAAGAAATAATGTTATTTACATTATTGTGAAGTAATAAATTAACTTGAAATTACTATTGAAACCAAAAGATGGTGTTCATAATTACTTTAGTTAAACATGTTTATGTTTCATTGTAAAGATATAAATATAAAGTCTTTTAATTGTTACAAGACTTATAATAAAGTAAGACGTTATCTTATTGTGTCTTTTAATTAAGACATATACATGAAGTTATTAAATTGTTATATGACTTATAACGTATAGTAGGATTATAACAGTTTATGTTTTTCTTGTAAAGACATGGACATGAAGTAACTTTGTAAAAAGTACTTGTGTTATAAGGCATGTAATAGGCTTGAAAATTATTATACCATTAAAATAAATTAGTTGGTAAATAGACAAGTCAAAAGGAATATGGTTATCTTTAATATTGTTAGATTGTCTTACAATATTAATACTAATGAAATATCAAATATTTATGGTATGTTCAGTTAGGAAAATCAAACTCTTGTTATATTGTTTGATTAAAGATAACTGTGACTTCTTTTCTTCCAAAAGTTATCAAGGTTAGAATGTTGAGTATGACTTGGACATATTTAATAAAACTCCAACATAGAAGATTAATAAGACATTATCATATGATGGAATGTGATGAATCACATTAAGTCTTAAATTGAAGTTCTAAATTTGTTTAACTGCTTATGAAGAGGTTATTAACAAAGTTAAGTCAGGAACTATCAATAAGTATTTGTAATATCCCAAAAGAGAACATTGTATTGGTTTTTTATTTGCTAAGTATTTAAAGATAGTCTTTAAATTGCTAAAAGCAAGTGGTAGTGTTGATCTTTAAAAGATAAAATTACAAGATACATAATCTTCTAAAATACACTAGTAAATATCATGATGAAGTTTGACATTTAAATGTTAAATCTCAAGATGATGATGAAGTTTGATATTTAAATGTTAAATCTCAAGATGATGGAATTATCATTCATAGAATAGCAATATATCTCAGATATTTGATTAATATGCTGAGGGCTACGATTTACAGGATTATTGTAAACCTGATAATCATTATGATACATTACCAAATATGAAACTGAGTAAAGTATACATGATATGAATGATTAAGATGTTGTCCATAAAGATAATCAATTTTAGAAACTTGGTTTATCTTAATAGTTAGACTAGAAAATGAAGATGAGTTTCTTCAAAGATTAGGTAACTCTTGTGGTTTAAATCTTTGTATAGAAATCATATGGACAATATTGTGCACATATTTAATACATGTCTTATGACAAGATTATTAATCACACTTAAGCAATTAACTGTGATTGAATATTCTTTTCTAAACACATTAAATATATAAATATTATGATTGTCATAGTTATGAAATTGACAATAGAATATCAAAACTTTTTCTTTATTGATTACTTGAGAGAGGACGATAAGTAATCAAAAGGAGTTTATGAATTCAAATAAATCTTTAAAAGTGTACAAAGTGCAATAATCCATGGATGGATAAATGCATGCATCTAGAAGATTACTCTTATGTTTAATTATTAAATTCATGTTTTGATTTATAATTGAAATAAGATAATTTCTAAGTATTCCTAAAAGCTAATGGGAGTATTATGTTTAATTTCTTAAATCATATATGTTGTAGAACTTATAAAAAGTAACATTCCATATAAGTTAAAAGTTAAGTCTTAGTTTGGAATGAAACTTTACTTGTAAGATTTAGGAAATAAGACATACAACCTTGGAATGAATGTTTTTTGTTGAAACATGTGCGGTAAATAAATCTAATATAACATGATATATTATTTAGAAAGTCTAAATAGATATGTATGACATGAATAAAATCTAAGTATGACTCATAGATTTTTCATGTATATCATGTTTTGTTGTATCATACTTGATTACAAGATGATTTGGCAATATTAATATCTAATTATAAGTTATTAGATAACTTGTGTAATATTCTAATAAGAATATGTTTGATTATAGAATTACATCCTAAATCTGGAACAGCTTCCAAATTTTATAGATGAACAATTTTTCAATTGTTGTGAAAATTGTCATAGCCAACAAACTTGAAAGTTTGAAGGGCATCAAACATTACACAATAGATATTATGGTTTACGAAAAGTTTTAATAGCATATTGTTGTTGCATACAATGATGCTAATGAAATTGAGATGACACTCAATACTAGTCATGGTAAGGATTTCATCTTTGACTATATGTACTAGTTATGCTTACTAAAAGCATAGTTGCATTATACATTAAAAGAATAAGAATACTTTAAACTTTAAAATGTTTGGGAGTTTGATTATCGGTGGTTAAGGATGTCACACATTTTATGAAATATTATATGGCATTGTCAAAATAGTTGAGTATGCACATACAAGAACTTCACTAGTTGAATTTTTGAAATAAGTATTCTTAAAATTCCGATAGATCAAAGTTGGATGAGTTATGTTTTGTCAACAAGTAGGAATGTCATTACTTGAGACATAATTCATCAACAAGATTTTCATGCATTGATCTATTTAGTATTTGGATAAGGGATGTTAAACAATTATTATAAATCTAAATACATGGTATGTTTAATTTATAATATATTGTATCCTATATTTGTATGTTTAATCCATGAATAAATGTTATTCTAAATTGTCCGTTGTCAGTTAATAATATGGGAATATTATTAAATCAAGACAAATCTGAAGGATGGTATAATATACTTAAAGTATATTGATGCGTAGTCATGCTATTTCAGATGATATTCAATGATACCGAATATAGGACTTATCCCAACTACATGATGTTACTTTATAGATTTTGTTATTAAGTAAATCATGAGAAGTTATCCTCAGACTTGAGATGCAAGATAAGTGTCATGAATGTAGTACATTTTTGTGGAACAACTTAACGCTATACGTAACTGGTAGTTATAAGGGTTGTTTTCAGAAATGTTACAAAGTTTGTGGGTTTTGCTTGTATTCAAGATAGAATTTGTTCCTTCAAATTTATTTTTGGAGTTTAATACTGCTGGACCCCTCATAGGGTTGGTAAGATGTATGTGTGGCCACACCCAAGATCTTCCCTGAATATGTTCAGAAGATTTGATAATCTTGATCAATCACTAACAACGTGAAACAGAATGGTTAATTAAGGAATGACTTTAATCCATATCCTTATTAACATGGTATTAGAAACAAAAGGATAATAATAATGAGAAATCATTAAAAGGTTTTTCCAGGAGCATTACTCGAGATCGTACTAGAGGCATCGGCGTGTTGCAAGACGCTAACCGATGTGATTACACTATTAAAATATGTCCAAGTGGGAGCTGTTAGATTATGGACATTATTTTAGTAGTCGTATGTTAGGATCGAACTTGAGATAACGGGATTGCACACAATACGTATGAAGAGAAAAAGAAATAATTATTTATAAATGTTATAAGTAATTATTAATAAACACAAAACTAATAATAGTAATTAGTATTTAATGATAAATTACTAATGACCTATTAAACGAAGATTAGGAAAGTAATACTAAGGAAATTTTGGAAACAAGAGAAGGTTCCGAAATCCCTTGGAGGGACCCAAACCGATCGGCCATAAGGGGGGGGGGGATACACCTCCTTTGTACCTTGTGCTCCAAGTATTGATTAGTATATAAGCAAACCCAAGATACATGTTTTCTCATAACTTGTACACACACATCTTGGTGTTTTTCTCTCCTCATTCTTGTTCTAGTCGATCCATAAAACAAACCCATAAGGGTTTCGATTTTCTTGATCTAAACAAAGTTTTGTGTTTAATTACTTGCATAAACTTTTTCTTGAATTAGTACGTGTGTACAAGAACGTGATTCAAACACATTATTGTTTGATTCTTGGATTGAATTACAAAAGAGGTAAGGGGTAATTCTTATAATACACATAAACCCTAATTAGGGTTCTTGAGTTGAAGATTGCATTTGATTCTTGTTCGGGCTAGAATCACTACGGTACGTTTACTATTTATTATTGATTAATTAATTACATGTTATTTGATCTTGTTATAATTGTTTCCGCTATGCTCACTTGATATGTTTGGTTTATAATATATGATTGTCATGATATCATAATTCCAACACCTAACAAGTTGACCTGGTTTAAATCGACCCATTTTCTACCGGAAAGGTTCAACCGGGTCGAACCGGGTTTCAAAACATTATCCATTACTTAAAAGTACAATGATTTATTCACATTGTACAACCAATTAAAAACATATCTACCAAATAAAACACAAACCGGGTTGACCCGGGACGCTTCAAACCCGTTTTTCGACCGGAACGGTTCAACCAATTGAACCACCCGGGACGAACCTGGTTTCAAAACTTTATGTTTAATTCCCAAATCTTCAAACTTTTATTATTTTTCGTTTATAACCTATAAACTTTTTTTATCAGTAAACTATCTGTCACTATAAAATCTCGTTGCTATGCACGGGTACTCGTCTAGTGTGTGTGTGTATATATATATATATATATATATATATATATATATATATATATATATATATATATATATATATATATATATATATATATATAGGGATAGCTTGACTACAATTTTTGTAGCCAATTGGCTAAAATCCTTCATAAAAATTACACTAGCATTGAATCAGGGACCCACGAAAAAGAATCAGAACCCACAAAAAGAATCAGGGACCCACCATTTATAGCACAAAATTGTGCCCAATCCTTTTTCCAACCACATGACGGCGGCCTTTTTTTTTTTTTTTTTTTTTTTTTTTTTTTTTTTTTTTTGTGTGTGTGTTTGTTTCTTTGTTGTTTTAGGGTTAGGAGAAAGCGAACGGACAGATGAATGAATATTACACCACCTTAATTGAGTTGGGCTTTCTTTTCTTGGGCTTACAGTTACACCAACCCAAATATTCCTATCATTAATAAAATCTATTTTTTACAACATTGTTAATTACTAACATTTCTTTTTTTTGCGAACGACAAAAAAATGCTTCGACATTTTTTGTGATTTTATGTAGCAACTTTTTATTTTTTATTCGAAAAATAAAAAAATCATAACAGCAACAAGCTGAAAATGAAAATAAAATCACATTATATCTATATGAATTAATAGCACAGAGTAACACCATAAATAAAATAAATTACTGTTACTGCTATATAACCTTGCAAAAATGTTTTAAAGATACCCTAAAACATAATGAACCAGACCACTCAAAGCAACAACATATAACACAACAAACCCAATGCCCATTGCAACATCCTTTCCACCGTTGTCCCATAGGTCACGAACACCCCTACCAATTGCACCGAATCCTTTTTCCAACCACACGACGGCGGCCTTTTTTTTTTTTTTTTTTTTTTTTTTTTTTTTTTTTTTTGAGTTTGTTTCTTTGTTGTTTTAGGGTTAGGAGGAAGTGAACGGACAGATAAATGAATATTACACCACTTTAATTGGGTTGGGCTTTCTTTTCTTGGGTTTACAGTGACACCAACCCAAATATTCGTATCATTAATAAAACAATTTATTTTTTACAACATTGTTAATTATTAAGATTTCTTTTTTTGCGAACGACAAAAAAATGCATCGACATTTTTTGTGATTTTATGTAGCAACTTTTTATTTTTTATTCGAAAAATAAAAAAACCATAACAATAACAAGCTCAAAATGAAAATGAAAATAAAATCAAATTATATCTATATGAATTAATAGCATAGAGTAACACCATAAATAAAATAAATTACCATTACTGCTATATAACCTTGCAAAAAAAAGGTAGTTTTAAAGATACCTTAAAACATAATGAACCAGACCACTCGAAGCAACAACATATAACGCAACAAACCCAATGCCCATTGCAACATCCTTTTCACCGTTGTCCCATAGGTCACGAACACCCCTACCAATTGCACCCAATCCTTTTTCCAACCACATGACGGCGACGGTTTTTTGTGTGTGTGTTTGTTTCTTTGTTGTTTTAGGGTTAGAAGGAAGTGAACGGACAGATGAATGAATATTACACCACTTTAATTGGGTTGGGTGTTGACATAAATAATGCCTAAAAACATTATTAACATATTATCAATATCTCTATGTTTTGATTATTACAAAACATAAACCCATTGAACTAAAATTTATGACATAAACAAGTATTTAGTGATTAACATTCTCTTTACATCCAAATCACTTAAGGTATGAATAAACAAAGTGTTTATTGCAATCTATGATCAAAGGAAAAAATTTTCTAAAACACTAGAACTTTTATAAAATGTCATAAACACTTAATATCTTTTATAAAACATTTTTGGAATTAAAAGAATATGTTTAAATCACTATAAATATATGATTTCAAATTTTCAACCAAAAATGGAAAACTTTATCTAGAAAAACCTTCCCCACTAAAGGACAAGAAATTCCAACGTTCTGAAGGGGCAGCCCCCTTAATTCATAAGGCGGCCCCCTTAGTATAGGGCAAATATACGATAATAAATGTAGAGTTACCTTTACCAAAGAGGATAGCGAAATAGTTAAGAATGGAAAGATTATAGGTAGAGGAATTAGGAATGTAATCATATATGTTATGAAACTAGGAAACAAACCTGAGGATAGGATATGCCTAACGACCCTAGACGAAAACTCCACATTGTGGCATAGGAGATTAGGACATGCAAACATGCAACAAATACAATCTTTGGCCTCTAAAGAACTAGTTTGAAACTTGCCTAATCTAAAATATGACAAGCATTTTTGTGATGCATGTAAAATTGGAAAACAAGTTCATGCTAGTCACAAAGCTAAGAATATAGTATCCACTACTAGGTGCCTAGAATTATTACATATGGATCTTTTTGGTCCATCCGCTGTGCGGAGCTATGGATGAAACAAATATACCTTAGTAATAATAGATGACTACTCACGATACACGTGAACTAGGTTTTTAAGTGACAAAACCCAAGCCTTTGAAAAATTCGAAATATTTAGTAAAATGATTCAAAATAAATTAGGATGCTCAACAGTTGCCACTAGGACGGACCATGGTAGGGAATTTGATAACAAAGTACAATTCGGAAACTATTGTGAGTTAAATGGAATATCTCACAATTTCTCCGCTCCTCGTACTCCTCAATCAAATGGCGTAGTAGAAAGAAAAAATAGGTCACTACAAGAAATGAGTAGAACTATGTTAAATGAACAATCCATCCTACAAAAATTTTGGTGTCACGCCGTAGATACATCTACTTATATTTTAAATAGGGTATCAATTAGGAGAATTCTTGGAAAAACTCCTTATGAGTTATTAAGAGGTAGAAAACCAAACTTAAGCTACTTTAGGGTATTTGGAAGTAAATGCTATATTCTAAACACTAAGGATTACCTCACTAAGTTTGATCCAAAATCATATGAAGGAATATTTTTAGGATACTTACAAAGTAGCAAAGTATATATAATACTTAACAAACACTCCATGAAAGTAGAGGAATCACTAAATGTAACATTTGATAAAACACCACCTCCTCCTAAAACATTACCTTTAGAAGATGATGAGTTAGTTGAAGATGAAGCTATTGAGGTTAGTAAAACAAAACCCATAGGAAATGATAATGAAGACATTCACTTAGAAAATAACGAAATTGTTAATATTAAAAAATCTAGATCACATCCAGTAGATAATATAATAGGACATCTTAACCAAAGAACCCTTAGGTCACAAGCCCAAGATAAAAACAATTTCTTTTGTTTCCTCTCAGCAATAGAACCTAAGAATATTAGCGAGGCTTTAAAAGATGAAAGTTGGGTTATAGCTATGCAAGAAGAATTAAATCAATTTAAAGCAAATGATGTTTGGGAATTAGTCCTAAATTCAAATAATATGGCCATCATAGGAACCAAATGGGTATATAGGAATAAGTTAGATGAGAATGGAATAGTTACTAGGAATAAAGCTAGGTTAGTTGCCCAAGGTTATAATCAACAAGAAGGAATTGATTATGACGAAACTTATGCCCCCGTAACTAGACTAGAATCGATTAGAATATTACTTGCCTATGCTTGCGCCCTAGATTTTAAGTTATTCCAAATGGACATGAAAAGTGCATTCGTTAACGGTTTTATCAATGAGGAGGTATATGTGGTACAACCTCCAGGATTCATTGACTTCGCAAAACCTGATTATGTTTATAAGTTAAAGAAAGCTTTGTATGGACTCAAACAAGCTCCCAAAGCTTGGTATGATCGATTAAAAGCCTTTCTTATTAAACATGATTATTCCATGGGAATGGTAGATAACACTTTTTTCACTAAAAGGAAAGACCCAAATCTCATCATTGTCCAAATATATGTTGATGACATTATATTTGGATCGACTTGTCAAGACATGTGTGATGAATTTGCCAAAATCATGCATGATGAGTTTGAGCTGAATATGATGGGTGAACTTAATTTCTTCCTCGGATTACAAATGAAACAATTAGAAGATGGAATATTTTTTAACCAATCTAAGTACATTAAGGAAATGCTTAAGAAATTTGGCCTAGAAGACTCAAAACCCATGAAAACTCCCATGTCTACGGAAGTAAAGCTCACAAAGGACGATGAAGGTGAGTCCGTAGATAACACCAAGTATAGAGGAATGATACGTAGTTTACTATACTTGACGGCAAGTAGACCCGATATCATGTTTAGTGTCTGCCTCTGTGCTCGTTTTCAAGAGGATCCCAAAACCTCTCACCTAGAAGCGGTTAAGCGTATCTTCCGATACGTTAAAGGCACTATACACTTAGGATTATGGTATCCTAAGGGATCCGGCATAGAAACCATCGTCTATGCGGATTCGGATCATGCGGGAGACTATGTAGATAGAAAGAGCACTAGCGGTATTTGCATGTTTATGGGATGTTGTCTAACATCTTGGTTTTTGAAGAAGCAAACCGCTCTTGCTATTTCTACCACCGAAGCCGAATATGTAAGCGCTGGAAAGGCATGTCAACAAGCACTATGGATGAAACAAGCTCTCGTAGACTATGGCATTAGGTTAGAAAATGTCCCCATTATGTGCGATAACAAAGGTGCGATAGATTTAAGTAAAAATATGGTGCAACACTCTAGGACTAAACACATAGAAATACGCCACCATTTTCTTAGGGATAATGTACAAAAAGGAAATATATGTATAGAAAAGGTTGCATCGGAAGACATTGCGGATATATTCACAAAACCCCTTAAGCGTGAATTATTCAACCACTTGCGTTTAGGATTAGGAATGATGGAACAAGTTGACTAAATTATATTGAATTAATACAAATTTATACTTGCATAAAATTTATTTTTCTTCCATTTCATATTTTCTGAGTCTAGGAATCTATTTCGCACAAAACTAAAGATTGGGAAGATTTATTTTCTTTGCATAAACTCCTTTGTAAAACCCAATCAATTTTCTCTAAAAATTATTCTCACATCTAGGAATCACATGAAGATCATTTTCCTTGCATTGTTGACTAATTCTAAAAACATTATTTTTCAAAATCATGCATAAACTCTCACATAAATTGTCAAGGTATATAATCTAATATATGTCTTTGACATTCATGATCGAGCAAAAATTGAATCAAGGAGATCATTTGGATTGTTTCTTAGGATCGTTATTTCTTTTTGCATTTAGGAGTCGAAACAATCACAACTCCACATTTGTTGCATATAGACACACACCAGGACAAATTCACTAATAATGTTGTCATCTTGATCCATCACTAGTTTTTCACTCACTAATTGCCTTTGCCTTTAATCTAAGATAGGTGCCTTAGGAAGTTTAAGTGATCTTGCCCTTACTTACCTCCTCTTGCTTATTATGTGTTGATTATTTGCTCTTTTGCCTATGTGTTATTGCATGCATGCTATATCTTGATTAGATTAGATTCTATATTGCCTAAAGGAATTGAACTTGCTTGAATTCTAATCCAAACACACAACCTTTCTGCAAATTTTCTGCCAAAAACCCAACTCTGGCAACTTGGAAATCACCAGATGGGCGGCCCCCTTAATTTTGTAAGGCGGCCCCCTTAATCATTAAGGGGACCGCCCCCTAATTAAGGGGACCGACCATCTGATGGTCGGGTTTACAGAATCTTTTCTGCTTTTTAGCCCATTTCAACCTACATTTCCCAATTTTCACCAACACATTTTGTCCTAATCTCCCAAACAAACTATATCCATCCATAAACACACAAATCTTACACTATAAATACCCCCAATCCTCAAAACTCTTCACTCATCCCTTCATGGCTTCTCCAAACAAACCAAAACCAAAAGCCTCAAGGCTTGCAAGAATGACGAAAAAACCCGTTTGGCGAAGAAAAAGCCCTCGAAACAAATCCATCATAACAAATGAAGTTGGAAGTCACTCAACACCACCAACCACTTACTTCCCAAACTTTCCACCAAATTCACAAGGACATTCATTTGATCCTCTTTACAAACCATACAACATTGGCCAAACATCTTCCTTTATGCCTAACCACTCATCTCATCCTCCAATCACTTGTAATGATCCATACAAGTTTGATCAACCATCCCACTACAACTCTAACTACACAAACCAAATTCATCCATATCAACACAATGACTTTCTCCGCATTACCACGGAAAAGCAAAAGTTCCGTGATGAAATAGCACAAATCCATGATCTTTGTGATCTCAATGACATGCATCTTGCACAACGCAACAAAGGGCAACCTCCATCATCACCCTACAACAATTGCCTTCCTCACTCTCTCAACATGGATCAAGTTACAAACCACACTCACTATTGCCCTTGTTGCATCTTTCTTCAAAAACAACTCCTTTACTTGAGTGAAGATATTTCTTGGATTGAATATCGCCTCACTCGATCTCATCCCATTCCACCCTTAACACAATACAATATCGTAAGGGCCACCTCTTCCGCTCCATACCCCACTCCATATCCCTCTCCATCTAACAACTAAGCTTTATGCTTATGTTATCCTTCAAGCAAATGAAACAATCAACCATGAGTTGCAAGCAAGTCCAAGTGCTCTTTTTAGGCAATATAGGACTATGTCTTTCCTTTTGTTTTATTATGATTAATATGCCTTAAGCATATTAAATGTTGTAATGCTTTCTATGATGCTTGAATGAATCTATTTTTATAATTATTGCTTTGCATGTATATGTGCCTTGTTCTCTTCTAATATTTTGTGTAGCCAAGATTTCCATAGCTCATTCCCTTGGTGCTCTCAAATGAGGGGGAGCATACATCAAGGGGGAGCATTAACCTTTTTGATTTTACAAAAAGGGGGAGAAGAGAATGTTAAACTCTAAATTCTTGTGTAAAAATTATTTTTTAGACCTAATGAGTTTAAGGTTTTGTAATCATCAAAAAGGGGGAGATTATTGACATAAATAATGTCTTAAAACATTGTTAGCATATTAACAATGTCTCTATGTTTTGATAATTGCAAAGCATAAACTCATTAATCTAAAACTTATGACGTAAACAAGTTTTTAGTGCTTAATATTTGTCTTTGCTTCGATATCACTTAAGGTATGAATAAACAAAGGGTTTATTACATTTCATGATCAAAGGAAATTTCTCTAATCACTAGAATTTTTATAAAATGCATTAAACATCTTATATCTTTTACAAAATTACTTTTGGAATTAAAAGAATATGTTTAATTCATTATAAATATATGATTTCAAATTTCCAACCAAAAATGGCAAATTTTATCCAGAAAAATATTCCCCACTAAAAGACAAGAAAAACCAACGTTCTGAAGGGGCGGCCCCCTTAATTCCTTAGGCGGCCCCCTTAATCATTAAGGGGACCGGCCATTAATTAAGGGGACCGGCCATGCTCCAGAACAGTATTTTTCTCCCCTATAAATACTGGTTCATCCCTCAGAATTTTCTCACCTTTTGCACTTCTAAACTTTCTGATCTAGATCCATATTTCTATTCTCTCATCCTTTGATCATAAGTGTATAATTCTTTGTTTCAAAGTGATTCAAACTTCATCATCTCAAGTGCAAGAGAAGAATACTTCTATCCCCCAAGACAAGAAGTATTACAACTTGTTGTGATCTCCACATCCAAGTTGTTGGTACATCATCAAGATTATTTACATTATTCTTTGTGAAGATTGTTGTGAATATTTGATTGCAGATAGTTGTGTTAGATATATAGATTGTATGATTAGTTAGTAGCTTGGTGTGAAGAAGAAAAGTTAGGAATTATATTGGTGTGAAGAAGATAGGTGTGGAGTAGTTAGTTGTGAAGTAGATTGATTTGAAGAAGTTGTGTAGAAGTTGTGACTTAGGTGTGAAGAAGTTGTGGTGTGAAAATTGGTGTGTAAATTGGTGTGTAAGGTTTTCTCCGCCATAAGGGAGCTTGTTGATATGGTGAAGAAAACTCTCGAGTTAGGTGCTCGGGGAGTGGAGTAGGGCAAGGAAGGTGTCCTTGTAGCCGAACCACTATAAATCTCTTGTCTCGCGGTTCGATCTTTCCATCTCTTACTTATTTCATTACTTATCATTGTTATATTTTACTTATTGATAGTTGTTTATATTGTGCAAGACTTGAGATCACATATTATCGAATCTAAGTTTTTTAAAGCTAAGAAAACACTAAAACTATCTTTTACAACGAATTAAAAAGACGTAAAACTATTCAACCCCCTTCTAGTTTTCCACAGATTTTACAAGACTCTCCAAAGGTGGATGCGGATCACAACGTACACAATTCACCATCTGATGACAACGAAGTACCTATTCTAGATCCCAAATCACCTCAGGTTTCCAACAACTCTAGTGACATCAGCTGCCCACCTGGATTGGAACACCTTAAACATCAACAACCATAAGCAAATCTAAAGTCACAAACTCCTAAAAATAGCAAATGCTTGAACTCGTTGGACAACTATACATCGCCTAAACTCATCAAAGGTTTTTCTTTGATTCATGAGCTTACCAAGGTGATTGAAGTAGGAGAGGCTTTGGGTCACGATGTCAAAGGCTGCCAACAAACCCTTGAGAATTTGATCCAAGTAACAGGCGAGTACATTGTTGATCGATGAATATTCTATCTATCAATATTCGAGGAACGAGAAAATATAAGAAACGTAGATGGGTGAAAGATTTATGCCTTAAACACAATGTTCATTTTCTTAATATCCAGGAATCTAAAATGACACGTCTTGAGTTATTTCGCTTAAAGACCATGTGGGGTAATTATAATTTTGATTACGCTTGTAGTATGGCTCGGGGAAGATCTGGGGGCCTTATCTCGATATGGGATCCTTTAACGTTTGTAAAATCCAACTTCTGGTGTGACGATAACTTCATCATCGTTCAAGGTTCATGGTCTAATTCGGCTGACATTTACTATATTATAAACGTGTACGGACCTCAAAACTCCACAGCAAAATAGAATCTTTGGCAGCGATTGTCTTCTTTTATCCTAAGTCATGCGGGAAAATACATAGTTTGTGGCGACTTCAACGAGGTTAGATTTGACACTGAGCGTTTTGGATCTATTTTTTCACAACGTGATGCACAAGTTTTTAACTCATTCATAGACTCATCCGGTCTACTGGAAATCCCTATGGGTGGTCGTTTATACACATGGATGAACAGAACGGGTACCAAGCTCAGTAAGCTTGATCGTTTTCTCTTTACGGATGATGTTCTCACTAGCCATCAGGATCTTAAAACGGGGGTCCTTGATAGACAATGGTTAGATTATAATCCAATTTTATTGCATATTGAAAAAACAGATTACGGCCCTATTCCTTTTAAACTGTTTCATTCATGGATGCAACGAAGAGGTTTTGATGATATGATCAAACAAGCTAATGAGGAGTTTGCAAATTTGACTTTCCATTCTACTTCTTCTCTTCAACAGAAACTTAAGTTTATGAAGCTGAAAATCAAAGAATGGCACAATGATTCTAAGTCTAAAGACTTAGAGCGATCAGTGGAGATTCAAACTTTGTTGAATGCAATTGAGGTGAAGATTGATAACTCGACAGTCTCGAAGGAAGAAAGAAACACTCGTCTACAACTGATGCAAGAACAAGAGGACCTTGATCGATATTCCTCTTTGGATATTGTTCAAAAATCTAAAATTCAATGGGACATTGAGGGTGATGAGAACACAAAATTTTTTCATGGTATCTTAAATTAGAAACGTCGTCATCAATTGGTGCAAGGTATTATGGTGGATGGAGAATGGCTATCCAACCCTATTCAGGTAAAAGAAGCATTCTTCAATTTCTTCCAGGATAAATTTCAACCTACCGAATCTGTTTTTGACACCAATTATAACCCCGGGTTCGCTACCCTTTGCCCAAATGTTGCCTTAGATCTTCAAAGGCCTGCTTCTTCTGAGGAAATTAGAAAAGCGGTGTGGGATTGTGGGAGCAGTAAATTCCCGGGCCCTGATGGGTTCTCTTTTTCATTCCTCAAATCGTATTGGTACTTTTTTAAAGATGATGTTGTAAGTTTCGTTACTAACTTTATGGAATCAGGTGTCATGCCGAGAGGTTCAAATTCTGCATTCATTACATTGATTCCGAAAGTTCCAAACCCTCTTCTCATCAAGGATTAACGTCCCATTTCCCTTATTGGTATGCAATATAAAATCTTAGCGAAACTCCTTGCTAACCGGTTAGCTTATGTGCTCGATTCTATAGTTAGCCCTGTCCAATCAGCTTTTATATCTGGTCACCAGATTCTCGATGGACCTCTAGTGGTTAGTGAGATAATAGGTTGGTATAAAAAGAGGAGAAAAAATCTCATGATCATTAAGGTTGATTTCGAGAAAGCCTTTGACTCGGTAAGTTGGAAGTATCTTGACTTTGTTCTAGCAAAAATGGGTTTTGGTGACAATTGGAGATCTTGGATTCGAGCTTGTTTATATTCGGTACGTACTTCTGTCCTCATTAACGGTTCTCCTACACCTGAATTTTCACTAGGGCGTGGTCTAAGGCAAGGAGACCCGTTGTCTCCGTTTCTCTTTATCTTAATCATGGAGGGTCTCTACCTTACCTTAGATGCTGCTACTCGTTCTCAAAACATTCGAGGGGTAACAATAGGTGAGACTATATTTTCACATTTTTTCTTCGCTGATGATGTGGTTATTCTTACAGAATGGGGACGGAATGATTTAGAGAGCATTACCAATTCCTTGCATTCATTTTATCTGGCCTCGGGTTTAAAGCTTAACATTTCTAAATCAAACTTATATGGGGTTGGTATTTCTAAAGACGACTTACAAGAAATGGCGCAAATTACTGGATGTCAAGCCGGTTCTTTTCCTTTTACGTACCTTGGTCTTCCAATTGGTAAGAACATGCGCCGAAAATCTAGCTGGAACACGATAATCGACAAGTTCAAAGCTAAACTTTCCACTTGGAAATCGAACCAATTATCAATTGGCGGGAGATATACTTTGATCAAGTCGGTTTTAGGGAGCCTCAGAATCTACTACTTGTCCCTTTTCAAAGCTCCACAAGTCGTCATCCACACTCTTGAACGACTCCGTTCCAGATTTTTTTGGGGAGGAAATGACAGCATCAACAAGATGGCTTGGATTAAATCGGAAAATGTTGTGGCTCCAATGGAACACGGTGGCTTGGGAATTGGAAGTTTGAACTCTTTCAATCTTGCATTGCTTCAGAAATGGCATTGACGCCTTGTGAATCAACCAAACCAATTATGGGTCAAGCTTATAAAATCAATTCATGGCCTTGAAGCTGGTTATGATGGAAATGGCTATTACATGCAAGGTTTATGGGCTGATATTGTAGGTTCTTCCAACTATTTACATTCACGCAACCTCATCCCAAAAGACGTATTGAAATGCACTATAGGTTCTGGATCGGCTATTCGTTTTTGGAAGGACCTTTGGATTGGAGATGAGCCACTAAAAGTAAGGTATAACAGATTATTTCGTTTAGATTTAAATGAAGACTGCCTTCTCAGTGATAGGCTAATCGATGGTGACTGGTCTTGGCAATGGAGAAGACCCATTTCTTCAGGAAGAACTGAATCTATGTTGCATTCTCTTCTTTTAGAGGTTCAACATACTATGCTCGCCTCTAGCCCGGATAGATGGACGTGGTCTATTGATTCTGATGGTTTATTCACGGTGAGCTCCACACGCTCCTACATAGATCATCGTCTTCTTCCTTCTTTAAACATGGAAAGTAGATGGAATAAATGCCTCCCAAGATAAGTTAACATCTTTATATGGAGATTTCGGTTGGATCGTTTACCACATCACCTTAACCTTTCCAAAGGTGGTTTAGACATTGCTTCAATCCTTTGCCCGATATGCAATCGGCATGTCGAGTCGAATGAGCATGTTTTCTTTTCTTGCGATGTGGCCTCTAATGTTTGGCGTTTAATTCATATTTGGTGCAACTTATCGGATCAAGCGATGCAATCTTTTGAAGATTATACTTCGTGGGTTAACGCTTTACCGGGTTCAAATGCCAAGAAAGATCATATGCTTGTTATAGTTGCTTCTACGCTTTGGATCCTATGGAAGTATAGAAACTCCATCAAATTTCATTCTTGTCCCATGAGGAAATGTGATCTTCTCGATTCTATTTGTTTAGTTTCTTTTACTTGGCTTAAATTTAGATGTAGAAAAGTCCATAACTGGTCTCAATGGCTTTGTAATCCTTTTTTTTTTGTAATTTTCTAGCTTCTTGCTAGTTTATATATTCAACCTTTCACCCGTTCAAAAAAAAAAAAAAAGTTGCACCCAATCATTTTTCCAACCACATGACGGCGGCGGTTTTTTTGTGTGTGTTTGTTTCTATGTTGTTTTAGGGTTAGGAGGAAGTGAACGGACAAATGAATGAATATTACACCACTTTAATTGGGTTGGGCTTTCTTTTCTTGGGCTTACAGTTACACCAACCCAAATATTCCTATTAACATTTTTTTTTTTGCTAACGACAAAAAAAGGCTTCGACATTTTTTGTAATTTTATGTAGCAACTTTTTATTTTTTATTCGAAAAATAAAAAAATCATAACAGCAACAAGCTCAAAATGAAAATAAAATCACATTATATCTATATGAATTAATAGCACCTAGTAACACCATAAATAAAATAAATTACTGTTACTGCTATATAACCTTGCAAAAAAAGGTAGTATAAAGATACCCTAAAACATAATGAACCAGACCACTCGAAGCAACAACATATAATGCAACAAACCCAATGCCCATTGCAACATCCTTTCAACCATTGTCCCATAGTCACGAACACCCCTACCAATTGCACCCAATCCTTTTTCCAACCACATGACGGCGGCGGTTTTTTTTTGTGTATTTGTTTCTTTGTTGCTTTAGGGTTAGGAGGTAGTGAACGGACAGATGAACGAATATTACACCATTTTAATTGGGTTGAGCTTTCTTTTCTTGGGCTTACAGTTACACAAACCAAAATATTCCTATCATTAATAAAACAATTTATTTTTTACTACATTGTTAATTATTAACATTTATTTATTTTGCGAACAACAAAAAAATGCTTCGAAATTTTTTGTGATTTTATGTAGCAACTTTTTATTTTTTTATACGAAAAATAAAAAAATCATAACAGCAACAAGCTCAAAATGAAAATAAAATCACAATATATCTATATGAATTAATAGCACAATGTAACACCATAAATAAAATAAATTACTGTTACTGCAATATAACCTTGCAAAAAAAATGTAGTTTTAAAGATACCCTAAAACATAATGAACCGGACCACTCGAAGCAACAACATATAGCGCAACAAACCCAATTCCCATTTCAACATCCTTTCGACCGTTGTCCAATAGGTCACGAACACCACTACCAATTGCACCCAATCCTTTTTCCAACCACATGACGGCGGCGGTTTTTTTGTGTGTGTTTGTTTCTTTGTTGTTTTAGGGTTAGGAGGAAGTGAACGGACAGATGAATAAATATTACACCACTTTAATTGGGTTGGGCTTCTTTTCTTGGCCTTACAGTTACACCAACCCAAATATTCCTATCATTAATAAAACAATTTATTTTTTTACAACATTGTTAATTATTAAAATTTCTTTTTTTTTTTGCGAACGACAAAAAAATGCATCGACATTTTTTGTAATTTTATGTAGCAACTTTTTATTTTTTTATTCGAAAAATAAAAAAATCATAACAGCAACAAGCTCAAAATGGAAATAAAATCACATTATATCTATATGAATTAATAGCACAGATTAACACCATAAATAAAATAAATTACTGTTATTGCTATATAACCTTGCAAAAAAAGGCAGTTTTAAAGATACCCTAAAACATAAAGAACCAGACCACTCTAAACAACAACATAAAACGCAACAAACCCAATGCCCATTGCAACATCCTTTCCACCGTTGTCCCATAGTCACGAACACCCCTACTAATTGCACCCAATCCTTTTTCCAACCACATGACAACGGCGGTTTTTTGTGTGTGTGTTTGTTTCTTTGTTGCTTTAGGGTTAGTAGGAAGTGAACGGACAGATGAATGAATATTATATCACTTTAATTGGGTTGGCTTTGTTTTCTTGGGCTTACAGTTACACCAACCCAAATATTACTATCATTAATAAAAATTATTTTTAATATTGTTAATTATTAAAGTTTCATTTTTTTGCAAACGACAAAAAACTGTTTCGACATTTTTTGTGATTTTATGTAGCAACTTTTTATTTTTTACTCGAAAAATAAAAAAATCATAACAGCAACAAGCTCAAAATGAAAATAGAATCACATTATATCTATATGAATTAATATCACAGATTAACACCATAAATAAAATAAATTACTTTTACTACTATATAACCTTGCAAAAAAAAGGTAGTTTTAAAGATACCCTAAAACATAATGAACCAGACCACTCGAAACAACAACGTATAACGCAAAAAACCCAATGCCCATTGCAACATCCTTTCCACCGTTGTCCCATAGATCACGAATACCCCTACCAATTGCACCCAATCCTTTTTCCAACCACATGACGTCGGCGGTTTTTTTTTTTTTTTTTTTTGTGTGTTTGTTTCTTTGTTCTTTTCTTGGGCTTACAGTTAATTGGGTTAGGCTTTCTTTTCTTGGGCTTACAGTTTCCTTGTTCTTTTGTGATTTTATGTAGCAATTTTTTTTTATTCGAAAAATAAAAAAATCATAATAGCAACAAGCTCTAAATGAAAATAAAATCACATCATATCTATATAAATTAATAGCACAGAGTAACAATATTAACTTTGCAAAAAAAGGTAGTTTTAAAGATACCCTAAAACATAATGAACCAGACCACTCGAAGCAACAACGTATAACGCATCAAACCCAATGCCAATTGCAACATCCTTTCCACCGTTGTCCCATATGTCACGAACACCCTACCAATTGCATCCAATCCTTTTTCCAACCACATGACGGCGGTGGTTTTTTTGTGTGTGTTAGTTTCTTTGTTGTTTTAGGGTTAGGAGGAATTGAACGGACAAATAAATGAATATTACACCACTTTAATAAGGTTGGGCTTTCTTTTTTTGGGCTTACAGTTACACCAACCTAAATATTGTTATCATTAATAAAACAATTTATTTTTTACAACATTGTAAATTATTAACATTTCTTTTTTTTGCGAATGACAAAAAAATACATCGACATTTTTTGTGATTTTATGTAGCAACTTTTAATTTTTTATTCAAAAAATATAAAAATCATAACTGCAACAAGCTCAAAAGGAAAATAAAATCACATTATATCTATATGAATTAATAGCACAGAGTAACACCATAAATAATATAAATTACTTGTACTCCTATATAACCTTGAAAAAATAGGTACTTTTTAAGATACCCTAAAACATAATGAACCAGACCACTCGAAGCAACAACATATAACGCAACAAATCCAATGCCATTGCAACATCCTTTCCACCGTTGTCCCCTATGTCACGAACACCCCTACCAATTGCACCCAATCCTTTTTCCAACCACATGAGGGCGGAGGTTTTTTTTGTGTGTTTGTTTCTTTGTTGTTTTAGGGTTAGGAAGTTGTGAACGGACAAATGAATAAATTTTACACCACTTTAATTGGGTTGGGCTTTCTTTTCTTGGGCTTACAGTTACACCAACCCAAATATTCCTATCATTAATAAAACAATTTATTTTTTATTTTTTACAACATTGTTAATTATTAACATTTCTTTTTTTTTTTTGCGAACGACAAAAAAATGCTTCGACATTTTTTGTGATTTTATGTAGCAAATTTTTATTTTTTATTCGAAAAATAAAAAAATCAGAACAGCAACAAGCTCAAAATGAAAATAAAATCACATTATATCTATATGAATTAATAGCACAGAGTAACACTATAAATAAAATAAATTACTGTTACTGCTATATATAACTTTGCAAAAAAAGGTAGTTTTAAAGATACCCTAAAACATAATGAACCAGACCACTCGAAGCAACAAAATATAACGCAACAAACCCAATGCCCATTGCAACATCCTTTCCACCGTTGTCCCATATGTCACGAACACCCCTACCAATTGCACCCAATCCTTTTTCCAACCACATGACGGCGGCGGTTTTTTTTGTGTGTTTGTTTCTTTGTTGTTTTAGGGTTAGGAGGAATTAAACAGACAAATAAATGAATATTACACCAGTTTAAGTAGGTTGGGCTTTCTTTTCTTGGGCTTACAGTTACACCAACCTAAATATTCCTATCATTAATAAAACAATTTATTTTTTTTACTACATTGTTAATTATTAACATTTCTTTCTTTTTGCTAACGACAAAAAAATGCATCGACATTTTTCGTGATTTTATGTAGCAACTTTTTATTTTTTATTCGAAAAATATAAAAATCATAACTGCAACAAGCTCAAAATGAAAATAAAATTACATTATATCTATATGAATTAATAGCACAGAGTAACACCATAAATAATATAAATTACTTGTACTTCTATATAACCTTGAAAAAAAAGGTACTTTTTAAGATACCCTCTTCTATATAACCTTGAAAAAAAAGGTACTTTTTAAGATACCGTAAAACATAATGAACCAGACCACTCGAAGCAACAACATATAACGCAACAAATCCAATGCCCATTGCAACATCCTTTCCACCGTTGTCCCATATGTCACGAACACCCCTACCAATTGCACACAATCCTTTTTCCAACCACATGAGGGCGGCGGTCTTTTTTTGTGTGTTTGTTTCTTTGTTGTTTTAGGGTTAGGAGGTAGTGAACGAACAAATGAATAAATATTACCTCACTTTAATTGGGTTGGGCTTTCTTTTCTTGGGCTTACAGTTACACCAACCCAAATAGGCAAATATTCCTATCATTAATAAAACAATTTATTTTTTACAACATTGTTAATTATTAACATTTCTTTCTTTTTTTGCGAACGACAAAAAATGCTTCGACATTTTTTGTGATTTTATGTAGCAACTTTTTATTTTTTATTCGAAAAATAAAAAAATATAACAGCAACAAGCTCAAAATGAAAGTAAAGTCACATTATATCTATATGAATTAATAGCACTTAGTAACACCATAAATAAAATAAATTACAGTTACTGCTATATAACCTTGAAAAAAAAAGGTAGTTTAAAGATACCATTAAACATAATGAACCAGACCACTAGAAGCAACAACATATAACGCAACAAACCCAATGCCCCTTGCAACATCCTTTCCACCGTTGTCCCATATGTCACGAACACCCGTACCAATTGCATCCAATCCTTTTTCCAACCACATGACGGCGGCAGTTTTTTTTGTGTGTTTGTTTCTTTGTTGTTTTAGGGTTAGGAGGAATTGAACGGACAAATAAATGAATATTACACCACTTTAATAAGGTTGGGCTTTCTTTTTCTTGGGCTTACAGTTACACCAACCTAAATATTCCTATTAATAATAAAATAATTTATTTTTTACAACATTGTTAATTATTAACATTTCTTGTTTTTGCGAACGACAAAAAAATGCATCGACATTTTTTGTGATTTCATGTAGCAACTTTTTATTTTTTATTGGAAAATTTTAAAAATCATAACTGCAACAAGCTCAAAATGAAAATAAAATCACATTATATCTATATGAATTAATAGCACAGAGTAACACCAAAAATAATATAAATTACTTGTACTCCTATATAACCTTGAAAAAAAAAGGTGCTTTTCAAGATACCCTAAAATATAATGAATCAGACCACTCGAAGCAACAACATATAACGCAACAAATCCAATGCCATTGCAACATACTTTCCACCGTTGTCCCATATGTCACGAACACCCCTACCAATAGCACCCAATTCTTTTTCCCACCACATGAGGGCGGCGGTTTTTTTTTGTGTGCTTGTTTCTTTGTTGTTTTAGGGTTAGGAGGTAGTGAACGGACAGATGAATGAATATTACACCACTTTAATTGGGTTGGGCTTTCTTTTTTTGGGCTTACATTTACTCCAAACCAAATATTCCTATCATTAATAAAACAATTTATTTTTTATTTTTTACAACATTGTTAATTATTAACATTTCTTTTTTTTGCGAACGACAAAAAAATGCTTCTACATTTTTTGTGATTTTACGTAGCAACTCTGTATTTTTTATTCGAAAAATAAAAAAATCATAACAGCAACAAGCTCAAAATGGAAATAAAATCACATTATATCTATATAAATTAATAGCACAGCGTAACACTATAAATAAAATAAATTACTGTTACTGCTATATAACTTTGCAAAAAAAGGTAGTTTTAAAGATACCCTAAAACATAATAAACCAGACCACTCGAAGCAACAACATATAACGCAACAAACCAAAAGCCTATTGCAACATCCTTTCCACCGTTGTCCCATATGTCACGAACACCCCTACCAATTGCACCAAATCCTTTTTACAACCACCTGACGGCGGCGGTTTTTTCTTGTGTGTTTGTTTCTTAGTTGTTTTAGGGTTAGGAAGAAGTGAACGGACAAATAAATGAACATTACACCACTTTAAATAGGTTGGGCTTTCTTTTCTTGGGCTTACAGTTACACCAACCTAAATATTTCTATCATTAATAAAACAATTTATTTTTTACAACATTGTTAATTATTAACGTTTCTTTTTTTTTGCGAACGACAAAAAAATGCTTCGACATTTTTTGTGATTTTATGTAGCAACTTTTTATTTTTTATTCGAAAAATAAAAAATCGTAACAGGAACAAGCTCAAAATGATAATAAAATCACATTATATCTATATGAATTAATAGCACAGAGTAACACTATAAATAAAATAAATTATTGTTTCTGCTTTATAACCTTGCAAAAAAATAGGTTGTTTTAAAGATACCCTAACACATAATGAACCAGACCACTCGAAGCAACAACATATAACGCAACAAACCCAATTCCCATTGCAACATCCTTTCCACCGTTGTCCCATATTTCACGAACACCCCTACCAATTGCACCCAATCCTTTTTCCAGCCACATGACGGCGACGGTTTTTTTTTTTTTTTTTTTTTTTTTTTTTTTTTTTTTTTTTTTTTTTTTGTGTTTGTTTCTTTGTTGTTTTCGGGTTAGGAGGAAGTGAACGAACAGATGAACGAATATTACACCAATTTAATCGGGTTGGGCTTTCTTTTCTTGTGCTTACAGTTACACCATCCCAAATATTCCTATCATTAATAAAATTTATTTTTTACAACATTGTTAATTATTAACATTTCTTTTTTTTTTGCGAACGACAAAAAAATGCTTCGGCATTTTTTGTGATTTTATTTAGCAAATTTTTATTTTTTTATTCGAAAATTTAAAAAATCATAACAGCAACTAGCTCAAAATGAAAATAAAATCACATTATATCTATATGAATTAATAGCACAGAGTAACGTCATAAATAAAATAAATTACTGTTACTGCTATATAACCTTGCAAAAAAAAGGTAGTTTTAAAGATACTCTAAAACGTAATGAACCAGACCACCCGAAGCAACAACATATAACGTAACAAACCCAATGCCCATTGCAACATCCCTTCCACCGTTGTACCATATGTCACGAACACCCTTACCAATTGCTCCCAATCCTTTTTCCAACCACATGACGAAGGCGTTTTTTTTTTTTTTTTTTTTTTTTTTTGTGTTTGTTTCTTTGTTGTTTTAGGGTTAGGAGGTAGTGAACAGACAAATGAAATCATGACAAATAAAGCTCAACAACTCACAACTCATATGACCCGCCATGGATCTCCTAAACACCATACTAACCATTACCATAACCTAACACTCACTAAATCCCTTTCACTTTTAAAATCAGAAAACGCATAATTTTTTGGTACATTCGCCCACATGAAATCATGACAAATAAAGCTCAACAACTCACTCCAAAAATTTACCATGGTCTCTCATAAGCATACAAGCTAATCCCAGACAGTGGCGCAGCTATTAAGGGGTGGGGAGGGGCGCCCGACCCCCCGAAATTTTTTTTGCAATGTAGGAGGTATATAGTTTTCGTGTAGAAAAATTTCGGTATATTCGATTTCAACCCCCAATTTTAATTGTGAAATTTTTTTTATACATTAACCAATAAAATTGATCCATTACATTTTACATAAGCCCATCTACCCAACCCAAACTAAAATCAATTAATAAACCAAATCCAAAACTAAAATCCATTACTTACTTACTTAGCCCATTAATAGACCAAATCCCATTAAAAAAAATAATATCGGAACAAACCCTCCCCCTTCGAAGTCGACTGTCGACCCATTCTCCTCCCAAGTCCCACCTTCCAGGTTATTGATTTTTACTTTTTAATGATTGTTGTAAGTATCTTACGTAGTCAATTGGAGACTTTTCAAGTTGAAAGGATAAATAATGCCAAGCTAAGTGAGGTAGCAACTCTTTGTGATCTCTGCCAAACTCTTGTGGAAACGGGGAAAAATAGCATGTACGATTTGGTTGAAAGAGTGTGTCGGCTACTCTTGACACTTCCGGTTTCGACTGCAACAACAGAAAGGGGATTTTCGGAAATGAAGATATTCAAGAATCGCCTACGTAATAAGATGTCAGATCAGAATCTAGCAAACAGTATGGTGCTTTACATAGAAAAAGAAATTGCTAACAAGTTTGATGCGGAGTCCATAATTGAAGAATTCAAGGATCTTAAAGGTCGAAAGGCTGAACTTTAATTTCTACAATGAATCGAACAAGGTACCAACCGTTTGTCTTCTTTTTAATGTTTAGTAGTCTTGGACAAATGTTTAGTTTTTTAGTGATTGAAACTTTTTTTTTATAATAATAGTATTTAATTTTTGACCCGACCCGAATCGAATCACCAACCCGAACATATTACCCGAAAAATAGCGTTAGGAAAAAAAAATTACATCCCGACCCCCCACTGAAAATTTTCTAGCTTCGTCACTGATCCCAGAAGGCCATGGACCAACAACACACACAAGTACTCAAAAGAAAATCAAACTTGTCAACAATCCAAATTCGGATCTGAACGCACACAAAGAAGTTTTAATTACCATAAAATACTTCCGCAAGTTTTTATCACGAATCCTTTTCGTGGTAGTCTAATATAACCTAATACTTAACTATTCCAGAAGGGCTAGTCAAAATACCACTTTTACAACCACAATTCACCCTCAAACTTTTACCCAAATTCTCTCCCGGCTTGATAGCTTTGACACCTTAACAAAGAAAAATCAAAAGACTAACTTCCCGACCTTGAAATCAATCGTGGCCGGACTTTTAGGAAAGCTCTTTCATTAAAATTCAATTTAGACCAAAAATTTGTGATCTAACTCCTCACCATCTGTTAATTACACTCACATCTTTACAGCCATAGTTTTCTGTCCAAATCCTAACACATAATCTAACGTGTTTTACACTCAATTCCCTTAACCAATTATCATACTATCATCAACTAATGATCCTAACATGTTTTAATTTATTAATTTACAGAAGTTTACAAACCTAGATCCATCATAACTTGTATTACTTGAATCTAATCAATAATTAATCAATTAAGGGTTTACTAGGCATACCTTAGGCTTGTTTTCTTCACATAATTGAAACCCTAACTTTTCTCCTTCTCCTCCTCTCCCCCTTGTCGACTTTTCAAGAGAAAAAGAGGTATACGGTCGTTTGTTTTGGCTTATATGGGTAGGGGTTGGGCTTGGTTGGGTTGTACTAGGATTCCTTATTGCCAGGAATTGTATTTGGGCTCAAATTGGGTTTCCTTTTCCCTTGTTTCTCTTTATTCAGCCGATTTTTATATATCATATATATATTTTATATATTTTTTTATTAAATTAAATTATTACACTCAAAACCTTATACTTTTCATATTTTATAAACTCCCAAAACAAAACCTAACGTCTTTAGCGATAAACCTTAACTTTTACGACAACCAGAAAAATTATCATTTTCAAAACAAAGTTACCAAAAATAGAATTCCAAACTCTTTTGAAACATAACTCATAAAAACAAACTCCTCGTAACCTGCTAACGCTCAAACACTTGAACGAAGACTCGTTACGCAAAAACACAAAAACACCAAAACTACACAAGTCATTTCTACACCACAAAGGCGATCAAAATGAACTTGTCCAAATATCAACATTACTCATTCACAAAAACAACACCACGCAAAGGGATTTAGTGCTAAAACTCACCTATATCACTTCAAACACCTAAGACACACCAAACAAACGTCAACCGAGTCAAGACTATCAGTCAAACTGACCTACCAAAACCACGGTTGTTACATCATCCCCCACTTAGGGAAATCGCGTCCCGAGATTTCAACTACTCTAGTCACCACTCAAAACAGCAAAAGAAAATTTATGGATATTTAAGCGGAAAAATACCACTCCATAAAATCACTGAGAAAGAACTAAAAAAATGTGAACCGACTAAATACCCGAATTCACACGATAGAAAACATTCCGTCACTCAAACGATACACACAAATAGATACACTCCCCAATCAATAACATCAATGTTCCAAACGACTTCTCACAGGTAGGTACAATACCCCCGAACCAAATGAAAATCCAAATGGTAACCGCAAGAAGCACCACAAATAATGGATACACATAAAACAAACATTAATTAAACATTTGCGAACACCCTGCATGTAACTTCCATGATCTAAAATCCAACTACAAACGATCTACTTCACCAACCACGTCAACAACAAATTTGGGTACTTAAATTGCATCTGATCCTCAAGTTTCCAAGTAAACTCAGGACCACGCTTAGATTCCCACCATACCTTTACCAACGCTATCTCACCACACTTCAAACACTTAACATATCGATCCATAATCTCAACAGGTTTCTTGACAAAACGGAGGGTCTTGTCAACCTTAATCTCATCTAATGGCACATGCAGACTAGTATCCGTCAAACACCTTTCAAATTAAATTCATGAAACGTATCATGCACTCTACTTAACTCCTCAGGCAAATTCAACCGATATGTCTCAAATCCAATCATTTCCGTAAATCCCAAATGGTCCTACGTATCTCGGTGCTAGCTTGCCTTTCTTACCGAAACGCACAACACCCTTTCAAGGAGATACTTTTAACCTCACAATACACCAACACCAAACTCTAAGGGCTTACATCAATAATCCGCATAACTCTTTATTTTTTGGCAATCTCTCACTGCCTTAAGTCTTTCCTTGATCTGAAAGACCATACCCGTAGTCCATTGTACCAGTTCAGGACCAATCAGTTGGCTCGTCCCAACTTCTGCCCATAGAACAGGGAATCTACATTTCCTTCCATATAATACTTCAAACGACACATTCTTAATACTAGAATGATAATTGTTGATATAGGAGAACTCAGCCAAAGATAAATGCATACCTCATCTCCCTCCAAACTCAAACACACCCATGCTCTCAGTTCACCATCCAACGCCTGATTTGTACGCTCACTTAGTTCACTCGTTAGAGAATGATAAGTCGTACTCATCTACATACACGTTCTCAAGACTCTATAACACGTTTACCACTATCGCGAAGTAAGTATTTCATCATGTTACTTGATGATCAACGCGACACCCCATGGCTCTTTCCCAACTCACCGAGCGAAAAAGTCTCGCCTACTCCTCCATACATCTCTTGCTAAGGTAATAATACGTCTTATCCATTCTCGGATGTATCAAATACCTTGCATGATTGATGTCCTTACACTTCCTCTCAATGAAACCAACAACTGGTCCGCAAAGTACATTCTTCCATCTTCGTTCCTTTCCATTTACTGGTCTAAACCAAGTAATCATTCTTCTTACGTGTTCTCATCTTTGAACCTGTAATACCTCAAATTCTAAAACATGCAAAATAACAAAAAAGCCCCTGAGTTTAAAATTTTGCATTAACACATAAACAATACCAAATAAACCATAGAAATTTAGAACTTTGTAACATAAGATCATAATAAATTTAGTATAAATAAAATTTGTTATTTTTGTAAAAGTAAAATAATTTAATTTCATATAACTTAATAATTTTAATTTATTATATATTATATATATATGTATTTAAATTAAGAAATAAATCCTAAATACATTAGGAAACTTGGATAATATTTTTATTTGGCCTTATCGCATAGACTTGCAGCCCAAGATAAATATTCCACCTATTATATATGATTTATACACGTTTTATATATTTAGAAAACATTAAACCGACTTTAAAGAAAGTCGACAACCCAAAAATCCCTAACAGTCGACACATAATTTTCCAAGGCTCTCTAGTATTTTTCCTGGTCGTTTTCTAAGCCATAAAAGTTGAGAAAATTCATGATTAAGGTTGGTGAAGCTTGGATCGATTATTGGGAATAGTTTTGTTCGATTTATATTAAACGAGGGTATGTTTTTTATTCTACTTATTCTCATGTTCAAATCTCTTTCTAGTATTTTTATATAATCCTATATATCTCATATGATATGTATAAACATTTTAAATTGAACTGTGCAAGCTAAATTGATCATACGAAATTATATAAGTTAATAAACCCTAAATCAAATATAAATTATGAAAATAGCTATGCGAATTTTTTAGGTTTCGTTTATATTTTTCTCAGGTCCTTTATACATCATATAACATTATAAAAATAATCCTCACAATTTTTGAAGCCTAGAAACTTATTTTGGAATTATTGTTGTAATCGGTTTAATATATAAAAAGAAAATAAAATAAAATGGAATCGAACAAGGGTTAGGGTTAGGGTTTTTGTATGGAATCTGGTATAATTAATGTGTGTTAAGGATGTATTTAATGTTATTAATGATTGGGTAAAATTAGGGTTAGGGTTGATGATTTAATTGTAAACCGATTGTATATAAAAACTATAAGGGTGTGTTTTGTAAATTATTAAACTTTAAGGTTAATTCTGGAAATCATAAAAATACATGGGAAATCTGTATAAAATATGTATAGGGGTGTGTTGTGTAAATTTGATAATTAAAAGGTTTATTTGTAACTTTAAATAAGTAAAAGGTTTGAATTGTAATTAATTAAACTTGAGGGTTTGTTTTGAAACTTTACAAATAGAATGATTAATTTGTTAATATGGGTAATATAAGGTTTAACTTGGATAAAATATGGAAATTGAGATATTTACACTTTAGACCTTGAATTTGAATTAATGGCATATTAAACTCTAAACTTTTGATAGTTAACATGTTTTACCCTAAATTATTACAATTATCTAAATAAACCCTAATCCCATAATAATGAATTATTTAAAGACTTAACCTAATTTTAATGTGGAATCTTTCTAATTATGAAAACTTACTAATCTGGAAAACCTATTAAATGTGGAAAGTTACTAGAAATGGAAAGTTGAATAAAAGGAGGAATTTGATTTAAGATAAGTTATTAATAAGATGATCATAATTCAGGTAAATATATTAAAGAAGAAGTGAACTCTTCCCTTCGTGATTCTTTCCTTTGATCTCATTGCTTTGCTAAGGTACGGATATTCTGACCTTATTCTTAAGGTTTCCTTCATGATTACAACTTCTGTTTATGAACTATCTGTTTTGAAATCTCTGATTTGAACCTTTACTTTGATAAACCTTTGCTATGAACCTTTGACATGAACCTTTGTTATCTGAAACATTTGTTTGACCCTTTTGTTACCTGAGCTTCACTAGGCATGGGGGTTCCATGTCCGTGTCATAGATGCACCTATGGCATGACTCTAGGGCAGTAGAGTGATGTTCTGCCACGTCCCTTCCGTTATATATGAATGTGCACTAATTTTCAGGGGTGTATGGATGCATCCTAGATCTGTTTTCTGTTATGATATGATATGATTATGCTTAGTGACTGGTTGTATGTGCAATGTACTCCTTTCACTTCCGGTACAATAGAGCTAGCTACTCCTTGTACAATTTATGATTTGACGGTGATATGATAATGATATGTTTCTGAGCTCATGGTATATTCTGATTCTGTTTATACAGGTGACTGTATGAATTCTTTACCTAACCTACACATTTTATTTCCGTACTATCTGTTATACCTAAATATGTTTCCCAAAATTATAACACTTGTATTTCAGCATTTATTTCAGTTTACTTTTGTTATATCCATTCACTGAGCTTTCGTAGCTCAGCCGCATTTTTTTTCTCCGCGGCAGGTATTCAAGATAGTTTTTTTAGGATAGCTTTCTGGGCTTGAGTGTAGAACTAAGTGAAGAATTTGACTTTAGCTATTTAAGGTAAGTTTTCTGCTTTTGATCTGTCTGTTTGTTCTGATGTAACACCATAATTTGTGACATTTTTACCCTTGTCGGGTTGGGGTGTTACAGAACCTCTCTCTCTAGGCTGTCAGTATCATCCTCTTAACTCCGAACTGAATTATCATAATCATTGCTGATGAGGCGAAAAACGATCCATTTTTAGGGGGTCATTTAAGCCCGGAATTGAATTTATTTGATCAAATATTGCCCTAAATCGTTCCTTTTGTGATTTTAGGTACTTTTGGAGTGAATTCTGGAAAGGAAGCATTTTGGACGTTTTTGGAGCATAAAAGTGAAGAAAACGGCAAAGTCTTAATTTTTCTTGCTGGAACAGTACCTGACGGCGTCACAAGCTTCTTAATGACGGCATCAAGAGGAAAAACAAGAGGTGAAGAGGATGGAGTCCATGACGGTCCAAAATGTTTTTGCACTAGGGCATGACGGCGTCACCATAGGCCGTCATGGTCCCTTTATACGTGACTGCCCAGAGAAAAATCACTCTTGACGGCGCCAGATCTGGATCTAGGCAATCCGATTTTATTATGGGCGGCGGGTTGACGGCGTCAAAATTTTCTTCTTCACACCGTCACCTTGGAAAATCTATATATAGTTTTGTAATTTTCATTCATTAAAGGAGGACAATTTTAGGAACGACTTGGAGAAACCCTAGCACAATTTTAACAGTATTTTCAAGGGTGTTTACCCCTTGAATCCTTTCATGTTCAATTAAGATACGTATCCTTTCAATTCATTCAATATGTCTATGTGTTGTTTGAATATATCTTACGCTTGTCTTGATTTTAACATGCTAGGCTAGATCTCTTGTGTGTTTGTTTAGATGTAGTGAAACCTAGATGTTGATTATGCATTGATTGCTTGTTTATAGTTGTTACGGATGAATGATTTCGATGTTAGGCTTAAGAAAACTGGCATACTTCCATAGTATAACTTGCTTGAACGTCTTAAGAAACATGAATCAATGCGTACTAGGTTTTTATGGTTGTATTTAATGCATTAGCGAATTCTAGTGATCCCATGTTAGGAGCTTCTTGCAGGCTCGACATAGGAGTGAAGTAGGAGCTTATAGAGATGGGGAAGTACGTACGCCACCCCACGATTGGTATTAAGGAATATAACCCGTCATCCACGCAATTGTAACAAACTATCAACCTGTAAAAGATATATAGGGAGTAATGAAATATAAGTAAACACAATTTTCCCATTTATTGTTCACACCACATTAGTATTTAGCTTTATTTACATTTTTGTTATTTTATTTTGGTTGCATCTTAGTTATTGGGTTAGTTGATTAGAAACTAATTCCGCCCACTCTTCCAAAACCCGAGGTTTTAATTGCTTTTCATAAAATATAAAAATTAAAAAAGAATCATCCCTCACCCCTAGACCTAGTTTTTAGGCTTTCTAATCCTAGCGACACTATTCCTGAGCTGAACGATCAATCCCCCGGTACTTGTCACTATACTATACTACAACGATCAGGTACACTGCCTGGTGGAGGTTGTAAGCTTCTCGAGATCCATCGAGAGGTAAAGCCTGGTGCAATTCCCACGCATCAATTGCTCACAAACATCCAAGTTTCACTCGTTCACACCCACTCAGCGCTCTTACCACGATGTCCGCCCTTCCTTGATAGTGGCGAATCAGACAATCGTAGTTACTGAGAAATTTCACACCCAACTTCTCTTCTACATATATTAGCCTCTCGTCAAATATATGCCAAAGATTCTTATGACCTGTGTAGATAACACTTTCCGCTCCATACAAATATCATCTCCAAGTTCTACTCCCCAACTCTAAGTCACGTATCACATAGTTCCTCATATGGTTCTTCTACCTCCGCGATGCCTGAAGAACGTACATCTTGAAGCTGAACTTCTCACTTGGACACTTGGCAAACATCCTCTTCTTCTTCAACGAACAAATTGATAATCAAAACGACAATCTATCCTAAGTAAACGACGCGAACCATGAAACCGGTAGAACTAAAACGTATATCAACGAACTCAAAAGGGGTACGAATTACCGACTAGCGAAGTAACGAGCATCAAAATCAATGCTTGAAAAACACAATGAGAAATTTTCCCCCAATAAAAGTAGACATGGATAAAATGTTCATGAAAACCCATACAAAGAAATACACGTACCCATAAAACATCCACAAGCGTACCTCAACGAAAGAAACACTCGATGAACTAAATACATAACAGGTTTAGTAAATGAGAACCATAGACAGTTCTTATTCCCGTACTCGACCTTCCCAAAAACAAATGAACACCGTTTTTCATAAGACATGTCTTAAATTTATACATTTTTATAAATATATATAAACCATTTTATGTAAGACATCAACATAACCATTTTTTTTCACACTTCATTTTCACCATAAAAATAATGGTTTCCAACAAATGATCTTGAATACCTAAAACGAATTTTAAAATACTATAAGGACTTTAACACAACCCCTTTATTGGATGCGAAAAACACAGAAGAATCACATAATCAAAATAATCATCAAACGAATCTCATACCAGTGAACACTCAGCAAATACATTGCAAACCAAATGATGAACTTATCGACTCATTTGTACAACGATCAAACCAAAATCATAGAAAAACACCGATACTAACAGGTCACAAAACATGTCACGAAATTCAATTGGTGTGTGTAAATGAGGGATCAAATATCCACACCAACTCTTCACGAACCAACAATACTCGAAGAACCATATCATATTCATTCGCGGAATGAATGCAAGGAATAACCAAAGAAACGAACCAGTATCCAACAAAAACGAATTCGATTACCCAACACCTATCACGACGTCAAATAGAAAGAATATGGCATCTGTACCATCATGGTACGAATAGGAATGCTAACCAAAGAATTAGGTATACAAACGGAGTGTCTAGCAAACGAATCAGCTTAAATACCACAACATATGTACCCACCGATAATTGAGGTATCAACATATGATAGGTAGGATGGAATCTTACCACGTACACACCCCAACATATAACGACTGCCCAAACGGTTAAGAGAATACTTCTCTAACCATACAGCCATCACAAACATGATATCACATACCATCAACTACAACATATAACAACAAACATCAATCAATGCAATAATGGTCACAAGTTCACATGTGTGATACCCTTATAATTATGTTCGCGACCATAGTTATAAGCCTATTCCACATGCATACTTACTTCCAAAACCACACATCTCAATGATAACGCACATATACCACATAGCACCTAATACACCATGCAATCCATGCTATCATACTTCAAAGTCCACTTGTGTTGTGACGCATGTATAATTATGTTGGCCACCATAATTATCTATGCCCCCTTTCACAAGTGTACTCCCTCCTATGACAACACATCATGTAAACAATCATGCAAACAAAAACACAAGACGTCGCAAACAATCATCTCACATGGAACAATTCCAATGATCACGTAAACTCTATAATCAAGATCACTTGGATAAGGTCAATCCAATATCCAAGAGTAATCCCGCTCCAACATGGCTCCAGACGGTAAAAGACAATATACGAATTCTAAAACATAACACAAAACAAAAGACGTCGCACAGTGGCTCAAACTCCATTCTCGCACTTGCCTCCCCACTCACATCGGTTAAACTTACTACTCGCTGTGGACTCCAGATCCGAATCCAAATTATTCCATCCTAACTCCCTTTTCATCTTTACTCAACCACCCATTCTTGTTTCCTACATGTTGAGGTAGTTGACAACATGCAAAACCATCTCTATTTGTTTATTCCAATTCCGTATGATTCACAAGTGCATACAAATCACGAGGTTTAGACTAAACCACCTCTCCTTCCTATGTGAAGTGAGGACACTACTAAGGGTATTTGGTAATGGCTCCATCCCCAGAAGTCACCGTGGTTCCAAACCTCTCCATTTCTTCTCCACCAACGTTTCCCATAAACGTCCTCTCCTCGTCCGAACATGGATACATGCTATCGGAAACTCGGATTCTGCGGTTAATCCGCTTCATCCTACCACCTCTCTCGCATCCGATAGCGACAACGGTAGTCCAGCGATGCATCTTACGCGCGGAAGACGATATAATAAAGTCGATATTTATAATACTACGTATAGGGGATAGAATAGACGTCCGAACTCAATAAAATAACTCATAAGTTAAGAAAATAGACATGTAAAAGTATTATACTTACACATAGGCCCTAAATGCAACTATATGAGGGACTCCTAAGCTATAGTCTAGGTTCAACCACCTAATTCTCTATAACCTGTCTCTAATACCAATCTGTCACACCTCCCCAAGGCGGAAACGCGAGGGTGTAACTTCATGGATATCATCACAACACATGGTGTCTATATAGAGAATAACTACATGCATAAAATAGAGCAAGTACAGACATGAAGTGTCGTAACAATACCCCAAAACAAAATCCAAAACAATCCAAAAATCCCAGCATAGATGATAAACCACTTCCAATGCAACTAAGGTCTTGTCTAATCACATCCTTCTATCTTATCCTTAGAAAGCTCACCTGAAAATGATGCTTAAAATGTCAACATTACGTTGGTGAGATTCATAGGTTTAAGACTCATAGACGCTAGGCAACCAAAATCACTGTGATTATAAAATATAGCTGGACAAATAATTATAGTTATGATACAAGCTACATATGCTCATAAATCAACCATCACACAAAAGGCAACCATCGGCCGGAACGTGCCCACCGATCCAAATTCACAACATCCGGGCCGGAACGTGACCCCCGCTCCAAATAATGGGTAATTAATACCCTCCGATCGGACCACACAGAATCAAAGTGAGTAGGAGTACTACTCTCCAATTAGGTCGTATGCACGAGCAACAGGGTAAGCACCCTCCCAATTGGACCACACAGCATCACACAACATAACATTATCATTCACATATAGCATACATACGATAACATTATAAGTCCAAGCTCTTTGACACACACACACATATAATCACAATAATTCAAACCATTTAAGACAAGAATCATTCCCATCCCAAGTTTAAAACAAGGTAAAAATATGGGACTATGAACTCACCTCAAACCTTGCAGCTTCCACAAAATAAATCACAATCTATAACACACAAAAATAAATCCACATTACACATAGTCAAGCCAAAAGCTACAACCCATGTAATACACATATGATGGATGTCTAAGACTCATATGACCCGACATGGATCTCCTAGACACCATACTAACCATTACTATAACCTAACACTCACTAAATCCCTTGCACTTTTAAAATCAGAAAACGCAGAATTTTTAGGTACATTCGTCCACATGAAATCATGACAAATAAAGCTCAACAATTCACACCAAAAATTTACCATGGTCTCTCATAAGCATACAAGCTAATTCCAGAAGGCCATGGACCAATAAAACACACAAGTACTCAAAAGAAAATCAAACTTGTCAACTATCCAAATTCGGATTTGAACGCACACCAAAAAGTTTTAATTACCATAAAATACTTCCACAAGTTTTTATCACAAATCCTTTTCGTGGTAGTCTAATATAACCTAATACTTAACTATTCCAGAAGGGCTAGTCAAAATACCACTTTTACAACCACAACTCACCCTCAAACTTTTACCCAAATTATGTCCCGGTTTGACAGCTTTGACACCTTAACAAAGAAAAATCAAAAGACTAACTTCCCGACCTTGAAATCAATCGTGGCCGACTTTTTGGAAATCTATTTCATTAAAATTCAATTTAGACCAAAATTCGTGATCTAACTCCTCACCATATGTTAATTACACTCACATCTTTACAGCCATAGTTTTCTGTCCAAATCCTAACACATAATCTAACGTGTTTTACACTCAACTCCCTTAACCAATTATCATACTATCATCAACTAATGATCCTAACATGTTTTAATTAATTAATTTACAGAAGTTTACAAACCGTAGATCCATCATAACTTGTATTACATGAATCTAATCAATAATTAAACAATTAAGGGTTTACTAGGCATACCTTAGGCTTGTTTTCTTCACATAATTGAAACCCTAACTTTTCTCCTTCTCCTCCTCTCCCCCTTGTCGACTTTTCCAGAGACAAATAGGTATAGGGTCGTTTGGTTTGGCTTATATGGGTAGGGGTTGGGCTTGGTTGGGTTGGACTAGGATTCCTTATTGCCAGGAATTGTATTTGGGCTCAAATTGGGTTTCCTTTTCCCTTGTTTCTCTCTATTCAGCCAATTTTTATATAGCATATATGTATATTATATATTTTTTATTAAATTAAATTATTACACTCAAAACCTTATACTTTTCATATTTTATAAACTCCCAAAACAAAACCTAACGTCTTTCGCGATAAACCTTAACTTTTACGACAACCGGAAAAATTATCATCTTTAAAACAAAGTTTTCAAAAATAGAATTCCACGCTCTTTTGAAACAAAACTCATAAAAACAAACTCCTTGTAACACGCTAACGCTCAAACAGTTGAACGAAGACTCGTTACGCAAAAACACAAAAACAACAAAACTACACAAGTCATTTCTACACCACAAAGGCGATCAAAATGAACTTGTCCAAATATCAACAATACTCATTCACAAAAACAACACCACGCAAAGGGATTTAGTGCTAAAACTCACCTATATCACTTCAAACACCTAAGACACACCAAACAAATGGCAACCGAGTCAAGACTATCAATCAAACTGACCTGCCAAAACCACGGTTGTTACAACCATCTACCAATTGCACCCAATCCTTTTTCCAACCACATGACGGCGGCAGTTTTTTTTTGTGTTTTGTTTCTTTGTTGTTTAAGGGTTAGGAGGAAGTGAACAGACAAATGAATAAATATTACACCACTTTAATTGCGTTGGGCTTTCTTTTCTTGGGCTTACAGTTACACCAACCTAAATATTCCTATCATTAATAAAACAATTTATTTATTTACAACATTGTTAATTATTAACATTTCTTTTTTTTTTGCGAACGACAAAAAAATGCTTTGACATTTTTTGGGATTTTATTTAGCAACTTTTTATTTTTTATTCAAAAAATAAAAAAATCATAACAACAACAAGCTCAAAAGGAAAATAAAATCACATTATATCTATATGAAATAATAGCGCAGAGTAACACCATAAATAAAATAAATTACTGTTACTGCTATATAACCTTGCAAAAAAAACGTAGTTTTAAAGATACCCTAAAACATAATGAACCAGACCACTCAAAGCAACAACATATAACGCAACAAACCCATTGCCCATTGCAACATCCTTTCCACCGTTGTCCCATGTGTCACGAAAACCCCTACCAATTGCACCCAATCCTTTTTCCAGCCACATGACAGCGACGGTTTTTTTTTTTGTGTGTGTGTGTTTGTATCTTTGTTGTTTTAGGGTTAGGAGGAAGTGAACGGACAGATGAATGAATATTACACCACTTTAATTGGTTGGGCTTTCTTTTCTTGGGCTTACAGTTACACCATCCCAAATATTCCTCTCATTAATAAAATTTATTTTTTACAACATTGTTAATTATTAACATTTCTTTTATTTGCGAACGACAAAAAAATGCATCGACATTTTTTGTGATTTTATGTAGCAACTTTTTATTTTTTAATCGAAAAATAAAAAAATCATAACAGCAACAAGCTCGAAATGAAAATAAAATCACAGTATATCTATATGAATTAATAGCACAGAGTAACACCATAAATAAAATAAATTACTGTTACTGCTATATAACCTTGAAAAAAATAAGGTAGTTTTAAAGATACCCTAAAACATAATAACCAGACCACTCGAAGCAACAACATATAACGCAACAAACCCAATATCCATTGCAACATCCTTTCCACCGTTGTCCCATCGGTGACGAACACCCCTACAAATTGCACCCAATCCTTTTTCCAACCACATGACGGCGACGGTTTTTTTTTGTGTGTGTTTGTTTCTTTGTTGTTTTAGGGTTAGGAGGAAGTGAACGGACAGATAAATGAATATTACACCACTTTAATTGGGTTGGAATTTCTTTTCTTGGGCTTACAGTTACACCATCCCAAATATTTCAATCATTAATAAGACAATTTATTTTTTACAACATTGTTAATTATTAACATTTCCTATTTTTTTTTTTTTTTTTTTTTTTTTGCGAACGACAAAAAAATGCTTCGACATTTTTTGTGATTTTATGTAGCAACTTTTTATTTTTTATTCGAAAAATAAAAAAATCATAACAACAACAAGCTCAAAATGAAAATAAAATCACATTATATCTATATGAATTAATGGCACAGAGTAACACCATAAATAAAATAAATTACTGTTACTGCAATATAACCTTGCAAAAAAATATGTAGTTTTAAAGATACCCTAATACATAATGAACATACCACTCGAAGCAACAACATATAATGCAACAAACCTAATGCCCATTGCAACATCCTTTCCACCGTTGTCCCATATGTCACGAACACCCCTACCAATTGCACCCAATCCATTTTCCAACCACAAGACGGCGACGGTTTTTTTTGTGTGTGTTTGTTTCTTTGTTGTTTTAGGGTTAAGAGAAAGTGAACGGGAGATGAATGAATATTACACTACTTTAATTGGGTTGGACTTTCTTTTCTTGGCCTTACAGTTACACCAACCCAAATATTCCTATTATTAATAAAACAATTTATTTTTTAAAACATTGGTAATTATTAACATATTTTTTTTTGCGAGCGACAAAAAAATGCGTCGACATTTTATGTGATTTTATGTAGCAACTTTTTATTTTTTATTCGAAAAATAAAAAAATCATAATAGCAACAAGCTCAAAATGAAAATAAAATCACATCATATCTATATGAATTAATAGCACAGAGTAACACCATAAATAAAATAAATTACTGTTACTGCTATATAACCTTGCAAAAAAAAGGTAGTTTTAAAGATACCCTAAAACATAGTGAAACAGACCACTCGAAGCAACAACATATAACGCAACAAACTCAATGCCCATTGCAACATCCTTTCCACCGTTGTCCCACAGGTCACGAACACCCCCACCAATTGCACCCAATCCTTTTTCCAACCACATGACGGCGGCGGTTTTTTTTGTGTGTGTCTGTTTCTTTGTTGTTTTAGGTTTAGGAGGAAGTGAACGGATAGATGAAGGAATATTACACCACTTTAATTGGGTTGGGCTTTCTTTTCTTGGGCTTTCAGTTACACCAACCCAAATATTCCTATCATTAATAAAACAATTTATTTTTTACAACATTTTTAATTATTAACATTTCTTTTTTTTTGCGAACGACAAAAAAATGCATCGACATTTTTTGTGATTTTATGTAGCAACTTTTTATTTTTTATACGAAAAATAAGAAAATCATAACAGCAATAAGCTCAAAATGAAAATAAAATCACATTATATCTATATGAATTAATAGCACAGAGTAACACCATAAATAAAAGAAATTACTGTTACTGCTATATAACCTTGCAAAAAAAATGCAGTTTTAAAGATACCCTAAAATATAATGAACAGACCACTCGAAGCAACAACATATAATGCAACAAACCCAATGCCCATTGCAACATTCTTTCCACCGTTGTCCCATAGGTCACGAACACCCCTACCAATTGCACCCAATCCATTTTCCAACGACATGACGGCGGCGGTTTTTTTTTGTGTGTGTTTGTTTCTTTGTTGTTTTAGGGTTAGGAGGAAGTGAACGGGTAGATGAATGAATATTACACTACTTTAATTGGGTTGGGATTTCTTTGATTAGCGTACGATCTGGGCTGTTTCCCTCTCGACTTTGGATCTTAGCACCCAAAAAGTATGTCTGTACAAACGATCTGGGCCTGTATTCGGAGTTTCCTTGGGGTTGGTAAGGCGAAATGGGGCCACCCTAGCCCATTGAGTGCTCTACCTCGGGCCATCGACATCATACGCCTTACAGTTACACCTACCCAAATATTCCTATCATTAATAAAACAATTTATTTTTTAAAACATTGTTAATGATTAACATATTTTTTTTTTGCGAACGACAAAAAAACGCGTCGACATTTTGTATGATTTTATGTATCAACTTTTTATTTTTTATTCGAAAAATAAAAAAAATCATAACAGCAACATGCTCAAAATGAAAATAAAGTCACATTATATCTATATGAATTAATAACACAGTGTTACACCATAAATAAAATAAATTACTGTTACTGCTATATAACCTTGCAAAAAAAAAGGTAGTTTTAAAGATACCCTAAAACATATTGAAATAGACCACTCAAGGCAACAACATATAACGCAACAAACCCAATGCCCATTGCAACATCCTTTCCACCGTTGTCCCATAGGTCACGAACACCCCTACCAATTGCACCCAATCCTTTTTCCAACCACATGACGGCGGCGGTTTTTTTTGTGTATGTGTTTGTTGCTTTGTTGTTTTAGGGTTAGGAGGAAATGAACAAACAGATGAATGAATATTACACCACTTTAATTGGGTTGGGCTTTCTTTTCTTGGGCTTACAGTTACACCAACCCAAATATTCCTATTATTAATAAAATAAATTATTTTTTTCAACATTGTTAATTATTAACATTTCTTTTTTTGCGAACGACAAAAAAATGCATCGACATTTTTTGTGATTTTATGTAGCAACTTTTTATTTTTTATTCGAAAAATAAAAAAATCATAACAACAACAAGCTCAAAATGAAAATAAAATCACATTATATCTAATACTACGTATATGAATTAATAGCACAGAGTAACACCATAAATAAAATAAATTATTGTTACTGCTATATAACTTTGCAAAAAATAAGGTAGTTTTAAACATACCCTAAAATATAATGAACCAGACCACTCGAAGCAACAACATATAACGCAACAAACCCAATGCCCATTGCAACATCCTTTCCACCGTTGTCTCATAGGTCACGAACACCCCTACCAATTGCACCCAATCCTTTTTCCAACCACATGACGGCGGCCGTTTTTTTCGTGTGTGTTTGTTTCTTTGTTGTTTTAGGATTAGGAGGAAGTGAAGGGACAGATGAATGAATATTACACCACTTTAATTGGGTTGGGCTTTCTTTTCTTGGGCTTACAGTTACACCAACCCAAATATTCCTATCATTAATAAAACAATTTATTTTTACAACCTTGTTAATTATTAACATTTCTTTTTTTTGCAAACGGCAAAAAAATGCATCGACATTTTTTGTGATTTTATGTAGCAACTTTTTAATTTTTATTCGAAAAATAAAAAATCATAACAGCAACAAGCTCAAAATGAAAATGAAATCACATTATATCTATATGAATTAATAGCACAGAGTAACACCATAAATAAAATAAATTACCGTTACTGCTATATAACCTTGCAAAAAAAAGGTAGTTTTAAAGATACTGATTGATGCTAAACCACCAACTTACATTGACCATGGAATGGTCAACAAAGTCAAATAGCCTAGATCAATGCTCCGCGGAATATAGTGTTTTCCCGGATCGTTATGTCTCGACGAGGTGTGAATTGTATTCAAACGGCTTTGTGATCGGTTGAATTTGGACAGGAAAAGGTTTGTGTGTGATTAAGCTAAGGAATCTACAAAGAAATAGCTTTAAATAAGCTATATGAATAAGACTGGAAGCTAGGAAAAACCAGAAATGATTTAAACCTAAAAACGCGTACGTTACGTTTAAATAAAACGTAAACGTACGAAATAAAAAGTGAAAACGGAAATCTGAAAACACCCAGGGGGTGAAAATGATTTTTTTACAAACTTAAAGGTAAAAGAAAATTTTTAGGAAAAGAAAATAAATTTTAACTCTAATTAATTATTTAATATTAAGTAAATACTAATTAATACTTATTATTAATATTTAAACAATTTAAATATAATACAATATTAATTAAATACTAAAAAGGTGAAAATAAAATTTCTAAAATTATAAAATAACTAAAAATAAGTTTTAAAATTAAAAATAAGTATTTTTGTCTTTTTGTGATTTTTCTATTAATTAATTACTAATTAATTACTAATTACTTAATTAAACTATTTTAAATTAAGAAAAATAGAAAATGAACAGTAAAAATTCTAATAAAATTTCAAAAATTATTTTATAACATATAAAAGCTATAAAAAAATATAAAAACTAGGTTTTGCTTAATAAAAACTAATTATGCTATTTAAACTTAATTATTAATTAATTATTAATTAAACTAAGATTAATTCTAATAAATACTAAATGATAAAATAAAAATCTGAGAAAATTACTAAAAATACTTTAATATATGAGGAATTTAATAAAAATATAAAAAAGCTAGGTTCTTAATTAAAATTTAAAAATGAAAATTAAAATTAAATTACATTAAATAGAAACTATCACTTAATATTAAATTGATTTTTCTTGATTTTTATTTTAGAAACTTATTTTACAACTAAAAACAACAAACTTTTACAAAAACAACTTTTTTATAACTTAATAATAAGCTGTGAACAAGCTAAAAATTGAAACAGTTGACTTTCATTGACCAAACAAGGGATTGAGCTAAAATGGCTTAAAATGGGACCCACAATGGTTGAGTCTGATTCAATGGAGATACGTGAACATGAATAAGCCATAAAAATCACAAGAAGTCCACAGAATAAGCAATAAGATCAAAAATAAGCACATTGAACTTTGTTAGAAACTGAAAATGGGGACAGAACTTTGGGCTTAATTTAAGTGGGTGCCAGTGGATCTCAGGTCAAACCATGCACCCTGGTAGGAGGGGGGTGGAAGGAACAAATTTTGGGATGTGGGGCCCACTGTGGTGGCTGGAAACAACCACCAAAGGGTGGTGTTTGGGACTGATCTGCTGGTGCAGGGTGAATGGCTGCCCTGCAGCTCTCTTTGGAGGGCTGTGGGGCCCACACAAAAAATCCCAAAAATAAAAACAAGCTAGAACACAAAAGGTGAGCTGGTATACTATAACTAGGAACAAGTTTCAAAGATTAATTCCTAACACAAAATTCAGAAATAGTCTTGGAATTTTAGGAAAAATCTGAAATGAGCACTTTTGACTTTTCATGTAACTTTGCTATGTTGACTTTGGCCAATTTTTGATGATCAAATCTTACTGAGATGGATGTAATAAGCTACAATAAGACTTAACTAAGCTAAATTAAACACTTTTCTAAAAATTGGATTGGATTTAGAACCTAGAAACCATGACAGTTAACTGTCATGGAATTTTGATTGTGATTTTGACTTTCAGTCACATGACCACTGGATTTTAAGACTTGGCTGAGCTAATAAAACCTAATGCAACATATTTGAACTAATAATGGCAACACTAACAGGCCTGAACACATAACAATGCCTTGATCCAAACACCCCTTAAATCTTGGTCTGTTATGGTTTTTCAAGGGAACTCACAAATTTGACTCATACCACTGATTTGTAAGTGTTTGTTATGATAAATTAAGACAAAAGAAACACAGATTCAACAACTTAATCAACAAAAACTCAACAGTCCACTACAAGTTATATGTGACAGTGAAAATGAAAAATTAAGCAACCATTATATCTAATGAGCAAACTAGTGAAACAAGGCAATAAAACAACTAACCTAGGCCACAGGAACATAAAAACACAGATATTATCAAGTAATGAGTATTTAAACAATAAATGCAAGAAAATGGTGGTTTGAACTTACAACTGATATCCAAATGAAAACATGAACCAGAGACTACTAACTGATCTTAATACCTCCCCTGAGGTCCTAAACCATTGAGAATCCAAAATTCATCCTTCTTCTTGCTTTCTCTTTTCTTTTCTTCTGATTTTTTATTTTTATTTTTATTTTTTTATTTTTACTGATTTATTCTCTATTTTTGAGGATTTTTGGAACTTGAATGATACTTGTTTTAAAACTAACGGTACTTATCTAAAACTTGTTAATAAGCTCAGGTGAGCTTGTTTGGACAATAAACAAGAATTTTCCACAAAAATTAAACTAAGATAAGGAATTTACTTATAAATTGCAAATTTTCATTTAAACTAAGTAACTGAGATAAACACTGAAAATACTTGAAAATATACTCAACTTAAGATGAAAGTTAAACTGGAATTTAAAGTTACAATTGAAAATTACATTAAATTTTACATGATAAAACTAAACTTAAAAAACTACTAACTGTCTACTACACTACTCTCCTTATCTTTCTTCTGGCCTCCTTCTTGACTTATATGCTTCACAAAGGGTTTCTTTGACTTTCCCACCAATTTGTGAGCCATTGGATGGCTCAAGTTGATCCTAGCCATTGAAAGTGAAATTGGCGGGAAAATGGGTCAAATTGGCAGTTGGTTACTTGGAGGGATTTTAGGGATCATTAAATGTAGTTTTGGAGGTATTAGCAAGTTGGGGGGGGGGGGGACATGGTATGGGATTGCAGGGTTGGTGATGGAGTGTTGAGTGTAGCAGCAGCTTTGCAGTGAAACAAGTGGGGGAGAAGGGTGGTCAAAGGGTTGACTAGGGGAAGGGATAAAACGGACGGGGTAGTTTTATTTTTTTAGCTTGGGCCTGGGATTGGTAATGGGCTGGGAAAGGGGTTTCATGGATCAGGCCAAGGCTTGTTTGGTGGGTAATGGATTTGGTTTATGGGCTATAATAACACAAGGGATCCGTTTGGTTGTAACATTAATCACAAGGACCATTTTTGTAATTTTCAGAAAATCCAAGGGGCTGATTTGCAACTTTCAAAATTTATCATAAGTACCAAAATTCCCACATGTGAATATAAAAAGGACCAAAGTTGCATTATTTTCATTTTTCAAATTCCCGGGGACCGTTTATGACAAGTTGCAAAATACAGGGACCAAACATGTAATTTCCATAAAACTTTCACCCAGGGACTAAAAATGATTTTTGTGAATTCCCAAGGACCAAAATTGATTTTTCATTCAAAATTATCCCACCAGGGACCTTTTCTGCCAATATTTGAAACTCCAAGGACCAAACGTGTAAATTTCCAAAACTTTCTAATTTTTCACCAAAGGACAAAATATGACAACTTATGATTTCAAAAGGACCTTTGGTGATAATTTTCTATATTTTGAATATCCAGGGACTAGTTTTGTAATTTTATGAAAGTTAGGGGACTGAAACTGCCAATTATGCAAACTTTGTACGTTTTTTCATTTGTTTTTGCTCATTTTGCATCTAAAACATATAAAACACAATTTTGAAATATTTTTAGTATTTTGATGCATTTCTGAGTATTTTTGTATGTTTTGCAGTTCAGATTAGACCAAAAATGATGAGTTTTTGAGCACTCATCAATCCCACACACTAAACTATTGCTAGTCCCTAGCAATACTGTTTTGAAAACTTAATGGATTTTAAATTCTTTACCAAAAGCCATCACTTCTGGAGTAACCAGGTGTAAGAACTGTGGCACACCTGATAACCGTGTGATTTTGAGCAAACCACCAGCTGTCAACGGATTTGAGTAGTCTTTACCAGAAGCCGTTTGCTTCTGGACTAGCCAGCTTTTGATGGAATAGTCAACATCTTGGTGAGCTGATTACCAATTATGGATTTTCCACGGCCTTTACCACAAGCCATAATCTTGCGGGCTAGCCAACTCATTTGTTTTTGGGGAGTTGAGGAACCGTACAATTTTGGGCAAATTGCAAGCCGTAAACGGATTTGAGATGTCTTTACCAAGAGCCGTTTGCTCCTGGACTAGCCAATCCCTTTTGTCGGTTAGACAAGGCGGACTGATTACCACAAAAATTTTGAAGCACCAGTGAAAAAATTTTAAAATTTTTAAAATTTTTGCTAAAACGGGGGTATTATATAGTAAAATGTGATAAAATTCGCTAGAATAGCGAAATACCCCCCCACACTTAGCATGAATATTGTCCTCAATATTCAAAATCCCGGCTATTATGCCGACATTTTGAACGTAAAAGGGCAACTTTACAAGCTAAGCGTGGAAAACACCATTTTGTTTTTCACTCTTGTAACCATAGCATGGGGGACTCCCCCACACTTAGGGTGAAAACCCTATATGAATGCTACTGTTTTTGTTTACCGAGTCGCTAGCTTGACTCGACCCCGAATTCATTTGTCCTTGAGGAAGCATGATGTGGAAGAGACAATCTCAATCGGACTTTCATTCAAAATGTTTGGACAAACATATGAAGCACGTGAAAGTTCCACACCGATGAGATAAGTACCCGGCTCAAGATAATGATACATGAAAATGCCGGGATCAAAGATAGTGTCTTCATTCCCGAAGGAGTGAAGAAGAGAAGAAGTCACCTTATAGGTGAAGAAAAGGAAGAAAATCATGATAAAAAGCATGATTTGATCTTCTTCCTTGAGAGGAGGCTCAATAGCCTGAGTTTGGATTTCAAAGGGTAAGCTCGTAAACAACCCGGGAGGGTGGGTGGGAATTTGCAAAGTCTCATAATTGAGAGCATCTCCCCCCGGGCTATCAAACTCCGGAGGAGTCATGATATGATGAGTGAGTTCACCGGAGAACTCCTCATGAAGAGAATTATTCACAAGATGTGAATTTGTGAACTCATGTTCCGATATAAACTCATCACAATCCTCATTCTGAATATCAAAGAGTGGATTATCAGAAATCAAAGTGAATTCAGATTCGAATTCAAATAGAGGATTGGTGAGAGTAGTATTGAATGTTTCGGGAACAAAGTGATTATTATTCTCAATTGGATTGTCGGGATAAGAAGTGAGTGACGGATCATGATATAGGAGACTTTCAATTTCTCCCAGATCGGCTTAGAAGTCAAGGAGACCATCATCACTTTCCAAGGAAAGTGGATCGATGTGAGCAAGTTCATCAGCGAACTCCTCGAGAAGAGGATCAACATCAGAATGAGGCAGTGGTGCCTCAACATACTCAATGTCTCCATAAGATATACAATCATCGCTAAAATCTGAGAAAGTCTCAAATTGATCTTTAGGACACTCAATAGGGGAAGGAATATCACATATATCATCCAAAGTTCCCTGTGACTCTCTCGGGATTGGGACAAGGATCTCAACACTAGACTTTATTAATTCGTCCGATTCCTTATTAGGAATAGTGCTAAGATGCTCATCCCCCATGTTAAGAGAGTGAGTGTGAACTTCGGGTGTGATAGCAGTTGTTTGAGATGGAATCTCAACTGCTGGGGTATCAACTGATGAACTTGAAGTTTTAAAAAATTCAAGGATGTCAAGTGTATCCTCATCATCACTGTCATCAGGAATGAAACGGAACAAAGAGCTAGATTTGACTGCTTTTTCTCTTACAATGGATTCCCTCACAGATTTTTCATAGGCATCTTGGGAATTTATTCTAGCAGCCTGCTCTTCAGCAAGCAATTCTTCCATGGATTTTTGATGAGTGTGTCTTTGGGCAAAGTCTTGAACTAAGCCCTTAAGCTCATCAACGATTTTCATCATATTTTGCATTTCTGGAAGAAGTGCTTGATTCATATCGTACTGTGGAGGTTGGTCGTAATAAGGTGTGTCAAAATTGTCACAAGGATATGGATTTCCCGTTTGACAATCTGAGCTGAAGTGTGGACCTCCACAGTAATCACAACAGTAAAACTGTTGAGGCTGTGAGTCGTATGTGCTAGAGTCATAATTGTTATCGGGAAATTGCTCACAGACAAGCGTATTTCCCGATTGACAATCAGAACTGTAGTGTGAACCACCACAGTACTCACAACAGTAAAACTGCTGAGACTGATGGTGTGGTAACTGATGGAATGATTCAGTCGTGTCATGGTAGGAATAGGGATTCTGGTTATAGACAGACCCGTTTCTCGACTCAACCATGCCACAACTGGGGCAATTGCCACCATTATGAGGATTACCACACCATTGGCAAACCAGAAAGTGTGGATGAGACATAGAAAGAATCAAATGTGTATAGAGGGTGAGGAAATAAGAATCAAAAGGGTAGGAGGGTGAAGAATGATATTTTTGGAAAACATTTTGTACAAATGAGAAAGAAAATGTTTTTGTGTTTTTGTGTTCGTTGAAAACTTGATTTAAAATGTTTTCGGGAACGGTTTTGTTTTTGAAAATAGGAAAATATGAACAAAGGATGGATAAATGTACAATGGAACGAATTCCAAAGTCACTAATCAGAAAAACCGTTTAGATACGCACACAACCTCCCCGGCAGCGGCGCCAAAATTTGATTGATGCTAAACCACCAACTTACATTGACCAAGGAATGGTCAACAAAGTCAAATAGCCTAGATCAATGCTCCGCGGAATATAGTGTTTCCCCGGATCGTTATGTCCCGACGAGGTGTGAATTGTATTCAAACGGCTTTGTGATCGGGTGAATTTGGACAGGAAAAGGTTTGTGTGTGATTAAGCTAAGGAATCTACAAAGAAATAGCTTTAAATAAGCTATATGAATAAGACTGGAAGCTAGGAAAAACCAGAAATGATTTAAACCTAAAAACGCGTACGTTACGTTTAAATAAAACGTAAACGTACGAAATAAAAAGTGAAAACGGAAATCTGAAAACACCCAGGGGTGAAAATGACTTTTTTACAAACTTAAAGGTAAAAGAAAATTTTTAGGAAAAGAAAATAAATTTTAACTCTAATTAATTATTTAATATTAAGTAAATACTAATTAATACTTATTATTAATATTTAAACAATTTAAATATAATACAATATTAATTAAATACTAAAAAGGTGAAAATAAAATTTCTAAAATTATAAAATAACTAAAAATAAGTATTTTTGTCTTTTTGTGATTTTTCTATTAATTAATTACTAATTAATTACTAATTACTTAATTAAACTATTTTAAATTAAGAAAAATAGAAAATGAACAGTAAAAATTCTAATAAAATTTCTAAAATTATTTTATAACATATAAAAGCTATAAAAAATATAAAAACTAGGTTTTGCTTAATAAAAACTAATTATGCTATTTAAACTTAATTATTAATTAATTATTAATTAAACTAAGATTAATTCTAGTAAATACTAAATGATAAAATAAAAATCTGAGAAAATTACTAAAAATACTTTAATATATGAGGAATTTAATAAAAATATAAAAAAGCTAGGTTCTTAATTAAAATTTAAAAATGAAAATTAAAATTAAATTACATTAAATAGAAACTATCACTTAATATTAAATTAATTTTTCTTGATTTTTATTTTAGAAACTTATTTTACAACTAAAAACAACAAACTTTTACAAAAACAACTTTTTTATAACTTAATAATAAGCTGTGAACAAGCTAAAAATTGAGACAGTTGACTTTCATTAACCAAACAAGGGATTGAGCTAAAATGGCTTAAAGTGGGACCCACAATGGTTGAGTCTGATTCAATGGAGATAAGTGAACCTGAATAAGCCATAAAAATCACAAGAAGTCCACAGAATAAGCAATAAGAACAAAAATAAGCACATTGAACTTTGTTTGAAACTGAAAATGGGGACAGAACTTTGGGCTTAATTTAAGTGGGTCCCAGTGGATCTCAGGTCAACCCAATGGTCAAACCATGCACCCTGGTAGGAGGGGGGATGGAAGGAACAAATTTTGGGATGTGGGGCCCACTGTGGTGGCTGGAAACCACCACCAAAGGGTGGTGTTTGGGACTGATCTGCTGGTGCAGGGTGAATGGCTGCCCTGCAGCTCACTTTGGAGGGCTGTGGGGCCCACACAAAAAATCCCAAAAATAAAAACAAGCTAGAACACAAAAGGGTCTACTACACTACTCTCCTTATCTTTCTTCTGGCCTCCTTCTTGACTTATATGCTTCACAAAGGGTTTCTTTGACTTTCCCACCAATTTGTGAGCCATTGGATGGCTAAAGTTGATCCTAGCCATTGAAAGTGAAATTGACGGGAAAATGGGTCAAATTGGCAGTTGGTTACTTGGAGGGATTTAAGGGATCATTAAATGTAGTTTTGGAGGTATTAGCAAGTTGGGGGGGGGGGGGGGAACATGGTATGGGATTGCAGGGTTGGTGATGAAGTGTTGAGTGTAGCAGCAGCTTTGCAGTGAAACAAGTGGGGGAGAAGGGTGGTCAAAGGGTTGACTGGGGGAAGGGATAAAACGGACGGGGTAGTTTTATTTTTTTAGCTTAGGCCTGGGATTGGTAATGGGCTGGGAAAAGGGTTTCATGGATCAGGCCAAGGCTTGTTTGGTGGGTAATGGATTTGGTTTATGGGCTATAATAACACAAGGGATCCGTTTGGTTGTAACATTAATCACAAGGACCATTTTTGTAATTTTCAGAAAATGCAAGGGGCTGATTTGCAACTTTCAAAATTTATCATAAGTACCAAAATTCCCACATGTGAATATAAAAAGGACCAAAGTTGCATTATTTTCATTTTTCAAATTCCCGGGGACCGTTTATGACAAGTTGCAAAATACAGGGACCAAACATGTAATTTCCATAAAACTTTCACCCATGGACTAAAAATGATTTTTGTGAATTCCCAAGGACCAAAATTGATTTTTCATTCAAAATTATCCCACCAAGGACCTTTTCTGCCAATATTTGAAACTCCAGGGACCAAACGTGTAAATTTCCAAAACTTTCCAATTTTTCACCAAAGGACAAAATATGATAACTTATGATTTCAAAAGGACCTTTGGTGATAATTCTCTATATTTTGAATATCCAGGGACTAGTTTTGTAATTTTATGAAAGTTAGGGGACTGAAACTGCCAATTATGCAAACTTTGTACGTGTTTTCATTTGTTTTTGCTCATTTTGCATCTAAAACATATAAAACACAATTTTGAAATATTTTTAGTATTTTGATGCATTTCTGAGTGTTTTTGTATGTTTTGCAGTTCGGATTAGACCAAAAATGATGAGTGTTTGAGCACTCATCAGATACCCTAAAACATAATGAACCAGACCACTCGAAGCAACAACATATAACGCAACAAACCTAGTGCCCATTGCAACATCCTTTCCACCGTTGTCCCATAGTCACGAACACCCCTACCAATTGCACCCAATCCTTTTTCCAACCACATGACGGCGGCGGTTTTTTGTGTGTGTGTTTGTTTCTTTGTTGTTTTAGGGTTAGGAGGAAGTGAAGGGACAGATGAATGAATATTACACCACTTTAATTGGGTTGGGCTTTCTTTCCTTGGGCATACAGTTACACCAACCCAAATATTTCTATCATTAATAAAACAATTTATTTTTTACAACATAGTTAATTATTAACATTTCTTTTTTTTCGAATGATAAAAAAATGCTTCGACATTTTTTATGATTTTATGTAGCAACTTATTATTTTTTTTTCGAAAAAATAAAAAAATCATAACAGCAACAAGCTCAAAATGAAAATAATCACATTATATCTATATGAATTAATAGCACAAAGTAACACCATAAATAAAATAAATTACTGTTACTGCTATCTAACCTTGAAAAAAAGGTAGTTTTAAAGATATCCTAAAACATAATAAACCAGACCGCTCGAAGCAACAACATATAACGCAACAAACCCAATGCCCATTGCAACATCCTTTATACCGTTTTCCCATAGGTCACGAACACCCGTACCACTTGCACCCAATCCTTTTTCCAACCACATGGCAGCAGCGGTTTTTTTTTTTTTTGTGTGTTTGTTTCTTTGTTGTTTTACGGTTAGGAGGAAGTGAACGGACAGATGAATGAATATTACACCACTTTAATTGGGTTGGGCTTTCTTTTCTTGGGCTTACAGTTACACTAACCCAAATATTCATATCACTAATAAAACAATTTATGTTTTACAACATTGTTAATTATTACCATTTCTTTTTTTTTGCGAACGACAAAAAAATGCATCGACATTTTTTGTGATTTTATGTAGCAACTTTTTATTTTTTTTATTCGAAAAATAAAAAAATCACAATAGCAACAAGCTCAAAATGAAAATAAAATCACATTATATCTATATGAATTAATAGCACAGAGTAACACCATAATTAAAATAAATTACTGTTGGAATAGACTTTATTATTTCAAGTGTCGGTCATTGAGTTTTTTTATAGGTTGTGATGCGTGGGAATCGCACCTTGCTTTACCTCTCGAGGGATCTCGAGAAGCTTACAACCCCCACCAGGCAGTGTACCTGATCGTTGTAGTATAGTATAGTGACAAGTACCGGGGATTGATCGTTCAGCTTAGGAATAGTGTCGCTAGGATTAGAAAACCTAATTAATAGTTCTAAAGGTGAGAGATGATTATTTTTGTATTTTTATATTTTTATGAAAGCAAGTAAAATCTCGGGTTTTGGAAGAGTGAGCGGAATTAGTTGCTATTCAACTAACCCAAATCTATTATATAATTAAAATAAAATACTAAAAATGAAATTAAACTAAATTATACTAAGGTTGTGTTTACTTAGACTTCACTACTCCCTAGATATCTTTTACACGTTAATTACTTGTTACACTTGTATGGATGACGGATTGTATTCCTTAATACCATTCGTGGGGTGGCATACATAACTCCCCAACTCTATGAGCTCTTATCTCCTCCTACACCATGACCCAGCACAACTATAGGAATTGTAAACAGTGGCTCATGCATTAAATACAACCAATAAAGACCTAGTACGCCTCGGTTCATGTTTCTTAAGACGTTCAAGCATGTTACCATTTGGAGATCTGCCAGTTTTCTTAAGCCTAACATATAATATCATTCATCCAAAACAAGAATAGACAAGTAATCAACACATAATCAACATCTAGGTTTCATTAGATCTAAGCAAACACAAAAGAGATCTAGCCTAGCATAGTAGAATTGAGACAAGAACAAGATATAAACAACCAACACATAGACATATTGATTGAATTGGAAGAACACTTATCTCAATTACAATGCAAGGTCTCAAGGGTTTGGAACCCTTGAAAAACCTGTAAAAGATACACAAAAATCGTCTTTAGGGTTTCACCAAAACTTCTCTCCGTTTAATGAAAAAACTAGAAAACTATATATAGGAAAAGTAGGCTGACGGCGTCAAGAGTTACATGTGACGCCGTCACCTCGCCGCCATATACTTCCTCGGACGGCCTTGATCTACTTATGACGGCCTATGTGACGCCGTCACCGACCACGGTATTTTATTCTTGCCACTTTGACGCCGTCATGAAGGCGTTTGACGCCGTCACCACCTTCGGTATTTTAATCTTCATGTCTGACGCCGTCAAGATATTACTCTTGACGCCGTCACCTTGTATCTTCAGCATGGAAATTTGGTACTTTGCCGTTTTCTTCACTTTTATGCTACAAAAACGTCCAAAATGGCTTCTTTTCCAGAATTCACTCTCCAAACACCTAAAATCACAAAAGGAACGATTTAGGGCAATATTTGATCAAATAAATTCGGATTCGGGCTTAAATGACCCCCTAAAAACGGATCATTTTTCGCCTCATCAGGTTGCATTATTAAGTTAATACGTTAGTGATTTAATATGTTTTATAAAGTTTTATGCTAAGTCTATAGGTTTGGTAAAAGTCTAAGGGCCTAGTTTGTAATATTTGCATAGTTTGGTGAAGCCCTAGACTACACCTATAAAATAGCCTTGTAACCCCTCATTAGAGGGTGTTGGTTCACCTATTAATATCATTAGTCTTTCATTTTATATTAAGGGTTCCTTCCACACTCTCTCTCTCTCTACTTACTTTCTCTCTCTAGAAATCTTAGTGGTTATGTTGTAACATGGTGACCTAACAAGTGGTATCATTCACCAAGGGATAATATAGGTTGATTAAGCTTTTATTTGGTAGAAAAAACTAGGTTTAAAAGTGAGTTTCTTTAATCTAGGTTACTGTTCATCGTATTTCTTACGAGTTAGGCCTTCATCTTAGCGAGTTAGAAATTTCTGTTTAGTGAGTTAAGCTTAAGTTTGGCGAGTTAGACCTAAGTTTCAGCGAGTTAGACCTAAGTTTCTGCTAGATAGCCTTTATTTATATCGAGTTAAGAAAAAATCTGGCGAGTTAGCCTTCACCTTATCGTATATCGAGTAGGGTTCTTTGTGGCTACTACCTAGGGGAAACTCAGCCCAAATAGATTCTATTTACCGAATTAGAGATTTTATACCTTTACCGAGTTAACAAATTCTGCAAGATCTTACCGAGTTTGGGATTTGAGATCTTACCGAGTTAGACAGATTCAAGTATTACCGAGTTAGATAGATTCAAGTATTACCGAGTTAGACATATCCATAAGTATTATCGAGTTAGCCTATATCAGATTTTTACCGAGTTACAAACTCTCTTTACCGAGTTATAAGCTACCGAGTTAGAACCCAATTTTTCAAGTTTGACCTAAAACTACAAACTTCTATTTATCCTTAAAGATCCATATTAACATAATCACTAATCATCTCATCTCATCAAAGTTTTTCCTTCTTATCTTGCTCTTCTTATTTCCAAAAAAAATTTTGGTTTAACAGTGAAAATTTTGGCCCAAAATTCAAATTTTTAGGCCAAAATTCAAAAAAATTCGGTGAAATTTTGCGGCAAAATTTTTGAAACTCAAATTTTTCTTGCAACCTTAAAATTTCATTTCATAGTGATTTTCAAATTTTGGGAAAGAAAATTTTTCAAATTATTTTTGGAGGGAAAATTCAAAATCACTATTTCGTCCTTGAGTGTGACATTTTTTGTTTGATTATTTCGATTACGTCGCAACAATCAAGGGAGAGAGAAATGTCATTTACAATGTCTCAATCACCTTCTTCCAACTACCTTCCCCACTAATATTCTCATCAGCAACAGTACCTTCTTCCAACTACCTTCCTCACCAATATTCTCATCAGCAACAGTATCATCAACAACGAAGTCACAGCTCCCTCATTCGTCATGTTCTGCTCTTTGGCAATGAATCAAGGCCTCTAATGTTGCTACCAAGAACGTATACTGATTGGAAACGGAGATTTCTACAATGGCTCACAGATCGTCCTGCTGCAGATCTCATGCTTAAATCCATTCAAGATGGTCCATACAAAATGATATTTCTTGCTAACTCAACAGGGATTATCAGACTACAAAATGATGAAGATTTTAATGCTACTGAACTTGCTCAGTACGATGCTGACCAACAAGCTGCATGGTTCATGACACTAGCCCTTCCCAACTCAATTTACATGAATATGGACTTTCAAGCCAGTGCTTATGAAATGTGGAAATATCTTGAAGCTATGCATCGTACAGAAGAACTTCATCACATCAGAATGAAGCAAATTCTTGAATCTTGCTTTAGCATGAATCCACTGAAGACCATTCTCCCTGCTCCGCCATCTCCAGTTGTTGACCATGGATCCTTAATTTACACTCCAAATGGTCTCTTCTTCATTCCTCCAAATGCACCTGAGCATATCTTCATTCCACAGTACCATCCTGCAACACTAAATGATCACATGCAATCTCTTCTACAAAATCTAGTGAAGCTTGGAAAAGCATTTACTGATAAAGGCAAATGCATGATGACTTCAACTTATGAATGCTTTAACACAATGGAAGATAATGATGATGATGATGAAGATCTTATCGAACCAAGCATGGCATTTTTGGCATATACGGAAAATATTGCAGATGTGGAAGATAAAGATTATGATTCAACACCACTCTAACGCTAATGTTGAATACAATGCCACACTTAGTCAAATGGAAGTTGAAGGGGGTAATCTCATTGCTGTTTTGCAAAGTGTCATGGGAGATATTCTATCTGATGATGAATATGCAGATTTGGAATCCAATACAGCAGGTTTGGAAGCCGATACAACAGATGTGATGTTAATGGCAAACATGCAGGAATCTCACATGAATAATATAGGCGCAGTTGTTTATAAGGGGTTCTTACAAACTATGAAAACGGCTTTATCTAATTCCCGAAGAGTTGATAGACAAGGAAGGAATGCTGAAAGGTTTGTTGGGAATGGTGAGAATACTGCAGATGTCGTTAATGTAGGCAACGAGGTTAAAGTATTGGAAGCTAATTTGGTTGTCATGGAAAGCGATGGGACAGAATTAGAAGAACAGGATGACAATAGTAGATTAGGGAATGATACAGATGCAGACTGTGCAGAGATCAGACCCTTCTATGACTCAGAGCCCAACTTTGACAAAGAACAGATGGATGAGGAAGATGTCATACCCATCTATGACACAGAACCTAACTTTGACAAAGAGCAAATGTATGAGGTACAATCTACTGTTGAACATATTATGCCTGCAAATGAGAAACGACAATCTGAGCAACCTAACTTCAGTAATGAAGGAGAGGTTGAGCAGAATGTTGTTCAATGTCTAGACAAACATTCTGAGTCTGAGTCCTTACCTGATAATCTAATGACTGAAACATCAAACCAAACTCTTGAGTCTGAAAACATTCTTCTCAAAAAGACCATTGCCCAGTTTCATAAAGATTTTTCAAAACTTGAGGCACATTGCATCTCACTTGAACTTAAATTGCAAAACGAATCTATAAATTCGGGCAACAATGGTCAATTTTTAAATGAACAAAGAAAACGTGTGGATACATTAATTAAAGAAAATGAGCTTTTAAAGGGTCAAATTCAAGCAAAGGTGTTTGCACATGCTGCATTGCAGAACAAATTAAGAAGACTGACTGGCCATAGTGTGGATACAAAGTTTGCAAAACCATCAATCTTGAGGAAACCAACTTCTCAAACAATCAGAAAACGATAAGTTGTTAGACAACCAACTGCATTTAAATTGAACGACCTAAATCTTCAAAATCTCGGTTTACCTCCCAAGTTGTTGAGGAAAACAATTTGACAAAACCAGTCACTCCACATTCTTGGCTTAAGGAAAATGCATCTGTGTCTGCTAAATCTCAACACGTGATTATACCTGGCTCATCTAGGATTAGTTCGAAAACAGTGTCTAAAACGAGCATTAAAAGTAAAGAGTCTTATGACACATATGACATGTACAAGAACTATGATCTAGGAGTTCTCAACAAACTGATAGGAATTGGCTAGCATCTAAGAGTAGTTGCAAAAATAATCATGATGTATGTGCTTTAGAATATCTTCAAAAGGGAAATTCACTTGAAAAGGCTCAATCGACTAAGACGAACAAACCCGTTGAACCAAAAGTTATAAGTCAGAAACCTAAGAAGTGGATCAATATAGGACGTAGGTTTTCTCAACCAAGTGATGCTCCCGCTCCATCTAAAAGGAAAACATCTCCTAGATCTAACTTTAGGTGGGTACCCACGGGTAGAATTTTCAAATCAATTGGTCTTAGGTGGATTCCTATAGGAAAGATTTTAAACATTTGCACCAAAACTAATGTGATCTCCACAACATCTACCTCTGAGACAAGAATGAAAACCATCGGAATTGTGTGTTTGAGTGTCAAGAAGATAATTGACACTACATCATTATGTTTCTAACATCTGGAACCCAATTACACTTGGGGATCCATGTTCTCTGTTTTGTCTCTTCTTTCTTTCTCTACAGATTCAACAGGATTGGCTTCGGAATAATTCAGTTTTGGACCCGAACTTCAGCAATGGGTTCTGAGCAAAACAGCTTAGGACCCGCTTTCAACCGTCTAAACTTTACGGATTCTTCAACTGAACCATTGTCACTTACTCGTAAAGAATTGGAATGGTTTCTCATCTGTTTGATGATTCATTTGCAAGCCGTTCTCAAGAGGTCTTACCAATTTCCGCTGCACACCCTGAGAATATTCAAGTACCTGACACACCTCAACAAACAACAACCACTGTTGAGAAAGACGGTCCTCCAAGTGAATCTCCAACAACAGCAGGATAAACCGCTTCTAACTCCAGACAATCAGCTGAAGATCCATAACAACAATCAGTACCACAACCTGCAGATTATGATGGAAATACTTTCTTTAATCCATTTTGCACTGACTCCAACCATTCCTGATATAAGAGAGTCGTCTTCTCGCAATTTGGATCCGTCTAATATGCATACGTTCTACCAACATCACCCTTCGATACATCATTGGACTTAAATGGATTTGGAAAAACAAGATGGACGCAGAAGGCACGTTGATTAGCAACAAATCTAGTTTGGTAGGAAAAGGGTACAGTCAATAAAGCAGGATTGTACATCACTGTCATCAACCAAAGCTAAATCTCAATGTACTGCGACTCAAAGTGTGCCTTTGCAATCTCTTGCAACACCATTCATCATTCCAAAGCCCAACAAAGTGCTCTCCGCTACCATTTCATCTAAAGAGCATGTCGAGAAGGGTATAATTGAATTAGAGTTTGTGAGTACTGAATACCAATTGGCGGACTTGTTCACAAAGGCATTACCTCCATCAAGGTTTGTTGATTTAGTTTACCAAATTGGTATGTGGTGTTTGACTCCAGATGATTTGCAAAATTTTCTTAAAACCTAAGAGAGTCAAACATCAAACTCGTTTTGTAAATATTTTATCAAAAAGATTAAAAAAAAAAAAAAAAAAAAAAAAAAACTACAAAAATAATCTTCTTTCTTTGTGTACAAACTTCGTATCTTCAAAACTATGTTCCTACATTAAAACTAATTTTGCTTTACTCTGTCAAAATGGAACATGTTTTGAGGGGGATAAATTTTTTAACAAAATCATGAAGTTTGCATATCTAATCATTATTCTTCAAGGATAAAATGTTTCTTCATCATTCGGATTAAAAACTCATTTTCAAAAAGTTCTATGATCTCTCGAATAGAAATGTGCAAAAATGTTTCACAAAATAAATGCTAATTCGAGGGGGGAGAAAAGAAATTTTTTCTGCAATGATTCCAAATTTATCTAGTTTGGACTTCAAATGAAAAAGTAATTAACCTTTAATGAGTAAAGATTCACAAATGTCTTAAACTTAGGTAAAAGGATCTTGCATGGAAAATAAAATGGGCTCTAATAAATGTTTCCACAAAATTTTCTCAAAAGTTTCACACGTAATTTAAAAACGTCAATGAATTAGACTAACGATTTTTTATCTTCGATCTTTTTCCACAATTGTGAGTTTCAAATTTCTTTATCGTTGTTGTCTAATCATTCTATAAATGTTTCAAATGTTTTCAACGGTCAAAAAAGGCAAAATCAAAAACTAGGGTTTATGTAAATATCGATCGGGGCATTTCTTTCATTTTTTATGTGTTTAGTCTATTTTATTATTTCATATAGCGTTAGAGAAGACTAAAGAATGCTCGATTGGTGTGTTTGCTCAATTAGTAACAACATAGGTTTGAAATCATGTGATTTAGGGTTTAAGATGTCGATGTCTTTGCTGCTATTACTAGGACGTTTGTTTGTTTAATATTCAGGCATTATGATGCTAACATGTGTGCATAGACTCAAATCATAACCCCAAACCATAATTATAATTGGAAAATCTCGAGTGAAAGAATGAATTTATCTGTGATCTTATGTGTTAATCTGAGAATTCTGAACACTTTGGTAGATTTAGAATGAATTTTTGATTCATCTGTATACTTGTTTGTGTCTGATGCATTTTCTCTGTGTGCAAGTACATGTCATCCCATTGAAAGTCAAAACTTCAATAATTGTCAAAATGTTTCTTATGGAACATATTTTGAGGACAAAGGGTTAAATGTGTTAAAAGGCTAAAACTAGTAAAAGGATTCAAAATGGTGACAAACAAGTTTTTCAAACTCTACACTCTCGTTTTACACCGGTAAAGCAAGTGTGGAGACCAAAGCAAAGTCGTTCAAAACCTTTCAAATTTTCAAAATCTGGAATGCTTTGGCTTCAATAAAATAATGTCTCTGATCTGAACATCCCAAATACCGGAAGTTTTCCATTCATCACAAAAACAAATCTTCAAAAAGAATCCATGAGGTTCAACTTTAGATGGAAATCTTTTTTAGATTTTAAAACTCAAAAGAGAGACACTGGGTCTCAGATAACTTTCAACAGTAAAAGAGTTTTGAATTTCAAGCATTCTTTGTTGTATAATACTTGATTATGTTTTCTAAAACCTTGAGCAGAATCATCTCATGAATTTTCAAAAAGTATTTTAAAATACAATTCAAAATTCTGCTCAAGAAGACTATCTCTTGAATAAACTTCATTATTTGAGGGGGAGTATTTTGTTTAAAGAAAACTAATTTTGTATAAAAACAACAACTTGTACACTCATTTCAGTGTACAACTCGGGTTTCGGAGAAAGGAGAGTGCCTTGCTAAACCATTCTTTAAAACCATACGTGCGCTTTTCCTTGAAAACTAGATGAAGTTCTCACGCAAAGTTTATCTAAAACTTCTTAATCTTGAGCAAAATTTATTCAAAATTTTTCAAAAGGTTTTTCAAAACTTTTCAAAATTTTTCTCAAAGATTTTTCTAATCTTTACTCCCCAAGTCGCTTCAAAAGTTTAAAATTCTCAAAAAATATGCGAGTTTTGAGGGGGAGTATTTTTAAAACAAAATGTTCTGCCAAAATCTATGACTATGGTTTGTGCACATATAACAGTGTACAACCCGTGCTTGTAACGAAAGGACCATGAGGCACGCATTAGTGCCTCAATCCTAATATAAGGAGCGAAGGCTTCTTACTTTTGAGTAGAATTAATCAAATATTTTCTGATTTTCATAATTCTGCTCAAAAGACAAGTATTTCACCTTAATGAGTATTCACTTGTTGAGGGGGAGCACTTGAAAAACTCATCGTTTGAAAAATAAAAGTTCTTGTTGATATCTCCCCATAAGACTCAAAAAACATATTTCAATCAAAAGTTTATCAAAAACAACATCTCATATGCTATTTTTGAGGGGGAGAAAGTGAAAGTGATTAAAATATGAAAGTTCAATATTGCTTAAAGTCAAATATCTTGTGCGAGCTAGACTCAGAATTGACCCAGGAATTGACGAAACATAAAAGTTAGTAATCTCGAAAAGACTTATCCTCGACAGGTAATAACATCAAGTTAGTTACTAGAGCTAGTTGTCATAATGTCACCTAAAAGTTGACAATGGAACTCTTTAACTAGCCACGTAAGCGTGTCTCGAAAAGGATTTGTCTTAGTAGAAATGTACCGTCTCGAGAAACTTTCTGTGGACTTGATCAGGCCGGGTAATAACTTCAAGCTAGTCTAACTAGTGATGTAAGCGTGTCTCGAATCGGTCTTGTTCACTGAAAGTGGATCAATTCAAAAAGTGCTTGCTCCTCCCACATGTGCAAATTTATTAAATACTTATGAGCACATGTGAAGGGGGAGCCCTTCTAAAGTAAACACAAAACTCTCAAAGTGTTAAACAAAATGTTTGATAATCACAAACACTTTTAGAGATTTTCAATCAAAGGTTTCTTGGCTATTGTCGGATGTTCATGGAGTTATAAGGTGATTAAGATAGGAAAAAACCGTCCTATGATCCGCCAGAGCCGGAGGGATCTACCCAAGGACATCACCAATAGTTAGAATTAGAAGTCTTTAGGTATGATACGAAAAAAGGAGAAAAGAATGAAAGGGGAAAGAAGGAGTTGAAGAATTAAAAAGAAAAGTAAAGAAAAGGTTGAAAAGAAATAGCCCTCCATATGTTCAACCTTAGGGCAGACACCGGGTTCAATTCGTATGCTAGTAGTTATTGCTAAGGCAACACCGGTATTGAAGATAAAGTCATCATGGACCCAGTAACGCAATGCACTAAACCTTCTTAACCACTCAAGTTCTCTTAAAAGAACTTGTTTCATTCTCACAGGGAACCGGTGTAATCTATCGACTTATCTCTTAGAGATGGTTGATATTAAAGCAGGAGACCCCTCCCTAGTCTCCGTATAGGAAACCTAAGTGTGCACTTTTCAAGTCTAGAGCCATGAGATACATCAAAGATCTCTTAGGAACACTTAGTATTTCTACAACTGGTGTTCTACATAAATGGACACTAGCTGTAAATTATCGAGTCCTTCGCAGATCTTAGCAATCTGCCGAGAACGTTTATGAGAGAATTACAAATGTATTTCTTAATGATTGAACGGAAATTCCTGCCAGGGTCAACATCAAACAGCCCTGACAGCAGGTTACTTCGGTAACCCCACAAGGGTTACGCTTAGTGTGCGCGGTGGTTCTTTAGCGGTATACAGTCGTGGAGTGATCCACAGCGACTCACCCAGTCATTGAGCTACTTAGTATGTCTCGTAAGCTCCTTCGGGAGTATCTGATAGGGGAACGGCCTGGATAAGGATTAGAAGGAGTCTTCACAATATGCTATTGACGAGCTCTAATTCCTTATGTGTAAGTACCGGTCGATTATTGCTAACTGTTTACCTGCAGGTACAACACCTCCATGATGGTAGATTCCAGCATGCTCATACATACATCTTGAAGCAAATGAAAGCTCCCCCAAAGATCTTAGCACCACAAAGTTCAAAGAAAGATTCTACGCCAATAAGAAGAATCTACAAAGTCTAAAGACTAAAGATCAAAGTGTATGCAAAGGAACTTCATGCTTTCGAAAGTCAAAGTCCTAAGATGTATGAGCATGTTGGAAAGGCGGACAACCACCACAGACACAGAAGTGACGATCGACAGACAACTTCATAACATGATCATTTTGCTAACTATTTTTGAGGACGTCAACTACAAAGTCAAAGTATAAAAGATGACGACGTCGAGCAACCTTTGATGACCAACACTTAGAGGGAGATTGTTGGGAATAGACTTTATTATTTCAAGAGTCGGTCATTGAGTTTTGTTATAGGTTGTATTATTAAGTTAATACGTTAGTGATTTAATATGTTTTATAAAGTTTTATGCTAAGTCTATAGGTTTGGTAAAAGTCTAAGGGCCTAGTTTGTAATATTTGCATAGTTTGGAGAAGCCCTAGACTACACCTATAAATAGCCTTGTAACCCATTAGAGGGTGTTGGTTCACCTAGTAATATCATTAGTCTTTCATTTCATATTAAGGGTTCCTTCCACTCTCTCTCTCTACTTACTTTTCTCTCTCTAGAAATCTTAGTGGTTATGTTGTAAAATGGTGACCTAACAATTACTGTTACTGCTATATAACCTTGCAAAAAAAAGGTAGTTTTAAAGATACCCTTAAACATAATGAACCAGACCACTCGAAGCAACAACATATAACGCAACAAACCCAATGCCCATTGCAACATCCTTTCCACCGTTGTCCCATAGGTCACGAACACCCCTACCAATTGCACCCAATTCTTTTTCCAACCACATGACGGCGGCGGTTTTTTGTGTGTGTGTTTGTTTCTTTGTTGTTTTAGGGTTAGGAGGAAGTGAACGGACAGATGAATGAATATTACACCACTTTAATTGGGTTGGGCTTTCTTTTCTTGGGCTTACAGTTACACCAACCCAAATATTCCTATCATTAAAAAAATTATTTTTACAACATTGTTAATTATTAACATTTCTTTTTCTTTTTTTCTGCGAACGACAAAAAATGCTTCGACATTTTTTGTGATTTTATGTAGCAACTTTTTATTTTTTATTCAAAAAATTAAAAATTCATAACTGCAACAAGCTCAAAATGAAAATAAAATCACATTATATCTGTATGAATTAATAGCACAAAGTAAAACCATAAATAAAATAAATTACTATTACTGCTATATAACTTTGCAAAAAAAATGTAGTTTTAAAGATACCCTAAAACATAATGAACCAGACCACTCGAAGCAACAACATATAACACAACAAACCCAATGCCTATTGCAACATCCTTTCCACCGTTGTCCCATAGGTCACGAACATCCCTACCAATTGCACCCAATCCTTTTTCCCACTACATGACGGCGGCGGTTTTTTTTTTTTTTTTGTTTGTTTGTTTCTTTGTTGTTTTAGGGTTAGGAGGAAGTGAACGGACAGATGAATGAATATTACACCACTTTAATTGTGTTGGGCTTTCTTTTTTTGGGCTTATAGTTACACCAACCCAAATATTCCTATCATTAATAAACAATTTATTTTTTACATCATTGTTAATTATTAACATTTTTTTTTTTGCGAACGACAAAAAAATGCATCGACATTTTTTGTGATTTTATGTAGCAACTTTTTATTTTTTATTTGAAAAATAAAAAAATCATAACAGCAACAAGCTCAAAATGAAAATAAAATCACATTATATCTATATGAATTAATAGCACAGAGTAACACCATAAATAAAATAAATTACTATTACTGCTATATAACCTTGCAAAAAAAAGGTAGTTTTAAAGATACCCTAAAACATAATAAACAAGACCACTCGAAGCAACAACATATAACGCAACAAACCCAATGCCCAACATCCTTTCCATCATTGTCCCATAGGTCACGAACACCCCTACCAATTGCACCCAATCCTTTTTCGAACCACATGACGGCGGCGGTTTTTTTTGTGTGTGTTTGTTTCTTTGTTGATTTAGGGTTAGGAGGAAGTGAACGGACAGATGAATGAATATTACACAACTTTAATTGGGTTGAGTTTTCTTTTCTTGGGCTTACAGCTAAACCAACCCAAATATTGTTAATTATTAACATTTCTTTTTTTTTTTTTTTTTTTTTTTTTTTTTTTTTTTTTTTTTTTGCGAACGACAAAAAATGCTTCGACATTTTTTGTGATTTTATGTAGCAACTTTTTATTTTTTATTCGAAAAATAAAAAAATCATAACTGCAACAAGCTCAAAATGAAAATAAAATCACATTATATCTATATGAATTAATAGCACAGAGTAACACCATAAATAAAATAAATTACTGTTACTGCTATATAACTTTGCAAAAAAAATGTAGTTTTAAAGATACCCTAAAACATAATGAACCAGACCACTCGAAGCAACAACATATAACACAACAAACCCAATGCTCATTGCAACATCCTTTCCACCGTTGTCCCATAGGTCATGAACATCCCTACCAATTGCACCCAATCCTTTTTCCAACCACATGACAGCGGCGGTTTTTTTGTGTATGTGTTTGTTTCTTTGTTGTTTTAGGGTTAGGAAGAAGTGAACGGACAGATGAATGAATATTACACCACTTTAATTGGGTTGAGCTTTCTTTTCTTGGGCTTACAGTTACACCAACCCAAAAATTCCTATCATTAATAAAACAATTTATTTTTTACAACATTGTTAATTATTAACATTTCTTTTTTTTTTTGCGAACGACAAAAAAATGGATCGACATTTTTTGTGATTTTATGTAACAACTTTTTATTTTTTATTCGAAAAATAAAAAAAATCATAACAGCAACAAGCTCAAAATGAAAATAAAATCACATTATATCTATATGAATTAATAGCACAGAGTAACACAATAAATAAAATAAATTACTATTACTACTATATAACCTTGCAAAAAAAAGGTAGTTTTAAAGATACCCTAAAACATAATGAACCAGACCACTCGAAGCAACAACATATAACGCAACAAACCCAATGCCCATTGCAACATCCTTTCCATCATTGTCCCATAGGTCACGAGCACCCCTACCAATTGCACCCAATCCTTTTTCGAACCACATGATGGCGGCGGGTTTTTTTTTTGTGTTTGTTTGTTTTTTTGTTGTTTTAGGGTTAGGAGGAAGTGAACGGACAGATGAATGAATATTACACTACTTTAATTGGGTTGGGCTTTCTTTTCTTGGGCTTACAGTTAGACCAACCAAAATATTCCTATCATTAATAAAACAATTTATTTTTTACAACATTGTTAATTATTAACATTTCTTTTTTTTTTGCCAACGACAAAAAAATGCATCGACATTTTTTGTGATTTTATGTAGCAAGTTTTTTTTTCTTATTCTATTTACTGAACTTTCAAATTTCGATCATTATGGTACTTGAATCGTCCCGAACTAGAACCGGAACCAAAAGAACTGAGAACCGAAAATATGGAAAATGTGGAACCAAGAACCGTCCCAAGTTCTTCGGTTCGGTTTCATTATGGTACTCGGTTCTGATACGGGAATTTTCGGTAATTCCCACAAGTACCCAAGTGTTTAAATAATTTATTTTTTTTATCGTCAATCATTAATAAAGGACATGCTAATAATGCTAGAACAATAAAAACACACACAAAAATGTCTTCAACGATGCAAACCATTCCAAATTTCTAATATTTCCAATTGTTCAAATAACATAAACATCAAAAAGTCAAAATATAAGTTTGTAATTGTTCAAAAGTATAAAGAACATGCATTTTTGTTTCAAACCTCCAAAAACGCTTAATGATGCATCACTTGTTTTTCTCTTTATAACTTTGTATTTATATGCCTATAATTTGGCGATTGTGATATTGGTTAATGCATCTAACCTTGTGAATTATATAAGTCACTTAGTTTTTCTATTACTATACATGTACTTTAGACTAGGGGTGAAAATGAGCCGAGCCGCTCGTGAAAAGCTTGGGATCAGATCGGTAAAAAGCTCGAATGAGACGAGCCTAAACGAGCTCGAGCCTAAATTGCAGCTCATTTATTAATAGAGCTCGAGCCCGAGTTTTACATGCTAGAAACAATTCTCAGTAAAAGCTTTATTTCGTTTGGTAGAATCTAAATCTATTGAAGTTCGTGAAACAAATCAACATTTTATATGGAACCTTTGGGTTCCACGTAAAGTATATATATCTATATGGCGAGCATTAATGGATCGTATTCCCTCTCGAGCCAACCTTCTCATTCGCGGTGTTGTGATAGCTTATGCTCGATGTGTGTAATGCGATATGGAAAATGAACTGTAAACTATGGAGCATTGTTTATTACTTTGCCCAAAAGCTAAGCTCGTTTAGTCAAAATATGGAGTTAGTGGAGGATTAGCTCAACGTTAGATATTTCTATTCGAGATATAATTCTGGAAAAGTCACTTCTATTGAGAATAAATTGGTTGCAAAGTCTCTGGTTTGTTATGATGCTCTGTGGGCAATATAGCATTGGAGAAATCGTATTATGCATGCTCTCCACATGATGTGGACAAGAAGACATTTTCCCATCTATACAAAGACTTTCTCTTCTTTGGATATCCAATAGATGTTCACGTTCCGACAATCTAACCTTAAGTAGTGTGGATGGTTTCGAATCCTCGTGGAGTTGTAGATGTTTGACATCTTTGCGTCAGGTGTGTTTGCTTGTTTCGAGTTGATCTGATATGGTAGTGTAGTTTTTGGATTTTAGTTTGGTTTTCTTTTTAGATTTTTTGTGTTTGTTTGGTGCTTCGTCTTGTAACCCGTGTGGGATAATTGTACTTTGGTGCCTTATAAATATATTTATCTTTGCTTTTTTTTTTAAATATATTTTCGTTTGCTTACCAATATCTGAACTTATAAATTTTGAAATAACGTAAAAATTTAGAAGCCATCCCTCAAATGTTATAAACAAGCCAGTGTCATTTCTTTCACCAAACATAAGGTGCAATAATATCATTTCTATATCACTAAAATCCAAAGAACAATGTCAGAAAACCACCAAAATACAACTCACTTTTACGTTGATCGATTTAAGGAAGGTGTCAATGATCCAAATAGTAATGTTAAATCCTTTTGGATATCAACAATGTTAATGGGAGATGAGTTTGTGATTTTGCGTGACCAATATGATTTAAGTGTAATGAATTGACTTAGTTGACCAATGTATAATCATGATAAATATTCAACAAGTCGGGGATGTACGGAGTGCACACTTGTATGACGTTATTATGATTATCATTCGTGGGCAAGAATCACGAGGGTCCGGGGGTAGCGCCCCTGGTAGCAGGGTCCAAGGGGCAGAGCCCCTGGCTGGGGTCGAGCTGATTCGGTAGTTAAATAACTGGGGTCCAAAGGGCAGAGCCCCTGGCTGGTATAAAGTGCTATGTTAAAAACGCACTTGAAAATAAAATTCCCGGAATTATGGACTTGAATTCTGCCCTTTGATTTAACTGATTCGGTAGTTAAATAACTGTTATGGCAGTTACAACCGAATTTTAGTTGTGTTGGTCATATATCTATTATCAATATCTGGTTCGGTTTTCATAACAACAAAAACACAATCTTGATTCTCAAATCGGAGTTTTATCCGATTTGAGATTTCAATAGAACCATCGAAATACTTCAATTTGAAAGTGTTTACACGACTATCAGATTACTGTGATCCTAAATATTCTAACAAGATGCATTAGTATCAAACTTTTTTTTTCTTTTTTTTGAATGAGAGCGTAATACAACAACTTTTAGCTTTATGGATATAGTATTACGCTATAATGTTTGTGTATCACACGGATATGGTTCACTAGTTGGTAATAAAAACGATTATCGTAAGTTCTTAATCATAGTTGTTCTGACATCTATACCAAAACAATTATTTCAAGCACATTACATGGTTTCTTTTGGGTGTGTTTATTACATGCCTATGATAATAATGGAATGACAATGATATCCATTGAATGTGTTTAGTTGATAATAATAAGAATCAAGATATAGATACAAACTCATAAGCCATAGTTGTGGCGAGAGGTACATTTGATATCTCATTAGAGTGAGCTTTGTTGATTTTTTCTTTTTTATCACATATATACCAAATAATCAAATTTTTCCGCCACATGTATATCAAATATTTAAATTTTATTAAAAGAATTGAAACCCAACATATATAAATAAACTAAACAACACTTTAAAAGGTTATTCTCATTCATATTACATTTCACAATCAAACTCATACCTATAATGATTCCTTTGACATACCAAACGCACCAAAAGAGTTGGTAGTTAATTATAAAACCAGTTTCAATTAACCCAAACACTCGGGACTGATTATGTGTTATTATGTGAGTTGAAAATGCAATAAAAACTAATATAATAAATTAAAGAAAAAGGTTAAAGTGGCCATTTATAGGAACATGTTACTCCATTACACTTTAGTCATAGGTACCATGCCATTACACCTTAGTCAAAGGTACCATGGAATAGTAGGAATACTATGTCTTTAATTTCGTAAAAAATACACAAAAGTAAGTGCATTTTAGTAACTTTAAATTTCTATCCACATTTGATTATTCCCTTATTGCAGGAAAGAAAATATATATAAAAAAGTTCTCATGCGGCTAAAGAATTGATTTGCACATATTACCAAACAAGGACAGGTCTATATGGGGGTCCTACCTATTTTAGTCAAAATGTACAAGCATTAAAACAGACAGTACAAGCGGGAGGGTCCTTATAACTCATGCCATTACCAATTGATTGACACATTCCACTTTATACATGTCAGACTTATAGTATATTAATATTATGCAGTAACTACTTATATAGTTGAGTGTGCGATTCATCCCATGCGGATAGAGTAATATGAAAGCTGACAAGAAACTAGTATCCACCGTGGAGACCCCAATGGACCCCATTTCCAACTAATCCTAACCGTTTATTCTCAACACCTTCGAACTCATCGGTGTCATATAAAATAAAGACTTGTAAGTTAGCGGCAACAACACGTTTTACAAGAACAACATTAAACAAACAACAACTAGAAAACAATATTCTTCTTAGACAAAACCAAAGCTATCTATAATATCTCAAACATATCCTTGTTATCAAATCTTTGTGTTTTCTTAAAGTTGGTATATATCAAACTTTAGAAATAGTAAGTGTAATTGAGTTGACTTGTGATTATAATATTTGAGTGAGTTTGGAAATGGAAGAAGATAAGAAAAGTGTTGCTGGTGGTGTTGTGAATGGTTTTTCTCCTGTGTCTTCTACTCCTGTTTTCTGGAAATCTCGTAAAAGATCAAGTAAGTTCTTAGTCTATGTTTTTTGTTACTACGTATAACTTATTATAAGTAACATGTTTTATGGGTGATGATATGAATCTTGGTTGTTTTGTTTGTTGTGAATATATAGTAGATCCATGTATGTATGTATATAATCATGGTTTTATGAATGAATTTGGAGTTTGATTGAACATAGGAATTGATTAGAGTCGTTAAGGTCAATCTTCAATAACAAAAGTCTAGAGTTTTTTTATAAAATAATGCTACCTCGTGCTCTTTTTGGCTCTTCCAAGAAATGCCATACTTTTTCACAACAAATTAATTTACTTGAACTTAATAAAGTTAGAAAGTTTATTAGACTATTTGTAAATGAAGTTACAATTATTACAAATCTTTTTGGATAATTTAATATACATTTTCAGTTTGCTTATTTTGAATCAAATGAACCAATAGTTTCGGTTATAAGAAGACTAGTGGTACTGTGGTAGCGCTTTTCGTTGGAGTCTTCTGTGCACTAAGCAAGGCATGAAATGAATAGAATGTATAGTGACTTATATCCTCCAATACACTTGCGAAAATTTGTCACAGATAATACATATGGCGTATTATACTATATTGTGAGCTAAGATGTTTCAAAATTCGAAGAAAATTAAAAGACTAAAGATTTTTGTATGTTTATAAATCCTATGGTTATAAGAAATTAGTGTGGGTCACACCGTTACCTTTTTTAAGTGTGTACACATTAATTATCTTGTTTTGCACTACAAGTCTTTCGTTAGGTTAGAAGAAGCATTGCTAGGTCCATAACTTCAATTATCTTTCTGGTAATATGTCTCATTGCGTGTTACTTGAGATCTGGACTTATCTGTCTAGTAAGGACCAAGAAAATCTTCCAAGTGAATACACTAATATAAACTGATACGGAGTATTAATTTGTTGAAACGAGAAAGGTGTGAAATTTATAAATTTATGATATACCAAGACTTTAAGCCATTTCAATAGTACTCCGTAATAAAGTTTAAGGAGTAATTAGGGGTCCTTGTATTGTTATAGTACATGTTAACTCTTCTTTATTGATTTAGCAGCTTTATGATTGCAGCTAGCATGAAGAATTTGGACAAGGACATTACAGATGACACTGCTGATAAAACAACCGAGAACAAAGAGAATTCCACTGATGACAAAATGGAAGAAACAACTCCACTGCCAACTGTTCTTTCTGAGAAACGTAAGGCTCTCTTTGAACCTCTTGAACCAATAATGGATTTGAATGGTAGAGCAGCTTCTTCAGCTGAATCTTTACTTCCTCCACCCGACTTTGACTCTGCCAGTTACCCTCGTGGATGGCTCATTGGGAAGAAACGGAAGCTTGTGAATGTGGATGTCGTTGAAAGCATGCGCAGGATTGCTGTTCAAGAAATGAACAGAAAGGTACACATCCATCCGACCATCCCGTCTATTTGATTTAGCTTACAAGGAAATGCTTTAAACAAGTCCAAAGTCACTTGATGCGTATTTTTTGTCTTGCATTTATAAAAATTAATTTGGATAAAGGGGTTTGCAGTCAACTTAATGTCACATCTACTAGAAATTAAATGTTTTGAAATGTTATCCACCCGGTTTCACCCACGACCTGCCCAACTTGCCACCTTTACCTCACAGTCATGAAGTATGGTAAATTACTAAATGAATTGAAATATGCACATGAACTACTATTACAGGACAGAGAGATTGATGGCCTAAACGAGCAGTTAGAAGAGGACTCACGTGTGCTTGAACATCTGCAAGTGCAGCTACTGGATGAACGAAGCAAGCGTGCAGATGTTGAGCGACAGAATGCATTGTTGAAGAACCAGGTTGACATGTTAATGAACATGCTTCAGGAACCTGAGAACATGGACGAAGAGGAAGACCCACAAGATCCTTCAAACTAAATCCATTTATTTATTTATTTTGATCGTCTTGTTCTTGGCATGTAGAACGTTAGAAAGTTATAGATCATCTACTATGTTTTGCTGGTGTGGCCAGATACTGTGCATATTTGTGGCATTAATGTTTGTTTGAATTGGAAAATAGACATAAACATGCCACCACCAAATGTATCATTTTACGTGTATACTTTTTTTTTTGCATCATGATTTTTATCGGGATTGTTTGCGTTATTACATGAAGGCCCCAGAAAGTTGCATTTCATGCAAATGGGTCAAGTTATAAAATATTTTCTTGAACTCTTGAAGACTATAAGCCGAGTGGGAAATTTCAACCCATTCAAGTTCAATAAATTGGATAAAGCTTAAGAATTATACGAAAAACAAACCTTGGCATATGAATAAAGTGCCTGTTAAAATTTTACTCGTTACGCAACACATTTTACTACCTCTACTTCAAACTCAGGAAAAAGCAACATATATATACATGGTTATAAGATTACAAACAAGCTGCACCTGCATGCATATCCTCATCATATCCCCATCATTCTGATAAATTCATCATTTTGAATCACCAATTTACAAAAGCCATAGGACGTCACAAGTTGTATACAGTGCTAGTGCCATTTGCACAAAGCTGCATGAAGAATATGATTTATAAAACTATCTACTTTGATTGCTACATCATCTCAGGGGTTAAAGAAGAACTGAGGTAGAGATGCTATCCGAGGAAGATTCAGCAGCAATTCCCCAACGGAGTCGTTCCTGGGCATGCCAGGTGTCTTCTTATCGTCATCCTCGAGTATGGGAGAATCATCTGGAACATTGTTCCCAGTAACTGATTCAACAAAATGGTTTGTTTCAAAAATACTCTTTTCTGCTATTAGTTTTCCGTTGCCACCATCAGTTGCCTTTTCGCCCTTTGAATCATGAAGTGTTGCAGGGTCCTTTTGTAAAAGACAGCAAAGAGAATCCACTCTTGACATAATGGATTTCTCATCAGAAGTGGACGCTCCATACTGAGCATCGTTGAATAAGCATCGGCTGATGTCTTCAAGAATTTTTAGGCTTTCTTGTTCTTCATGGGAAAGAGGATGGTCGTCACCAGATGTTCTGTTTTTTGTAATTCTGTTTTCAATGTGATTAACCAAATCACTCATTGACATAGATGGGTGTAGACCCGGCACTTGCATCTGATCCCAAGAGCCTAGTCCCTTCATCTCTTTCATCTCGGCAATTCTCATTTCTTCACTTGCTGATGTGTCCATCACTGGATAAACAGTTAAAATGTTATTGCCCAGAAAAACATATATGAACAATTTACAAAAGAACAATAACCTAAATAAGGACGTTTCGACCCTTTTACGGTTTACTTGTGTCCTTTTAATCTCTAACAGCTCAATGGATAACATCAGGTAAATAATTAACTACTTATAAAGTATCAGGTCACACAAGAATACAAAATTAATGGTCCAAAGGTGTCCAAGGTGTGTTTTAAAGTATACAAGAACTTTGAGTCAAAGGGGAAACAGGTCCAACGGGATTGAGGGACAAAGAGGCGTTTCAGGTGATCCCAATCCAACCATAAGATTCAGCAGACTAAAACATTAACCGAAAGTTAAAAAAAAAAATAACAAAATGTCACGTTACTATACTCAGCAAGTTTATTGTCCAAGAAATCTAAATCAGCGCTACATACATGGGTTACGTGCTTCGATTTTTAAAACACGAACTGATAAGGATTACCTTAAATTCGAGATTTTGAATGTTTGATTAACTTTTCTTGGGCAAAAATAAGTTGTAGGTTACCCAGAAATCATACCAAAGTTAATTACCTCTTATAAGCCCAAAAAATACATAAATAATTTACAGACATGTGTCGTGAGTAACACAAAAATATGAGACACAATGTGATAGTAACCATGTATACCTGAGCTTGGTGAAGGTGTTTCCCGAAGAAATTCTGAAGGTCTACCAGCAGGATCATAAAACTCGCTTCTAGACGAAGAGGATTGGCCTCCTGATGATGTGGTACCACGCAAATCACGGGTCGAAGGCCCTTCGCTACTTAAATTATGTTCAATGGACTCATTTGGTTCATCAAACACTGATTTCCTTGCTTCAAAGTATGGAGACTCCAATGCCACCTCTGCTTGTTGACTTAGAAAATTAAGACGAGGGTCACACTGAATGAGCTTTTCATAGTGCTTGCCTAATAAACCTTGTGGACATTGCAGACAATGACGCCTGCACAAATAATACAGTATGTTCAGATAAGTATGTATAAAAACAAAAAGTTGTATCATATGGACCTTATATACAAAAAGGAAGAATATACATCTGAAAACATAGATATCTAAATCAAACAATGGAAAACATATAAACTACTGTAACATTCACTTTGATTTCTGTCAGATACAGTTGGCATGCTGAGAACCAACTACAAAGAAGAAAAGGCTACATCTGCTCGCTCTGCTATAGCTACTACTACCAGGGTACATATAATAGCGTGGGTTAAAAGTGGTCCCACAACACTTTCTCTATTACTCCATAGATAATGAGAACCGTACTACCAGTATTTATTTGAGTTTAGTATAATTCATTTTGACACTACATTTTTTTTTAAATAAACACTTATTTGCAACAATTGCTTGTATGTTGAGCATAAAATTTATACATTGCTCAAGAAATTTCATCTTCAGCTTTGCAAATTAGTTTTATCATTTAATAGGTCTTATAATGCTATTCAAGTTCAAACGCTTACTATAGTATCTCACGTAGTTCAGTAACTGAAAATTTCAATCACAGCAGATGAATATTAAAACAAACTCTGACAGCAAATGTATAATACATTTAACTTTATTTCATACTCCATTGTATATTTCATTAATCCTTAAAATGCTATGGCAACTTTTATTTTTATTTTTTGATCGAGGAGAATTCTCATTGTACTTCAAGAATCTTTAACTAGGTACCAAGCTGTACAGCTAGGGGTGAGCATCGGGCCAGAACCGACCCGACCCGAAACCGACCAATCCCGAAACCGACTTCCTGAAAAACCCAAACCGAATCCCGACCCGAAACTACTCGGTTTTACTCGGTTCGATTCGGGACGGGTCGGTTTTCTCGGTTTCCTTTGTGTTTTCTCGGTTTTGGTTCACTCGACCCGAGTCCCGAGATGGTGAAAAACCCAAACCGAGTTCCGACCCAAGTATTGGTCGGTTAGTGTCGGTCGGGGTCAGTATCGGTCGGTTTGTGTCGGTTTTCGGTCGTCGGTCGGTTTTGCTCACCCTTATGTACAGCTGTTTTCTACAAGGAAAGGCTAAAAGCTATATTAGACACCTATGACCTATGTTACACAGAGTGTTGAACCACATTGATGCTTACAAAATCGGTCATATCCAAGTGGCCCAAATGCTCTTGATCTCGGTTTAATATAAGTTCTATAAGCAAGACTGTTTAAACTCTTCCAACTTATCAATATATCTTCAGTTTGAACCATGATGCGATCAACTTATGCTTAAGAAACGTCATATTTATTTGTATACAATATACCTTTTCCAATATTAAATTAGTAGTAACCCAGTATAAAGATTTTCGTGTCGTCACTACTCCTTTAATTGTTCCTCATCTCCCAATCCCCAGTCAAGTGTGGTCTAGATTTGAAGAGTGGCAAACCTGTTAGCTACTTCTCAAGGGTTACTGGTATAGATCACGATTTACATTCAAAACGCATACCGACTCTTATACGAAAACACAATTACACGAATGACAGAAGACAGAATATGTAGACACGTCATAATAACTCGATCCCAAGGAACAGATGGACATTGTACCTGTGTAGGCTGGCTTGTCCACCTGTGAAGTCTGATGTTGCCTGCCATAGAGTGTGTTTTCTAGGCTGGGGATTTGTCTCTCTAAAGAAGAGAGGCTGCCTAGTTAGCTGCAATAGAAAAGGCAACCCATCAACATCACGAAAACTATTTGTATAACTAATCCCGACACAATCAATACACTAATACAATTAAGATTACCACTATATCTAGAGTTCCCGGGCCATCATCCGGATAAGTCGCCTTGAGAGCCATAATGTCCGACCACTGAATTTCAATCTTGTTCTTGAGACCACCATCAAGAACTTCCCATACAAGCTTATGTTTCGCAAAGTAACACTTCGCCACCAGGTCCCCTTCATGTTTAGACGTATACTACACAAAATCATACATGTTGGTCAATCATAAACAGATGTATTCAAGCAACATATAACGAATTCTACCAACAAAATATATGTACAAAAAGTGTTTGAGATTGCGTTTTCAAAACAGATTATGCGTTTGCCAAACACAGTTTTCTCATAACTTACGCTTTGCGAACACATTAACTAATGGGTGTTTGTTTAAGATTATATTTGGCTTATCAGCTTATTTGACTGGCTTATAATTAAAAGCAATGTTTTAGACTTAGTTTCCATTTTATGAGCGTCAATATAAGTTCATAAGCCAGAAAATATAGGCTTATGACATATAAGCCCACGTATAACCTTTAACGAACACCCCCTTATAGTCATAGATAATCTCTTCCAATACGCATTCCCAAAATAAAAAGGGTGAAAAGGTTACTACCTCCCAGGTACCAATCCTTAAAAAGGTAGCGGGAAAGTTAGACGCCTTCAACTTATCAGTCGCAGCAGAAGACGCAGAAGCAACGGTTTTCTGCTCTTTTGTCTGCAGTCCACTATTGGAAGAAGAGTTAAGCCTCATTTGAATCAAATCCAAAAGAGAAGGCGACTTCCTAAGACGTAACCCCAACGGACTCGGTTCGTCTAACGGATTCACTTGCATTTGCCCCATTACATTAAAACCACCACCAAACTCATTCTGCTAAAACAACAAAACAAACAAACAACCTTTTTATTCACCTTAAAAACAAAACAAAACAAAAACACTATATCTAATAAAACACTAACCTCGGATCTTACAAAAAAAATATATAACTAGTATAAATAATTACTAAATGAAATGAAATAAACTAATAATGAAAATATAAAAAAGGGGAGGGGGGGGGGGGGGGGGACGGACCTTAGATCGTTTGTTGGGATGATTATGATGATGATCATGTTCGTTATCATCATCAGTGATCTCTCTTTTCACCGGAGACATCTGTGTGTTTGTTTATGTCAAACCTGATTTTGGAATGAATGATACTGAGTCGACTCAAGGGATGGCGTGTTTCTTTTCCCCTAACTACAACTTTCTTTTTTTTTTAAGGAAATGTACCTATTTACTATCGACTTAATGAGTCTAATTTCTTTTTTTTTTAACCGGATAGAAATGATTAAAAAGAAAATGCTTTTAATTTCATGTTCATGAGTTAAAATGAAATAAAGATAAAAAGATGTTTTGTTTTTTAGTTAGAGAATAAAATGAAAGAAAATAGACATTAAATGTTTGTAAAGTATTTTTTTTTCAACTTTAACCTTATTTTTTATTTTTTTAATATAATATTTGATTATAATATATCAATAAAAATATATTTTAAACTAAATTTATTTATATATTTACATCAAATATTTTATACCAAAAAGTAAGTTAGTTAAAAAAATGATTTTAAAAAATTAAACCACGACACTTATTTTGATACGGAAATTGTAAAAGTTTTCCAATCATTTCCTTTTTTTTTTTTTATTCAAGAAAACAATAAATTTTTAATTTCTTTACATTTATACCTTTATAGGATAAGAATCTGTTAGGTATAAATGTTAAAACATTTTAATTTATAGTATCTCAATCATTTATGGGAGTATGCAACATCTTCAATTTTGTTTGATCAACTAATTTTCGAGTTTAAATATGCTATTATATAAGTTTAAACAGCGTAAAAGACTTTTTCTAAAGTTTGGGATGGCCGTTTAGGTTTACGGTTACTCCCACTACTTAAATTATATAATGCAAAGTGATGCATGATTCGTCGCATTGATGTTATCGAACTAAGGGTGCGTTTGATTTGTAGGTGGGATTGGAATTAGATTTGGATTTGAGAAAGGTTTGAAAGAATTGAGGAATGAGAAAAAAAAATATAAATGAATTAAATATTATTATTTTAAAAATAAGTATGATATTATTAATATTATTTTGAGAATAAAACAAATATAAAATAATATGTGGTCCCACATAAAAGAAAAAAAATAAAATCTCATTGGTTGATATCACTCAAAGATGATAGTGGGGGTGGGAATGCATCTTTCATTGAAAATGGTGAGGCCGGGGAATCAAAAATAAACCAAACAAGTTATTTGATATTTCTTTCATTCCATACCCACTCACACCCGCATACCAAACAGGCCCTAAATGTTTATCTTATTGAAACACGAGATATATCTAATTATCTATTATTATTTGTAAATACACATTGAATGTAAACACTAGCTACAAACAAATAAAAACTCAAATTCATTTAAGGAGTTGAGATACATGAGGAACTCGTATATGTCATAGAACCTATCAAGGAATTATAGCTACTCATTTATATTTTTCACATTTTTTTTTCAAAACAACATATCTTGCAAACGGTAAATCTTCAAGCTACAAAAAGAAAATAATAACATCGCGACGAGAATTATCTTTCTATAAATATGCATTGTTATATACTTTCGACGAACTTTTTTTTTTTTTTTAAATTTCCGCCCAGAAAAATCATATATGATTCGTAAAAATCACATATGATTTGATTTTTACAAATCATATATGATTCTTACGAATCATATATGATTCGTAAAAAAAATCATATATGATTTTTACAAATCATATATGATTCGTAAAAATCACATATGAGTTGATTTTTACAAATCACATATGATTCTTAAAAATCACATATGATTTGATTTTAACGAATCACATATGATTTTTACAAATCATATGTGATTTTTCTAGGCGGAAATTTTGAAAAAAAAAAAAGAGTTCAGCGAAAAGAAAAATCGTCGAAAGTATATAACAATGCATATCTATAGAAAGATGATTTAATTCTCGTCGCGATTATATTTTTATTGGCGTAACGATTTACGGTTTGCGAGATATTTAATTTTTAAGAAAATGGTGAAAGTTTATTTTTTTTATTTTGATAAAAAAAAAAAAAAATAGTGGCTAAGATTGCTTGATTGCTTCATGATAAAACTCGGTTCTACACGAATCTTTTGGCTTCATTCAAGTTGCCACACTCACATTCCATTATTCCAACACCAACAAAATTGCCATCTTATAAGACAAATTTTAGTATTTCTCGATTTTGATCCAATACCAAGAAAATTCTATTGTCTCGTGAGTTATATCATATGCTTGTAAAGAAATCAAACTTTAGCATACAATTGGCATGTGTAGTAAGCCATTTGTTTCTTTTAAAGTTTTTAGATTATAAAGGGAGCTATAAGCTTTAAAAAAAATAATAATAATAATAAAAAATAAAAAAATAAAATAAAATAAAACATGTATATTTGTCAGCTTATTTTATAAGTCTTCACTAAATCCATTCAAGATTGGAGACTAAATATGGTGAGTAAATAAAGCTTTAAGTGAGTTGAATCATGAAGATTTTATCATTGTCGTTATCCTCATATTCATCACTTGATCTCTATATGGTTATTATCATGATCTAATGTTCCCTTATGCATTTCATCAAAAAAGTTAACCTTAGATAATAGACATATCACTCTAGATGGAATGTATGGCTTTATCACATTAGTT